>JAZHEH010001961.1:0-135343 GCA_036589455.1 Ateles fusciceps
AAGCAATGTCATGTGCATCTACTTGGTTAGTTACGTATTGTCTCCTAGATGTCCGCCACACAGCGAGGGCACTCAAATTCTCTGAGGTCTTTGACATCATCCAGAATAACATTTCTGACTTCTCGGACCAGATTCAACTGCTTTGAGGGGCAGGTTGGGCCTCCCTCAGTGTAGCAGATGTCTGCTGTCATATACCTAAATGGCATTTGGCTCCCCCATAGCATTCACCTGGCGATTGTTTGCCATTGTCTGCCGTACTGAGGAGGAAAGCTTATCATGTTCTCTTCCTCTTTGGGCCCTGGGCCCTACACTAGAATACACCCAGATTGCGTGGGCCCTGAATTGAACACTCTGGCGAGAAACCAACTTTCTAGGAAGAAAGAGATCAGTTGCATTACAAACACAACTTGCAATTCCTTTCCAAACTTCTGGGTGCTTTTGCTTTGGAAAAAAAAAAAAAAAAAAAAAAGCTGCTGCTGTTCATCATTGTTAGCCAAAAGCATTTATAGATCATGGACTTTTTTTTTTCATCTAGAAGGGAGCACATAGCAAGCATGGTGTTTTTTATTAGAGGTTGTGAGACATTCTCAGCCAGGGACCAACATTCAGAGAGTCCCAGATAAATGCTACTTGGTCTTGATCACTGTCTTTCTCCAGGTCATTTCTTTTACTACTTTCCCTTTAAGATGAGTCACTAAGAGCATAGAAAATAAATCAGCTTATAAGAGGAATTCTTAAATTATGTGGAAGATGAGAGTGGGTGGATAGGAAAAAAAAAGTGAGGAGTTGTGTGGGGAGAGAAGTACCTCTCCTTCAGAGAAGGTGGCATGGCATAAGTGGGAGTCAAAGGAAATATGGGACTTATAAAGGAAGGCAACACGTCTTTTTGTGGCAGAGAAAAAAGTTACACAAAAAATTGTTTATCGATCAACAAAAGAAAATATATAAAGCAAAATATAAATAGAAGTCAAGTTGGAGACTATAGTACTATAAGAAAACAAAGACAAAAAAAAAAGATTGTGGGTCCCTAGAAGCCAAGGGCAGTGACTATCTCATTGATTTTTCTAGTTCCTGTGCCTAGCACAGGACTGATGGTGAAGCAAGGCAGGCCTGGACTAGGGCAACAACATGGGGACTGAAAAGGATCTCAGACAGAAATGTACAAAGCATGACCTGAAAGCACTGGATATCAGCTACATAGAAGAGAGTTCAGGCCTAGTGATGTCAGCAGAGAAGTAATAACTTAAAGTGAGTAGGACATAGTAGGTCCAGGGAATATGCTGAAACTAGAGAGGATCACAGACCCATCAGTCCTTCCTCACAGAAATGATTCCCTCAGGGCAAGCATGAGAAAGCTAAGCAATAGGGGCAGGTGCATCAAAGATTTTGATCACTTCATTCACTTTTATATCCTGCAAATAAGGAATTTTCCAAATATCTAGCTATCTATACCTGAGGCATGAATCACCATAGGACTGCAAGACCCAGGGAGACTGCAGTCTAGATAGAAAATACACACGTGAATTGCTGTTTTGGTTCAGCTCTTCAGGTCTCAACAAGCTGAGCTTAGAGTTGAAAGGAGGCGGCCAAGAAAATGAAAGTTCCTGTTACTCAGGCTTTGACAGATAAAGTAGGTTTTCCATCTTTGCTCAATACCATATTTTATAGTGACTGAAAAGGCAGAGTAGGTAGGGAGTAGGCCAGAGCCTGGGGGCTCTGTCAGAAATCATTCCACTGGATGACAGCCACAGCATAGCCCCCAAGTGAAGGTGAGAAAATGGTGACAGAACAGGAAGAGAGTTCATGGATTTTCCAGGTCCTTAGCAAGTTGAGGACCTTCTCAATTAATGTAATGAAGATTTATGGAGAAGACGTGGTATTATTCCACTGTATTTCTCAAGAAAGTAGAGGAAGAACTATTCCAGATGGCTTCTTGAAGAAATAAAATATTCTGTATATACTTGAAAAGCAAAACCCCAATGTAACATTTTGTAACATTTTTGATGGCGAAAGGAATCCCCTTACCTTCTTGCCTTCTCTGTGTACATGCAGCTACATTTTCTCCCCCAAATTCACATTGTGCAAAATATATTCACCCTATCCCCCACAGCTCCAAACTGGGGATAAACAGGAACAGAATTTTGCACTTATTAATGCAAGACATAGTTATCGGTCACTTATTCTTATACCAGGCATTGTTCAAAGAGCAGAAGATACAGTGGTGAGTGGGACAGACAAGGGTAGCCTAACCAAGATACCTGCTCTGTCTTCTCAGCATCTGCTCTGACCAGCAAGGGTGCCGGGGTTCTAAGGTGAAGAGAAGAGGCAGCGTTGCGTACCAGGCAGAGCGTCTTGGTGAAAGGTCAGGTCAATTCCTTGTCAGCACGTGCTTGAGTAAAATGAATAAGCGAGGTCTTATATATAACATGTGTAAAGTTCCTGGAGACTGTTCTAGCAAAACAGCACCAGCTATAAGGAGCTGCCATAATTAGAAAGACATAGGAATTGATAACAAATAGGAAAATGTGTTCTGAGAAGGTACGGAGAAGGCGAACAGTCACTGCTTCCCTCTGGGGCCCCCACTCTTCTTTGTGAGGCTGTCACGAAACACAGTAGTCTCTCCAACACATCTAAGCACCCACAGTGGCAGCTGAAAAAAAACACTATAATCTCTCTCAATCTTTCTCACAGTTTTGGTAATTTTTGAGACTTCAGTGAATGGATGGCACTCAACATTCAACAGCCAAGGAGTTACATTTAATTGGAATTCTGACTAAAAAAAAGTGTGTAACAAATTGATTAAAAGTAATAGTTAACACATTCATCAGGGACTCTAAATACCTCATTGTGAGAACTTCTACTAAAGGTTCAATAAGGGACAAATCTCTGCAGGTACTAGAAATTTCTTTTCATTTTCTACTGTGGGACCTGGAGAAGCTACTGGTCTACTGTGGGAGGGCCGCACCCTACTACCTTCTTCTCCGGAGACCCAAACCACTGCCTGCTCCAGCCTCTCCTGTTTCCTGACTAATAGCCAAAAGATGATTGAGTCAACTTTAGGGACACAGTGGTTCTATCTCCTAAACCAACCTTGTCCAACCCGCAGCCCACAGGTCACATGTGGCCCAAGATGGCTATGAATGAAGCCCAACACAAATTTGTAAACTTTCTTAAAATACTATGAGGTTTTTTTTTGGCGATTTTTATTTGTAGCTCATCAGCTATTGTCAGTGTTAGTGTATTTTATGTGTGGCCCAAGACAATTTTTCTTCTTCCAATATGGCCCAGGGAAGCCAAAAGATTAGACAGCCCTGCCATTTTCCCATCAGGCAGTGGGAAGGAGGGTAGTGAATTTGAATAACAAGCTTTCCTTCTTTGCCTTGTGAACCCTATCACTTAACTGGACTCCTTGCCTCCAATTTCTGATCTCTAAAAACACCCTTCACGCTGCTGGCAGACTTAACACTACTGATGTTAACTGATCTGGCCATGTCACTCTCATGCTTCAAGCCCTTCATGGGCTCTGTGCTGCCACAGAGTAAAGCTCAGATTCCTTAGCATGCTATTCATGGCCCTCTCAAATTTTTTACCACCTTTTCCGTTTCATCTTTCACTGTCCATGTCCTCTTCCAATCTGGCTTGTGGCCTCAGCTCTCCAGCCACGTAAGGCTATCGATGTACTTTCATGTCTTTGAGCCACTGCTTATGTCACATTCCTCTGCCAGGAAGATCCTTCCTTCCAATCTCGACTCTGTCAAAATTCTCCTCATCTTTCAAAGGCTGGCTTAAAGGTTGCCTCCTATTTTTAAAGTCTTGTCTAATTCCCCTGGTAGGAATTAATCCTTCTTTTCTCTGAGCTAGCATAGTACTTGGTTTATATTTCTTTTATGAAACACTGTGCCTTGGAGTATAGTAATGTAGGTATGTTTTCATCACCCTCACTGAAAGTGCTTAAGTTATCTCTGTATCTTGTCTACAGCCCCTATCCTCAGTGCTTGGCACATAGAGTTGCTCAATCTTGAATAAATGAATGCAAATAGTTATGATATATGCATATGTGATGAGTGTGTAAGTGGGGGGGATTGTCAATGTCTTTATCAACAGACCCCATCAAATCCAGCACTACACAAAAAACGGGGCATTCAATAAATAACTCCTAATAAATGACGAGGAGATATATATGTGTGTGTATGCATATATTTTACTTTTTATTTTGCCCTGTGAGTTTCATTTTGAAAAAGAGTCATAGAAGTAATCATGCTTTAAGTGACTTCCAAGAATAACAAACAAGAACAAAGACCATTCGACCAAGTAGCTCAGCTCTGAGCTCCACCTCAGTATATTTTAATGAAACCTGCAGCTTTAACAATAATTCGGACCATGGGTTATCAGATTACAATTAGTGATCAATCAGTTTGTCACACAATAGCTCAGGGAATTATATAATTAAAAAAGAAATCGGCAGTACGAAATTGCTCCCCCACAGGGTTACCCTTATCCTATATTTGTGTCTGGCAGACAAAGGCAGCAGCACCACTGGATTCTGGTCTAGAGATCTTTCAGCTCTGACCGCCTTCGAGCATCCATATGCAGCTATAACAAACTGCCTCTAGCTTGGCTTAATCTTTTGTATTAGCTCATTAATGAGTCTGGATTCCTTCCCCATTTTCCATGGTATCCCAGGCAGGGACAAAGGCTCAGGCAGCAGGGGGCAGCTTTCCTTTTGCCTGACAACAAGTGGTCACCGGTCCCAGTCTGTGGCTAACAAATTCCATAGTTCTTTGAAGGTAGAGCCCATGGAGTAGGTCTGCCCTAGGCTCTGCAATGCAAAAAGAGCTTTGGGAATTTGGGCCTAGGCAGTGTCGCTGGTATCTGTGACATCACCCCAACAGCTGAGAGTGATGGTGTCTCAAGAAGCTCAGTAGCCCACAAGCCCCGTGAATTATTTCTGCTCTGTTGGCATGTGAAATACACACACACTCATAAACATATTATATGCCACTCAAAATCATTCTAAGGATATCATGTCAGCCGGGTTTTAAATATAGGAACCTCTCACCATCTTCAACCAGAGAGCAAAATGCAAAAGGAATGCAGATTAACTTACCCCGAACTGTATAGCTCTGAAGTCTCTCCACTTGATACCATCCTTCCATGAAAGGTCCTGGTAGGGCTGAAGATTAAAATGGGACTTCTGGATCATGTGGTAAAATCTCTAAGCTGGTCTCCAAGGGCAGCCTGCCTATTTATAGAGCCCCTACTTCAGGGCAGAGTTCAAACTTGGGAAATCTGAAGAACTTGATTTAAACACACTCATATATATATATATATAATCATCTTCATTTTCCATTCAGTCACTTTGAGCCAACTAATCTTTAAATAGTTCAAAAATCTGTTGAAGGTTGGCTAGATATATTTTTCCAAGCATCTTTAGAATTTAGATTATTATATTTAGAATTTTTAAATCATTTAAACAATACGCCAAACTAGAAAAGATGTAGTCTCTCCATTCCAGAAATTGATAAACTGAGGCACAGAGAATCAAGTCACTTAAAAGGTGACTCTTGACTTGCCCTTATGCAAACTCTTCGTATTGTAATAATATGAAGAAAAACAGTATCTAGAATTTATTGAGTGCCTACTATATATGTTATCCCTAATATTTGTCTTAACTTTTCAAGATAGATGATAGTATACCCATTTCACAGATTAGGAAGCTTGAGTATAGGGAAGTTAAGTAATTTGGCCTAAAGCCAAGTAACTACAAAATGACAAATCTGGGAATTAGATGCAGATTTATTTGGCTCTAAAGCCTTTGTTCCTTCTCTCAAATTAAATAATCTAGTGCTGTGGCTCTCAAATGTCTCACTGAGACTCTCAGTCGAATACCAGTGAGTCTTTACAACTAAAACAGGTAGTAATGGCATAATAAAAATTCATGTGGAGCAGTGAACATCAATCCCAAAACAGTCCTTTTTAACCTTTAAACAGGGTGGAGAGTATTTTTCTAGTCACTTCCATGTCTCTCTCTCTCCCACCTCAACACACATGTAAATATGTATCTCTCTCTTCCTGCCAATAATGGCAACAACATCAAGAGTGTTGCTAAATGATTACAATATTTGGGGGATATTGTTTTGAGTCAGTGAAGGTTTCATAGCTGTTTCCATCATAACTAAAAACTAACATGTGTGCTAAGTTGGGTTTCTCCTATCATGCTTAGGCACTCATGTTTGTGAATCTACATGTAATGTTTCACATTTACCCCCATGGGGATAGTACCCTGCTAGTTTTCTCCTGTCATTGCAGCCTACTGAGATATTTTTGCATCCTGATTGTGTTATCTATGTATTCACTAACCCCCACCTAGCATCATGCCATCACTAAATATTAGAAGTATGCCTTCTCTATCTTCAGTTAAGTCACTGGTAAAAACGTTAGGCAGTAAGGGGCTAAGGACAAAGTTAATAACTAAAGGCCTCACTCTGGGCTAATATTGATACATTTCAGATTTGATAATTATTTAGCTTTATATTGTATTCAACTGGATGATCAGTTAGCCAACATTTCTCCTTACTTATTTTAGAACAAATCACAGGACTCTCTGTCAAACACCTTGCTAAAATCTAGACACAGCATGTCTATGCCATTCCTCTGATCAGTAAGGCATGTGCTCTCGTGATAGTTCTCAGAAGAAAAAATAAATAAACAAGGCATGTGCATGCACGCACATATAAGGGGAAATGGCTTGGTGAGTCCACGGGAGGCTACTTGTAACCACCATGGTTACTTCCAAGAGTTCATGCTCTCCAATAATCTAATCTCGAATTTTGTTAAGTGACACCAGACTTTCTGGTTTGTGGCGTCCACAATCCAATTTCCATCCCTTATTGAAGGTGAGGGTAAACAATTGTACCAGTCTCTGGTCTTTTGGCTATTCTCCAATTCGTTGTGATGCTTCAAAGTTTAATAACAGTGATACCGTGATAATCACCATAAGATTCCTCAGTGCCCTGGAATGTAACTAACCTGAACTTGGACCTCATTTTTGTGACATATCACAAGAGTAATTCTCTAAGCTTTTATTGGTCTCGTCAGGTGCTTGTCCATAACACAGAATAGATATTACTCTGAGAAGTGATAATTTAGCAAATAGGGACTATGAAAAAAATATCTAGATCAACTTATTAAACAAAGAAAAGAAGACCATACTTAAGAAATTATCCAATAAGATCCAATGCATATGAATAATAATATAATGTGTATTTTGGATATTAATTAGAACTCTGTTGGAGATACTCTACTTAAAAACTGCTACAGAAAATCACTGTGGTCACTATCAAAGGAAAGCACACATTTAGGAATACAGAATTAACCTCATTATCATTTTACCTTCACTATGTACCAACATTGAGCCCATACAGAATTTGGAAACATTCCTTGTTATGTGTCAAATAAATTTACAGTTGAAAGCTAGGTCTCAAATAGCCATGGGCTTAAAGGACCAAGACCAAACATTTGGTTGGGCCAGTTAGCACAAGACTGCACCACATAAATGAGCTAGTTCAAGACAAAAGAGCTCAGCTCAGTACTTTGTTCTCACCGGATTTTGTTAGAATCCTAATGACATGGGCAAAGAAAACTCAGATATATTGGTCATGAGCTTTAAAGAAATCACTTCTCATTCACTAGTACTAGAACATGAGCCTTTAGGTGTCACTTCAATAATGTTACCACCAAGCCATTCACATTCTCCCATTTGGTCTCCATTCTGACCCACGGTTCATTTTAGGAGGTGGCTGATGGGGACTGGAGGGATTGCTGTGACTTCCTTGTGTATTATAGATATTTAGTACCTTCATTGACCACTCAAATTATGAAATGGCTCCCATGGGATTAAGCCTTTAATGTTAGCTTTAAGGGTATCTAAGATTTTTGTTATTTTTGCAGTTAGACCCCTTTAAGTGAAATCTTACTTAGAAGACCAATATGTAAAGAAGATTTTTAAAAACGGAGCTGCTCTGGTTAAAATAGGAATGGGGGACTTAGAACAACCTCCACAGCACCTCTCCCACATTCCCTATGGAACACAATCTGAATATACTGCCCTAAACAACTGAGCTATCTGGCACATAAGCCCACTGACTAATATGATGCTAATTTTGTCATTCTGGAAGGAGGAAGGAGGCATGAGATAAATTATTATAGGATGTCCAGGAAGGTGGAGGAGTTGAGATCCAGGGGGATGAGAGTGAAAGGATGACTGACCCTGAATGAGAACAGGAGTCTGAGTCAGACTCTGTGAGTGGGTGCAAGGCCATGAGCAACAGGTCTTGCTGATTCTGCTTTCCTTTGGTTCAGTGATCCCAGCAGAGACCTCCCCACCCAGTACAACAACTGCCCACTGAGTTGAATGAGGCAGTTGGGTACTAAGGTATACTTGTTAGGCCCAAACCTAGTTAATATTCAAAATAAGTGATAAATAATTAGCAAGTTCATTGTTCCGGCTGTGCGGCCTTTTGTTCCAAAGATGAACTTCTTAAGTATGGGCTTCTGCCATGATTTGGAGTACTTACTGTATAAGAAAATGTGTTTGTGTATTTGCAAGCATGTCTGCATCATGTAAGATCCTCTGGAAGCAAAGCAAATGGCAATATAGAGTATTAACCAATTCATTTCCCAGTTCCAGTGTTGTCATTTACTGGTAGTATGACTTTGGATAAGTAATTTCCCTCTCTTGGCTTTTAACTTCCTCTGTAAAATCAAAGGGTTAGACCCTATGATCCTACACTTACGTAATTCTGCCCTTTAGCACAGACACTGGCTATTATTGAATGTGAAAAGTGCCTTAAATGAAATCTAAATTCAGAAATAAGTTGAGGACAGCAAAGGTTAAGTCCTTTGAATTGACTGATCAATTAGTAAAGTATATATATTGAGGGTCTACTTTGTATATGCTACTGTGTTAGGTGCCATGGGATACAAATAATTAAATATGTGATCACACACTTAGGGAGCTTACAGTCTAGAAGCAAGATACACATTCATAAATATATCTAAGTTAATTTCTGAAATTGTATTTGAATACACACATACACATACATACACCAATATATACTTCATATAGCAAATGTTTGTAACTGCAAACATTTTAGGGAGCAAGTATTTGTACGTGTTTATTGAAAAATAGAGTGTATGTGGCCAGTAGGTAAATGCAAATAGAATAGGAGACCCTGTGAATTTCACAGATAATTTAGAAATATATTTCTAAACCTCATAAACCTGGTAGTCTATATTGTTTGACAGAATTCTCTTTTCTAGGTAGAACTTGTTTTGCCATTGCTAATACTTCCAACTAAAAATATGCTATGAAAGAATATAATACTGTAATGAGAAAAGTTCATGTATTTCCCTGCATTGCTCAATCAAGATGACCACAACACTAATACCAACAACATTTTGGCTCGCCATTCCTGACTCATCTTCCATTTTTGAGTAATTTAATTCATTATGGAAGAACTAAAATACATGACCTAATTTAAGTACCTTTAATCCTGTGTATTCTAAATATAGCAAACAGTTCATTTTCAAGAAATTTAATATGAAATACTTGGGAATTCTTCTTGGTGCAGTGTTATTAAACTGTATATAGTAATTAAGATATTAAAAACACATGCTCCCCAAAGCCACCAGACATTGTAATTATTTTTCAGGCTATTAGGCAAAATGACAGAAGAATTTTTAATGATGGATCTGTTTTGGAGTATACCAGCTAATTCCCTTTTACTTCATGAAATAATGTTAGCTCCACAGAGTCTAAGTCTGGTATTTAAAGAGTAACTCACATTGTCCTTTTGTGACTCAGAAGTCATTCACCGGCTCTTGTTAACATGCCATTGTAGGTACTCTGTACTTCACACACACACACACACACACACACACACACACACACATATTCTGGCTCCATATGGAAATAAAATGGCAATTATTAGAGTTCTGCCATGTTACTTGTATGTGAACAAGTCAGACACTGGTACATAATTCCATTTGGGAAGGTCCTTTATTTAAAATTGACTTTCAAAAAGTTTCTCCTCTTATTTAGAAATTTTAGATCAATATTTGTTTTTCTAGCAACCATTGCACTAGGGCAGTGTTTTACAACTCTCACTGGTGCTATTGTGAGAAGACTATGAAAACAAGTTTTCCATTATGCCTGGGATTCGTTTTAAACATTTTTTTTTTTTAATCATGTGCTAAGGAATGTCCTGAGTGCTCCTTTGGCACTTAACAGTTTTACTAATTAACTTATTAAACATTTTAACTTTCTATCTCAAAAGTTAGTGTCTTCATTGTACTAGAGTCTGCCAGGCATCTTAAAAAATACTTTTCTGGTGTTTGCAGAGGGGGGATGGAAGTGGAGACATTTCAGTGCCTGTTCTACATTTTTTAATTATCTTTTTTTTTTTTTTTTTTTCTTTTAGATAGAGTCTTGCTCTGTCACCCAGGCTGGAGTGCAGTGGCACAGTCTTGGCTCACTGCAACCTCTGCCTCCCAGGTTCAAGTGATTCTCCTGCTTCAGCCTCCTAAGTAGCTGGGATTACACGTGAGCGCCACCATGCCCGTCTAATTTTTGTACTTTTAGCAGAGACGGGGTTTCACCATGTTGGTCAGGCTGGTCTCAAACTCCTGAGCTCGTGATCCACCTGCCTTGGCCTCCCAAAGTGCTGGAATTACAGGCGTGAGCCACCACGCCCAGCCTTTAATTATCTTTGACCATTTAACATCATTCTGTGAATTAGGGCTCGCTAACAGAAAGTTCTTCTGCTATTTATAACTCAAACTCATGCCACAAAGTTCCTCTGTTTCCACACCATACAATGTGGTGGTTAGTTTTGCAAGAATCTCACCAATTGAAATTTAGTAAACAATGTGCTTAATTTTTCTTTGCCACTGATTTTAGAGCTTCAGCCATAGAAATTACCACATTCGGCAATTGAAAATTATCAGACCACAATTTAAGGAGCTTTTGTTATTTGTACTCTGCACATCTTTTCTATATAGATCTTCCTAATAGGTGTGCCGTGTCTTGGTACAAGTAAAGGAAAGTGCGCAGAGAATGAAATCAGTCATCTGAATTCTAGGTCTAGCTCTACCACTTACTGTATGGAAATCAGTAGACTTCTAATGCCCACAGTTTCTTCATCTGGGAAATGTAAGTATTAATGCCTGCCTTGCTTTCCTCTCTGAGTGGTTATGAAGATCACGTTATCTAATGGATAGGAAAGAGCTTTGCAAACTGAATTGTGCTATGCAAATATGTGGCAGAATTATTATCATTCATATAGAATCACATGATTAACATTATTCGAAAACAGGTCACCTATCTGGCCCTGGAGGAGGGAAACTTAGGGGTGATAAATGCAAAACTGTTTTTATAGTTTAATGTTTTCATAGCCTAATGAGAACAAGGCAGAACAGAAGAATTGGGTGGGGGGAAGGGCAAGTTTAAGTTCCATCTGCCCAGGCTGGAAGACTGGTGGGGAACAACCTCTGAAAAGACGAGAGGTTACAAAGTGGAAAGGGGTGACCTGGGAACAGGGTGTTTTAAAAAGAGTGGCAGAGCAGAGAATAAAGTCACAAGACTTGTTCACAAGAGGATGCTGGGTTAAAGCCTGACCTTGAGCCACAAATCATGGAATCACACAGCTGGAAGGAATCTTAAGAAGCCATCTCGTTCACTCCCCCCACCATTCAGCAGGACATTTCAACCATCCCAAACAGATGAGACTTTATCTAACTTTGAATGAAAAGCTCTGACACCAAATGGGCAGGTGTTGACTGCTCTGGCTTCAACTGTTTACAACAGGCAGGAAAACAATTTCTGGTATTTCATTTGAACTTGAACTGAAATGAGGAAACAATAAATGGATAGATTTTCCTTGGGAACAATAACTCCTGTGGCAGTTTAGGGACTGCTAAATTAGCACTAACTACATAACTACTCTTAAAGAGAGAGGAAAAGTTAACAACAAAACTAGGTTAGGGAATAAATGGCCCAAAGAATCATATGAGTAAGGATGTGGCATGATCATTTTTGGTGATTGTGGAGTCTTCTCTCCATGCAGGAGCCTAGAGCAGAATGACACTAGCAAAAGCAAAACTTCGTTGTTGTTTTTAAAGCAATATGGCCTAGCAAATTCCAGAACTGACACTGAAGATGTAACAGAGTTCAATTCCTCTCCTAACACAAGACAATAAATCCTCATACAAATTAGAAACTGAAAAGAAAATAAAAAGATCCTCATTTCCGATAGTGGGAATGTTACACATGAACTCTGGCTTGAAAGGAGGAGGGAAGGACACTCCACACCTGTAGGCCTTCCCAGGAAAGGGGCCTGAGCCTGACCCTGAATCCATCCCCCTCAAGGTTACACCATGGGGCTGTCAATATGAAAATAATGTTACTTTATTCCCTGAGTGAGTATATTATTTCAAGTGCTATCAACAGTAACCATAACCTGCAAGAAGGCAGGTGAAAATTCCCAGGAAACAAAGTGAAAAGCTATTTTGGGATGTGCTCATAAATATCCTAGCTATAGTTCATCTGGATGGACACACATGGGGCATACATGCAGAGAGAGAAACAGAGAGATTATCTCTGTAATAATAGATATGTATCTTGGAGCATGCTATTGTAGTTTTAATACATGCAGCACTGAGCAAGGGGCTTAGGAAAATAACATCACATTCTCAGATTCACCACTCAATTACATGTGAACTTGGAAAAGTTAACTTGATTCTACCTTCCTATCACCAAAGCTTTAGGCCGATTTAGTCAGGCATTCAGTGAATCCAGATGTTTGGCAGTATATAGGAAACATCTGGATGACTGACTTAATTTTCAACTGAACTTACTGGATCTTTTGACAGCATGTCTACACAGGCATTAATGGTTTTCTGCCTCAGTTTCTCTTACTATAAAAAGGACAAACATTATTTATCACTAACCTCCCAAAAACAGTGAAAATAAGATAAGGTTTAAGAATAATAATGAGTTCTTGAAAAGATTTTGTCACAGTTTTATATCTTATGTAATTCCAGGTTGGATTTTTTTTCTAAGCAGTTAGACTTTAGAACATGACATCACTTTGAAATGTGGGTAAATGCTATACAAAGACAACACATTATCATCATCATCATCATAACTTTTTTCTTTATGACTTCCCTAAATCACCTCACTTTCAGATCGAATCATGGCCAAAATATGAATTTTAGTTAAGGACTGAAAAAATGTGTTTTGGCTATATAAAGCAACACAGATGAGAAAAAAAAATCAATGTGGGTGTTTGGAGGCCAACCAATTTTAACAGCTCAACTGAAACAGGTAAAACTGGTTTATCAATGAGAATTAATTGGTTGCTCAATGGTATTTGTATGGAAACTGAAAATGTTCACACACTTATTCATGGCCAGAGCTACGAAGGAAAAAGGAATTGTGATAGTGACCTTTCTCACTCTATGTACACGCCCCTACCTGTGAGCTGGTTTCAGCTTTTGTGGCTGAAAGTTAAAGGAGAGGAAAAGAAGGAGACAATATGGTAGAGAAAGAGAAAGAGAAAGAATCAAAACAGCATGGTACTGGTACCAAAACAGAGATATAGACCAATAGAACAGAACAGAGGCCTCAGAAGTAACACCACACACCTATAACCATCTGATCTTTGACAAACCGGACAAAAACAAGCAATGGGGAAATGACTCCCTGTTTAATAAATGGTGTTGGGAAAACTGGCTAGCCATGTGCAGAAAGCAGAAATTGGACCCCTTCCTTATACCTTATACAAAAATAAACTCCAGATGGATTAAAGTTTTTAAACATAAGACCTAACACCATAAAAAACCTAGAAGGAAACCTAGGCAATACCATCCAGGACATAGGCATGGGCAAGGACTTCATGACTAAAACACCAAAAGCAATGGCAACAAAAACCATAATAGACAAATGGGATCTAATTAAACTTAAGAGCTTCTACACAGCGAAAGAAACTATCATTAGAGTGAACCGGCAACCAAGAGAATGGGAAAAAATTTTTGCAAGCTACCCATCTGACAAAGGGCTAATATCCAGAATCTACAAAGAACTAAAACAAATATACGAGAAAAAACAACCCCATCAAAAACTGGGCAAAGGATTCGAACAGACACTTTTCAAAAGAAGACATCTATATGGCCAAAAACATATGAAGAAATGCTCATCATCACTGGTCATTAGAGAAATGCAAATCAAAACCACATTGAGATACCATCTCACGCCAGTTAGAATGGTGATCATTAAAAAATCTGGAGACAGATGCTGGAGAGGATGTGGAGAAATAGGAACACTTTTACACTGTTGGTGGGAGTGTAAATTAGTTCAACCATTGTGGAAGACAGTGTCGAGATTCCTCAAGGATCTAGAAATACAAATACCATTTGACCCAAGAATTCCATTACTGGATATATACCCAAAGGACTATAAATCATTCTATTATAAGGACACATGCGCACGTATGTTCCTTGTGGCCCTGTTTACAATGGGAAAGACTTGGAACCAACCCAAATGCCCATCAATGGTAGACTGGATAAAGAAAATGTGGCACATATACACTATGGAATACTATGCAGCCATAAAAACGATGAGTTCATGTCCTTTGCAGGGACATGGATGAATCTGGAAACCATTCTCAGCAAACTGACACAAGAACAGAAAACCAACACCACATGTTCTCACTCATAAGTGGGTGTTGAACAATGAGAACACATGGACACAGGGAGGGGAACATCACACACTGGGGTCTGTTGGGGGGTGGGGTGCTAGGGGAGGGATAGCAGGGGGGTGGGGGAGATTGGGGAGGGATAACATTAGGAGAAATACCTAATGTAGGTGATGGGGGAGATGGAGGCAGCAAACCACTATGGCATGGGTATACCTATGTAACAATCCTGCAAGATCTGCACATGTACCCCAGAACTTAAAATAAAAAATAAAAAACAAAATAAAGATCATGTAAAAAATTCTTTAAAAAAAAGAGAAACAAGAGATGCATCGAAGGGATCTACAAACGTACAAAACTCAGGGAGAAGAATTAGACTGGCAGAAAGTACTGAAACTTTCTTTCAAACTCAAGTCCTGCCTATAGAGAAAATCCTAAACACAATTCTCATAACTAACTGCCATATATTAAGTGCCTGTCATGCACATGTAGTTACATTTATGTATATGTATATAATATATATATACACTGCATATATTATATACATATATATGTATGTAACATATGCATATTATATACATATATATAATGTATATAATATATATACATATATATAATATGCATATATTATATATATGTATATAATATATATGTATATAATATCGATACACTGGAACTTTTTATACCTTTATCATACTACAGATGGGAGAACTAAAGCTCAGAGAGGTTAACTGATTTACCCAAGGTTATATGTCTACTAAAATCTATAATTTAATTCAGATCCATTTGGATCCAAAGCCCATATTCTTTCTACTGTGCCCAAAGCCTCTGCTGAAAGGGCTTGCTATAAATATTTTTTAGTGACTGCCAGATCATATTGAAGCCCATTTTTGATGCAGGTTTCCCATTTGCTAGGGTGTGGTCCACGCACAGATCTTCACCCGATCTTTTTTATGACTGCCTCTCCCTTGCTTGTCTTTACCTACTCAAACCCTACTCATTGCTTATGGCTGAAGATCTTAACACTTGCCCCTCTCTGCAATCTTCCCACTAGCCTAATCATATCACCCAAAACTGATGAGCAGCACCCGTCTTCAGGCTCCGCATCACAGGCTGCCCTTTATCTTTATTTAACCACTTCCTATGCTTGTGCTTCCTCTCTCAAGGAGGCTGTGAGGACAGAGGACTCGACTTCCTTTGAACGCCCAAAGTCCCTGGCACCTGGCTCAGTACATAGTAGGTAATCCTTAAAGTCTGTTAACCCAAGGGACCTGTTGACAATATTCCTCATTTAGGATTAGGGGCACAGTAATGGAAACTGAGATTTTGGCCTCACCAGTGTTGGGGTGTAACCAGTTAAGCATAGACACATTTGGTTTGAGATAATTTGTACCACTGTCTCCAAGTGAGGCATATCATGTTCTCAACTCAGTAGTAAGCATTTTCCACTGTCTGTGCTCTGATCCCCCTCAGAGATGCATTTTGAAATAATCACACTATATCTAGCAAGGCTTGATAGAACTTAGTAAAGTTGTACTTTCACACAAAAAAAGGCTCAGTTAGGTAGACACTATCATTATCATGTGCTCAGCAGCACTAACAGCTAATGCTGGAGGAGTTTAAATCCAAGTATGTTGTCAATACTTTCACAACGCAATTGTAGTGAAAAATATACTACTCTTAAAAAGCCCTTCTAAGTATTTTTTAAGAAACCACAAAAATTCACTGCTAAAATATATATTTTAAAAAATCATGCCAATGTCTTTGTATTAAAACCTCTGTCTTATATAAAGATTTCACTTTCATTAAGTTCTTCCTAAACTACAAATAGATGTCAGTGATGCCAGGGTCCTCCCACCCATGGATCATGGGGCAGGAACACTGTCACTCTGGTATATGCCTTTTTGGTGGCATTTTTATTGTGGCCACAAAGCAATCACAAGCAGATGGTACAACTAACTTCTATTTGTGTCTTGTTACTAAGCTTCTTATGAGAGGAAAAACTATGTGTACAGGTCAAGGGAATCTGAGGGTGTCTCTGTGCATGGCACTGAGTCAGAAGCTGGCAAGGATGCAGTGAAACTGGACCTCTCATGTCTTGCTGGTGGCAGTGAAAACTGATACATTCTCATTGAAAAGCATTTTGGAAACATGCATTTAAATTGCTCATATCCTTTGACCCAATAACTTTAGCATTTTAAGAAAATAAGCTAAGATCAGGATAAAGCACTATGTATAAGGAGGTACCTTTTTTTATGATGGCAAAAATTTGAAGCAACCTGTATATCCAGCAAAAGCATGCTGATTAATTATGTTAATGATGATGAGTACTCAACAGAATATTATGCAGCCATGACAAATAATTAATATAAAGAGTTGTGTGGGCCCAGGCCTGGTGGCTCACACCTGCAGTCCTAGCACTTTGGGGAACCAATGCAGGAGGATTGCTTGAGCCTAGGAGTTTGAGACTAGCCTGGGCAACATAGTGAGATCTCATTTCTACAAAAAAATTAACTTAGCCAGGTGTGGTGGTGCGTGTCTATAGTACCAGTTACTTGGGAGGCTGAGGCACGAGAATATCTTGAGCCCAGGAGGTCCAGACTGCAGTAAGCCACGATTGCACCACTGTGCTCCAGCCTGGGCAACAGAGCAAGACCGTCTCTCAAAACAATACAAACAAAACAACAATAACAATAACAAAAAGATTTGTGGCAGCATGAAAAAGTGTTATCAAGATAGTATTAATTTTCAGAACTACAAATCACTTGTGGATTTCTGATGATGGAAAACATCTGTATGAGTGTGCCTTTCTAGACAAATATTAGAAGAGAACATGTGAAAATGAAAACAGTTGGGATAGAGTAGTGGGATTTTTGTGAGAAATATTTTTCCCCTCTATTTTCCAAGCTATCCCTCATATTGCAATATTGTCTTTATAATTTAAAAGTGGGGTAAAAAATGAAGGCCAGAAGTCCTTTTAAGCAGAAAGACTATTGGAAGAAAAACGAATAATAGCCTCCTCTCTAAAAGCCCAAGAATATGGTTTGAACAGTAGAAGCTCTCTCTCTCTGGTCATTTCTACTTTTTATTATTATTTTTTTTACATTCCACATACCTGGTTAATGTGCTTCAGTTTGTCAATAATTTGGCTGACCACTGGCTCAGGGCCCTTCATTTTCAGCTCATGGAGGTTGAACTGATTTTTCATTCCATTCCTTGCCGCCTTTTGGCTGTATCTGTAAAGGTGAAGGTAAAGAAAAGATTTGTCAAAGAAAGTCCCAAACAAAGGAAAAGCCAACTGTATTTGGCATCAACAGTCAGGCTGACCACAAGCTCATGAGATGACTTATGGTGCCAAAGTAGACCACTTCACATACTGTCTATTTACAGTAAAGGAATATTCATTCAACAGTCAACAAATATATTCAACATCCTTTTTTTTTCCTACATGTCGGGGGATACAACAATGAACAAGACAGACAAGGTCTGTGCCCTTATAGTGCTCTCCGTCTAGTGGAGAGTCTAGAAGAGCAAGGGCCAGTGACAAGGCAGAGTGATTAGACCTGTGCTAGGGGAGGTTCAGGTCATGGACAGTGAAGCACACTGAACCTTCACTCAGTGTGAGCCTTCTACTCATTTGAAACAGAAAGAGTCTTCCATGTTCTTTACCTCTTCCTTCCCTTCTCTCCTCCTCCCACCATTTCCTGTAGGCTATGGAGCTGGGTTTCTATTCAGGAGGCTTTCTCAAGTCACTTGCAACATAAATTAAACCTGCCACCTTCCCTCCGCATTCTCCATGAGAGGAGAGAACACCAGTCTAAGGGAAGATTTTAATGTGCTCCTGCAGGATAAACCACAGGCTTTACTCCAGAAGTGAAGTTTCAAGGTAGCTATGGACATCCTCACCATCATAAGAAGGGTAACTATTTAAAGACCTAGGCAATTCTGCCTTCCAGTGTGGGGTTTTGCCAACTTCAACTGGGACAGTGATTCACAAATGAGGTGGTTTCTTTATTGCACCCATGGTTCCAGACCTCTACATAGACTTATTCCTCATTTTGTAAAACAAAGCAAACAAGAAACAGATTTCGTTTATTCCTTATGCTTTCATCATGTGGAAACACCAGAACACCATTGCCAAAGACAGAAAAAGGATTTGAGCTCTTTTTCACTTGCTCCGGATCCTGATAATGGAATGCTTTCTTAAAGAAATGAAAAGATTCCCAGGGCTTTTCTCTCTCTTTATATACTTTTTTTCCCAATTACAATAGGATAGCCAGGGTTATAAGGGCAAATTGATATCAGTAATTCATATTTTTATTTACAAAGTAATAATGTTCATTGTAAACAACTCAATAAGTACAGAAATAAGGCATAAAGTACAAGTTCCCCCATCAATCTGTCTTTCCAAGAGTGGACCATGGTCAACAGTTTGATATACTTGTAGACGTTTTCACCTACATATGCTAATGGGTAATTTTAACCAAAATTGGAATGATACTACTCATACTGATTTGCAACTTTGTGTCACTTAAAATATATACTTTGGACTGGGCCTGTAATCCCCAGCACTTTGGAAGGCCGAGGCAGGAGGATTACTTGAGCCCAGGAGTTTGAGAATAGCCTGGGCAACATGGTGAAACCCCGTCTCTACAAAAAATATAAAAAATTAGCCAGGCGTGGTGGTGCACACCTTTGGAGGCTGAATTGTTGAGCCCAGGAGGTCAAGGCTGCAGTGAGCTATGATCATACCACTGCACTCCAGCCTGGGTGACAGAGTCAGACCCTATCTCAAAACAAAAACTAAAACAAAATGTATACTTTGGACATATTTTCATGTTAGAAAACATGGAACTGCCTTGTTCTTATTCTTCTGTATGGCTCAATAATTATATAATATCTTACTGCTGAACAATAATTTCTAGTATTTTGTTAATATAAACAATGCTACAGAGAACATCCTTGTATACTGATTTTCACACACTTGCATTTATATCTATAAAGGATAAATTCCTAGATTTGAGTCAGTTTATATTTCCAATCCCAAATTATGAAGTACAAATAATAATTAACACTACTGTATTTTTGCATAGCACTTTACAAAGCAGTTTCATATCACTCAGCTCATTTGAGCTTCTCAACCACACTGGGAAGTTGAAAGGTAGATAGGGCATTATCTCTTTATTACTGAAAACTTCACAACTTCAGAGAATACTAATCTCATTCTGTTAATGTCCCCATCCATGATACAATGTATCTGCCAATATTAAGGACTTACTTTGAAAAACATGCATGGTAACAGAGGAGGTCAGGAAATCTAGTTCTGACATTCATAACTAAAAGTCATCCTCTGAGAAGGAAAATATTTTGTAGCAAAGATGCTGAAGAGCACATTTGATTGCATTTCTTCTAAAATGGTAGCTTAACACATTCAGATTATTTAACTTTAAAAGTTAATTCGTGAATACACAGATCACCAATCATCACGTAACAATTGCCTTTGGGGACTGTTTAAAGAAACATAAAGGAACATTCCTTTATCTGGTGGGAATTAGCTCACTGCTAGCCTCCTTTTTTTTTTTTTTTGAGACGGATTCTTGCTCTCTCGCCAGGCTGGAGTGCAGTGGCGCACTCTCGGCTCACTGCAGCCTCCGCCTCCTGGGTTCAAGCGATTCTTCCACCTCAGCCTCCCGAGTAGCTGGGACCACAGGCACGTGCCACCATGCCCGGCTATTTTTTGTATTTTTTAGTAGAGACGGGGTTTCACCATGTTGGCCAGGATGGTCTCGATCTCTTGACCTCGTGATCCACCCGCCTCGGCTCTTTTACGTTCATATAATGCCGTCCATTTAAATATCATCCACTTTCTGATGATACTACCAACTCCATCTTCTCTTCTTTAACTCCTACTGATGCCTGAAGCAGAGATCTTATTTGCAGATAAAGAGGTAAGGCTCATTATAAATCTTCCGAAGTGAACTTCAGGAATGTGTCCCTAGAGACATATCCTTGGTCTTTTTCATATCAAAGCTTGCCAGCCACTTTTATGCCCACTCCTATAAAACAAGTGTCTTCCTGAAGCTTCTTATCCTCACTGGAATAGTGCAAAGACATCTGCCGACTTAGCCGATTTTTGCCCCGTACTCCGGCTTCCAAAACCATTATAAATATTAAATCAAATTAGTCCCACAGCTGATCCTTTGTGGTCCTACTGTATTATTTTCTGCCATTCAGAAAGCGCCCCTTTAGCTATGTATTTTTTAAAATTTCTTATCTCCCAGCCATGGGTAAAGAGTCAGGACTAAACACTGCTCCCCGATCCCACAGTGACTCCATTTTAAAAAGACAGCTTTGGATTTCAAAGCTTGCCAAACTTTTCGAAAGTTGAAATAACATCTACTGTTCTGCTCTATCCATGTGCTATTTAAATCCCCAAAGGACTCTAGCAAATCAAGCATGGTTTCTGGTTACAGAAGTGTTGGGAATAGCTGCCCTGTGGCTTAGACCTAAAACTTGCCATTATTCCATCTACTTCACAAGGCAGTAACCAAAAGTCCTGGTCCAACTGATGCCTATAGTTGCTAAAGTTGAGTGGTACTAGTTAAAAACTCTGTGTCTCTTACACCATCCTTTAGGTATGTTGATACCTCTCCCCCCAGCTCTCAGTATCTTTTTCTGTTTCTCATGTCTCTATCCTTTGTGCCTTAGCCAGATAAAATATTGAACCAAATTTTAAAAGTAATGAATGTTAGAATGAAATACCATGAACACATTAATAGGGCAAAGGAGATCTGTATGTGTTTATATGGAATGAAGTCTGAGATACATTATAACAGATACAAGCAGCAGCGTCTGCGGTGAGAATGGATCTAGATGTGCATTACTCTTATACACCCTATACATGTTCAAATACGCCCAGAAACATTTTAGATGGATACATAAGAAAATGATGAGCAGTCACTTTCAGTGAGTGAGAATAGGGAGACGCTAGTGCAATCTTGTTTTTTAAAATATACTTCTATAACTTACAATATTTTTTACCATGACCATTTTTAACCTTTATAATAGTTAAATATATAATGAATGAGATTTTACATGGCAGTTAATTAAAATGTTTTTCCAGCTTTCCTGAGGTAGAATTGATAAAAGTTAAATACATGTACGCTTCCAGCGTGATGTTTTGATATAAGTACACATTGTGAGATGATTATCCCAAACCAGCTAATTCACCTATTCGTCACCTCACACAGTTATCTTTATTTTTGTGGTAAGAACATTTAAGAACTACTCTCTTAGTGAATCTCAAATATACAATACAGTATTCTTAAGTATAGTCACCATATTACACATTATATTCCCAGGCATTAATTGTTTTTAAAGTAAACGAGAACAAAACAAAAAGTGGGGCTGACTCAGATGTACATCTCAGGGCCTCTGGGAAATTCTTCCTGTTAATAAGAGTTATGGTGGTCATCACCAATGTCCTTCCTTAAAGGTGCTTTCTTATCACCGAACACATATTTGGGGCAATGTTGACAATGTCACCCTTGAGTTCCTTCAAACCTTAGGTGGTTGACATCAGGTCACCAACTCAACTTTGTTAGGTTAAATATGGCCCATATTGGCTGGGTGTGGTGGCTCATGCCTATAATCCCAGCACTTTGGGAGGCCAAGGTGGGCAGACGTTGAGTCCAGGAGTTCTAGATCCACCTGGGCAACATGGAGTTCAAACCCTGTCTCTACAAAAGACACAAAAATGAGCCAGGCATGGTGGCATGTGCATGTAGTCCCAGTCCCAGCTACCTAGGAGGCTCACGTGGGAGGAGCACTTAAGCCTGGGAGGTAGGGGTTGCAGTGACCCGAGATTGCACCACTGCACTCCAGCCTGGATGACAGAGTGAAATCCTGTCTCAAAATATATGTATATATATCCCATATATTTTCTACTCTTCAATGAGGTAACTTCAACCTGCGTATTTCAAAAAGACAGTATATCAGTGAGGATGTGAACAGGAATATAAATGACCAGTTGTAACCTCCCCTCAAACCAGAAGCAAGGAAGTTATACAAATTCTCACTACCTTTCGCTGTAGATGCCTGAAGTCCTCACCTGATGAGAACTGAGGGCTTCCCTGAAACACGAGTCATGCTGACCTCACTGGCCACAAGTTGAAGTGTATTGTGGGCACTGCCCTGAGTTGCTTGTGCTCATTCCATTTGCTGCCCCATGTACTCTGTGAGGTCTTTGAAGGCAGAGGCTTGGTTAGTTGTTGTTTTTTTTAATCACCCAAAGCACCTCATGGTACTTACACTAACTGTCCATTCCTGAGCACTTTCTCTGTACCAGATACTGTTCAAAGCACTGAAGAAAAATAAAACATGCACTTAATCCTCCTGACTACCTTACTGGCAGACCATTTTTGCTGTTGCTGAGGCACAGAGAAGGTAAGTCACTTGCCTAAAGTCACACAGCTTGTCTGCAGCAGAGCTGGAGTGTGAACTTTGAGACTCCATCTCCAGCTGTGTAGGTTCTTAACCACTATGCTGATCTTGCTTCCTTAGAGAGAAACAATGTCGGCTAAATATCTGACATTTCCTCATCACCCCGGTCCACTGCTCCCCTGTAGGAAACAATGGATGAGCCGCCTGTAATGGTCTACAAGGCTCCCAGCACTCGTCACAACAGCTCTTGGCCTATTCAGCAAGATTCCTGGACTTGCCCTTTAAGAGCCCTCTGATCGACAGTATGGCTATTTAATAGCCATACTTTGGGAGGTGAGGGTGGGCAGGCCAACACTATTCAGTGACATACATGTATTCTTGGGGGATAAGGTGTTGAAGTTAGAGAAATAAATAATCTAGCCGAGCACGGTGGCTCATGCCTGTAATCCCAGCATTTTGGGAGGCCGAGGCAGGCAGATCACGAGGTCGGGAGATTGAGACCATCCTGGCCAACATGGTGCAATCCTGTCTCTACTAAAAAAAAAAAAAAAAAAAAAAAAAATTAGCTGGGCGTGGTGGTGCGTGCCTGTAGTCCCAGCTACTCAGGAGGGTGAGGCAGGAGAATCATTTGAACCCAGGAGGCGGAGATTGCAGTGGGCTGAAATTGCGCCACTGTACTCTAGCCTGGAGACAGAGAGAGACACTGTTTCAAAAAGCAAAAGAGAGAGAGAGAGAGAAATATATAATCCACCACAACCACTACCATCCATGCCACTAGACACATACCAAAGACTATTTGAAGATTTCAAATGTCTAAGGACAATAGGAAAGCAAATGCAGGATAACGCTGTCTTCATGCATCCCTGCCTTTGTCACCTTGGCTATAGGAAGGCAACATGTGTGATGTGCCCCTGGAGAATTTCAGGTAACAGGCATAGTCTGAGCTTCAATCCCAGAGGGAAGTCAATTGGTGAAGGGTGCCTCTGCAGCTTCACATTAATTCATTCATTCAGCATTTCATTTCCTCAGGCTAGCTGTGTGCTACTGGTGCATGTGGTTCATGACAGGCCCTGAATGAGGATAAGCCAGCATGGCCCCAATTCTTCTTCTCCACAGACTGCCCAAGGGCTGTCAGGAATGGGGACACTGTTGGCCATGGGGGATTGTAACGATGGGTTAGCTACTTAGCAATACTTATCTGTAATAAAATTAATTAATCCTCCTCTGCAAAATGCTGATTCTCTCCTGAAGCTTTGACATGGTTCTGGTAATGAATACCAGCAAGTGGAGGAAGAAAAATAACCTGAGAGATGGTCCTACCTCCCAAATGTAATGTTTTCTTAACTAGACATGCTATGTAGGATGTTAGAATTGTTACCTTACATGCAGCATCTTCTTCCTTATCCAGTTTTGTATCTGTTTCGCACAAAAATGACTGTCATAATACTAAGAAAATCCTATTCGTCATGTGAAAAAGGGGGGCATGCTTCTGTTCAGGCAGATTGGTTAGGGATTGGGGGAGCAGGTAGGGGGAGATGGGGGAAACCTGTGCAGAAGTCATAAGGAGAAAAGGAACCTCATTAAAACAGGACATCTGGGCATGCTTGTCCTGGGACAGTTGAAGCAAAGAGAGCACTTGTAGAAGAGGAATAGAGTCAAACTAGCGTAAAATGGATGATCTTTTCTTCTCATTTCTGTTTTGGCTGAAGCAGCAATGGTGTAGTGGAACGAAATCAACAAATTCAAATGTAAATCATCTGAAATGGAAGCACGCTCAGAGATCATCTGGGCCAATCCACTCACTGTGTAGATGAAGAATCTGATACCCAGACAGGGACTTTTTAACAACACATACGGTAAGTATCACAAGTTCCACATCTAGAATAAATCTCTTGCTTTAAAAGGACCCTCAAACAGATCTTGCTGATCTTTGACACTTGCTAGCACTGATTTAGGACAAGGGAACTGCTATAATATTCACTTTCCTTCTTCCCTTAGGTATTAGAGTGGTTCCAAGTACTTGAGAGACAATCTCAGAAGGACTAGGTCCCCACCAAAAAAAATTTGATTTCACAAAAGTTTAATATGCTGCCAGCTATAGATGGTGAAAAATGTTAGATCGCACATTCTCAGTGTGCCATCTTATGGACAAACTTCAGTATTGCATGTAATCCCTTCTGGCCACAATGATTGCTATGAGAAAAACTGGGTAATCTAAAGAGCACAAATAGCTTTAAAGACAAACTAGAAAACAGGGTAGAAAAACCATCCCAGTAAGAGGCCTAAGAAAATGTCCTTTTCTTTGTCCATGATGCCGTGTTAATTTACATAAATACACAGTAAAATAAAGCAAAGGTGAAAAGAGCTAAGATTTGTAAATGTGCTTAATAAAAGACAGTAACAATTAGCTTCTTCTTTATTTGTGCACATATCTAAATGAAAATGTTTCTCTTCCCTGGCTGTCTGAAGATGGATGGCCATCATGAATGACACAGTAACTATCCGAACTAGAAATTTCATGACCAACCAACTACTTCAGAGGAAACAAGTGGCCATTGATGTCCTTCACCCTGGGAAGGCAATGGTGCCTAAGACAGAAATTCAGGAAAAACTAGCCAAAATGTACACGATCACACCGGATGTCATCTTCGGATTTGGATTTAGAACTCACTGTGGTGGTGGCAAGACAAGTGGCTTTGGGATGATTGATGATTCCCTGGATTTTACAAAGAAAAAGGAACCCAAACGTAGACTTGCAAGACATGGCCTGCATGAGAATAAAAAGACCTCAGGAAAGCAACGAAAGAACGTAAGAACCGAATGAAGGAAGTCAGGGGACTGCAAAGGCCAGTGTTGGTGCTGGCAAAAGCCAAAGGAGTAAAGGTGCTGCAATGATGTTATCTGCGACCGTTGTGGATTTTTCATGAGAAGATTTATAAACTGAAAACTTTCACGTGAAAAAAATGTCTTTCATAATTGTCTGCATAGCAGTACTACTTCAGAGCCAATGTTAAGCTAGGAGAGTGCTAGAAACAGATATATCCACTTTACTCCAAGAAATACCTGTGTTCTCCAACAATAGACTTTCGAAAATTACAAATAGATTTCAGCAGAAAGGAAGCAAAAATCTAGGAAAGAAACCCAGGGATGTAAATCTATTGCTATTTCTCAGTTAGCAGCCATTAGCTACATGAAGGAATAACTGTCTTACAATCCGTTTTCAGTGCAGTCTCCAACCTTACTTCGAGGAGCGACTAAAAGATTTGTCTCTGGTGTATAATCAAGAAGTCACTTAAAGCCAGAGAAGCAAAGAATATTTTACAGATGATGGTGAGGACGAGTGCGAAGTGAGTATCACACACTACAGGGAGAAGAGTCCGTGGCTGTGGGGAATAGTTCCCCAGCAGAAAGGGGAAGGGGATGAGAAAATGCCTGAGATTAGGTCACCTGAATGTTAGTCTGAAGAAACTGACTTTGCAGAAGAGGCTAGAGATAAGGAGAGAGAAAAGTAAACAAGCACAGCAAAAGTAATTCTTGTAAGAATTGCAAGCTAGGCAGAGCCCAAAGTGTAAGCAAGCTGGTGAGAACTAAGCATGGCGGTCAGAACACGAGGCCAGAGCAGTGTCTCTCTCATGTCTGTTTTCGAGGGGAATACAGAAATGAGGAGACGACTCCAACTGTGTTTAAAAATAGAGAAAGAAAAAGGTGCAGTTCAAAGCTCAATAATCGGGGCGTGGGGAATAACAGAACAAGGAGTGTGGTAAAGACTTCTTACTCAATCACCCCAAACTCATTCATCAAGCCCTTCTAGTCCAGAGAACTAGAATCAGGCATTTTCTTGTCCTACTCAAGTTAAACCATAAAGACACGATCTTTACCCGTTTTTAAGTTAGATTTTAATCGATGAAAATATCAGGGTTAGAAAGGACCTTCAAAGTCTTTCAGCCCGATGTTCTCCTCTTACAGAGGGGCAAACTGAGGCCCAGAGGCCACACAACAGCAAAGAACAAGGGGGCAAGGAACTAGTCACGTACCTCAGCAACATGAGGGCATTGCATGAAGGTAACTGACATTCAAAATAATGATCAATAATTGTTTTAAGAGATTCAATTCACTTTGGCAGTCAGACTTTACTGAGGCAGCAAGTACAGAACACATTTTAGAGAGGCAGTGTCATGTGGGGGAAAGAGCAGTGGCCTTGGAGTCAGAGGCACGGGTTCAAAGTTGGTATCCCCCGTGCTGTGTGACATTTGACAAATAATTAAACCTTGAAGAAGTTGAGTCTCCTCATCTATAAAATAGGAATAATGCCACCTGCACTGTTTGGAGAATTATTTGATATAATGAATGTTAGCAAATTGAGATAACATGTGCTTAAAACAACGCCAGGCACACAGAAAGTTCTTATACGAGGGCTGCTGTTATTATTTTTATCATGTGAAAGCACCAAACACAGCATCTGAAATCTAGTAGGTGCTCAATAAATATTATTTGAAAAGAATCCTCTGCTAGGCATGGTGGCTCATTCCTGTAATCCCAGCACTTTGGGAGGCAGAGGTGGGCGGATTGCTTGAGTCCTGGAGTTCGAGACCAGCCTGAGCAACATAGGGAGACCTCGTCTCTACAAAATGTAAAAACAAATTAGCCAGGCATGCTAGCACATGCCTGTGATCCCAGCTACTTGGGAGGTTGAGGCAAGAGGAACACTTGAGCCCAGGAGGTTGTGGCTGCAGTTAGTCATGATGGTGCCACTGTACTCCAGCCTGGGTGACAGAAGGAGACCCAGTCTCTAAAAAGTAATAATTAAAAAAGCCCAGCTTACTGAGAGAGAAGAAATAAACCTTGCAATGAATAGCCAAGGGAAGCTTCAAACCCACATTGAGAACTTAAGAAACTGAAGAGTCTCACTTCTCTTTAGTTTGCTCCTCAGTAAAGTATGGGTCAAGGCAGGAGTAGGAATGGTTTATCATCAGGGAGAATGGGCAAGGGAAAAAGCATTGGAACTTTCTTTGCCATTGCAATTGGGCAATGATGTGTGAATGGCTGGCACTGAGCATTTAAACCTAGCTGAGAGGAAATTTTAGCAAAGGTGCCCTCCCAAACCTTCCGGGAGATAGGGCATCTGAGGGGGAAATGATCAGAAAGGGCTTCAAATGGTTCAGAATTAATTTTAGTTAATGGAAGAAGTAATCATTCACCTGTGGCCCAGGACCGCCCTCCGAGTTTCCCAAATGACCAGCTTTGGGTGTCGGAAGCCTGTTCCCCTCCCTCCTTCTCCCATAGTTCATATTCCTCCTCTCGGTGATAGAAAATATTCTGCTTCCACTGTGGATAACTGCCACAAATAATGAATTCGATGACTCTTGAAAACACGCCCACACGCTTTTTCAAATCTGTCTGTTGAGAAGGCTGCTTTCTTTTGTCTCTGGTCCCTTCAGGGCTCACAACAAACATCCACTCTTTAATGTGGTGATCTTCCAAATGAAGGATCTGACCCTCAAAGTCCACCTGAACAATCACTCTTAACTGACTCCAGACACATCTGGGAGACAGGCAAGTCTGAAGCAGGGAGGAGTGCGCCTGGCGAATTTTGCTCTTGTGTGGCGTTTCTAGAGTATGTAGTAAACAGAGGAAAGGACCCTCAGTGTTGTTTTGAATGTCAGGTTGAACTGTGGTTAAAGAATTGCCAAAGATCAGACTCAAAGAACAAACTGTTTTCATACTCCTGATACACCTTAAAAGACAGCTAAACATTCCTGCCACTGTTTGCTGTCAGGTCCTCTGGCCTTAGCCACGATCACTTGCAGTTCTCAAATCTTCAACCTGCAGAATTAGCCCTACCCAGGTCCCAAGCCAGTAGTGACAAGGGCAGGAAGGTGTTAGTTTAACTGACTCACCTGTCAGGCCCCAGGCTCTGGAATTAGTCTTGTTCCTCCAAGCCAGTATTTCATGTTTTTTTTGAGTGAGCCCTGGGTGTTCAGGTATGATTTCCTCTTGCCAGCTGTGTTTTCCTGGGCTAAACTCTGTCCTGGAGCTCTTGTCTGTATTCATTTCTAGGCCCACTGCCTTACCCAGTACCTGGCACCTAGTACGCATTCAGTAAATGTCTACTGAACTGACCTGAGATAAAAGCTTCAACCAATGCTCAGTTTGTGTGGTGGAGACTCAAAGCTACTATGTCTAACGCTTGTCAACCTGTTGCCCCTGGGGGCTTCTCCCAAATCTGCAGCCACTGACTCAGGACCTGCGTTACACTGAGCCCTTCAAGGTAAACCTGTCAATGTGTCCCACCTGCCAGATCACACCACTTTAGAAATCAGTGGCTACCCAGAGAATAGAAGAGTTCCTTTCTATACGCCACTGAATGCCATCATCTATTCCACACTTACCTATTAAGCATCTGCATAGCCCTGTCCTGAGCCCCAGAACTTTAGTACTTGGAGGTCCTGAATTTTCCAGTGTTCTGGCTCACTAATTCCAGTCTGGACTTCATGGACCAGAATTTAGTTTCCGCCTTGGCAAATCTGGTCTTCAAAAAAGGAAACGTCCAACTCATGATTGTGTTGGATTCCCACTGCACTCCGGTGATTGAGAGTGTGTGGCCATATTGCTTCATGAGCCAGCTATAGCCACACCACCCTACATTACCAAATCCAGAGTGCTGGTACAGAGGGCTGCCGTGGCTGTGGGAGGGAGAAGGGACTACCAAGAATAAGGTAGCTAAGTGTTAGATTTGTCCAAGAACACTGGGTAGTCTTGTCTGCAGAGAGCAGAACTGCTCCTTCTGTATTCCTCTCTATTTTTTCTTATTGAGGTAGAGTTTTGCTCTTGGTACCAGGGCTGGAGTGCAGTGGCACGATTTCAGCTCACCACCACCTCCGCCTCCCAGGTTCAAGCGATTCTCCTGCCTCAGCCTCCCGAGTAGCTGGGATTACAGGCATATTTTTTGCATTCTTAGTAGAGACAGGGTTTCTCCATGTTGGTCAGGCTGGTCTTGAACTCCCGACCTCAGGTGATCCGACTGCCTCCACCTCCCAAAGTGCTGGGATTACAGGCGTGAGCCACCACGCCCAGCCTCCTGTAGTCTTCTCTTAAGTCATGTCCAGAGACCTAGAACCAAGGCTGCAGCAAGAGCCCCAAAGCAGCAGAAAGAAACACACTCAGCAAGTCTTTGCCTTGTGGAAGTGCGCGGCCATGCTGGGCATGGGCGGAGACACTGGCACAGGGGAAAGACCCTATCTCTGCCAGTGTCCGCATGTCAGGACAGCGCTGCATTCAGCAGGTTCAAGCCTTGCCCTGCTGCTCTCAAGTTGCCAGCAATAACGTAACACGAAAGAATAACAAAGGGGGAGAAAAGGTGAACTGAAGTGTAAACTACCCCCCACTCCAACTGCCCTGGTAACTGCAGGTGCCCTCCGCTGCTCGACTCTTTGCACCTGCTCCCCCGCTGGAACAAGTGGCCTATTGTGTGAGGCTGTACACATGGAGGTGCTAAGCAAACAAGAAATGACTCTCCTGATCATAAAGTATATGGGATTCCAGGAAAACTTTACTAAGCCAAATAAAAGTGATCGTAAAGCACTTGGTAAAATATAAACTGCTACATAAATACTTAATAAAAGCTCACAGCCATGCACACAAGGACAACTAGGTCAAAATTTACCCAAGCTCTCTAGCCGGGGGGTCTTGGAAAGACTGGAAATTGCTCTCTCTCCCTCTGTTTTTTTAGCCACTTTGTATTCCTTTGCTCTTACGTGCCCTTCAGCTTTTGGCACTCCCCCGATGTCTCTCTCCCTGTCACTGACACATCTCTGTGTTTAGGGGGCCTCTAATTTTCATTCTGGACAGTTGTGTTAAATATTATTGGGAGCAACAGACATTGAATTCCTTTTTTTTTTCCTGCTCAGAAACCCCATTGGAGTTATGCAGTGCTATGGGGGGAAACATTTTCTTTAAGGTTTAATTATGTGAGTTTCACCCCAAACTCTCCAACATTACAAATCGAGAACAACTCTGACATCTCAAACAGCCAACCTACTTGCTCGCCTCTAGCTCCGATAATACCTGGAGGAGTAAAATGAAGAGCTTGCTGCTGTCCTCATGAGAATGATTATACCCTGGGGCTCCTTTTGAATCACTTTCACTTTGGTCTACTTGGGAAGGCATCAAATTCAAAGTCATTAAGGTAGCTTGATAGTATTCCCTTTCCTTCCACATTCCCACCCCCCACCAAATATCTTTGTTATAGGATCTCATAGCCTGTTAGAGGTGGAAAGTGCTTTAGAGGTCATTTTGTCAAATTCTATTATTTTATAAGTAAAAGAAAAAACAGAAGTGCAGTGACTTGTCCAAGGTCACACAACAAGTTCACAGTAGAGCTATGACTCAGGCTGGACTCTCAGCCTAGGGCAAAAGGTTTGTTTGTTTGTTTTGCATGGACTTCAAAGCCCCACAGTGGATACACAGGGAATGGCTTTACTATAAGAGGCATGTGCATAGAGGAGATTAAATGGCGAGCTAGCCTCAGAGGCAGGTGAACCACATTTTTTAGCAAGGGGCTGAACTATCTCTAAGAAGAACGCCTTCTTCCAGGGCATGCTGCCTTATAGCCTTGAGAACACATGAGAGCAGAGAAGCATGGTAAGAGGGGCAGGAAAGGTCCTGCTACTTTCATGGACCAAGACTGGGCAGGAAACAAGGATAGGGAATCGCAGTTAGGCCAGGGAAAAAGTGGGGACGCAACACTCATTCCAGGTCTGCTGCATGAGAGATTAAAGCAAGCTGAGGTCAGGATTTCCACCAAGAATAGAAAGAAGGTGAGAGGGCTTTAAACTCTGCAGGAGAAGCCAGGCATTTGACACGCAGAACAGTGCTGTGGGTAAGGGATGGACTGGATGGGTTTGAAGCCCATCTTGCTGTGGCCTTTGGTAATTTACTCAATGTCATCAGCTGAATCAGTAAAATGTGGGTAATAATATTGTCCACTTTGAAAGGCTGTTGTTGAGAATTAGTCAATGCATACAAACTGCCTTACACATTGTGTGGCACTTGGGAAGCTCCATAGAATGGTTAGTTATTACTATTAATAGCCACTCTACTGTCTCAGTCCTGCTTTCTGAAGTCCCACTGTACCCTTAGATAGGATTTGAGGGAGCAAAGGGAAGAGAGCAGTGATCAAAATGCATCAGGGAGGAAACGGTAAGAGGAGTTAAAAAGTGAAGGCAGATAAACCAATGGATGGGTGAGCTGTATCCCAGCTCTGCTCAACCCCTCCTATGTAAACCGCCATGACTGCATCTCTGCCCTATATTTAGAAGCAGCAAGAGTCATAGGTACCAATAGGTAACCAACCACCCCAGTTTGCTGGGACTGAGGGGTTTCCTAGGACTTGGGACCTTCTGTGATAACCTGGGAAGTCCTAGGCAACCTGGAAAAAGTTGATCACTCTAGGGGCCAGAGGGTGTTTGCTGTTGGAGATTATTATTTGTTATAATCAGAGAGCACAGCACAGCTGCTAGATGCTATCCACTGGGGTTTGAAAAAGCTGGGTTATCCAGAAGCCATGTATAGGAGTTTTTAATGGTACTTTCTTCATGCTTATAAATGAAAACAATAGGGGTTTCTTAAATAGATAAGTTTCTCCAGGGGAACATCAGCAATCTGAGGAGGATGGTCTTTAGCAGGACAGCCACACAGCAATAGCCTCATTATCAATGATTCGTGTTTGTATGCTTTGATTCTCTGATACATGCTGTCTTTCTGCAAGTTCAATTCCCAGCATTGTTATTATAGGTGCTTGAAAGTAATAAAACTGCATTTACTTTAAAATGATCTGTCACTCAGACTTTTCATTAATTTAAACTGATGCTACCAATCGCTTAAAGTATTTCCTTATCCTGGGCCAATTGGATTATTCATCACCATGGGCTGACTTGTTTAAAAATAAAATTTGTGGATATAGGTGGATTTGCTTAAAAATATTTTAAAGTAATATTCCTGGAGAGATGTATAGGGAGAGATACTCAGGAAGCTGCTAATGAGTCCATGTTCGTAAAGAGAGCCCAGTAATGCTGTATTGATTACCCAGTGTTCCATTTATTCAGGGTAAAACTTTCCCCCTAAATCTGATCTACACTTCTACACTAACATCTAGTAAACGGAGGGTGATTTATAACTTTCAAAAACATTTCATATGCATTTTCTTATTGGAGGCTCACAGCAACTCTTTGAGGTAGGCAGGGGAGATATTAATTTCACAGAAGGAGAAAACAAAATAGAGCTTAAGTAATCTGCCTAATGGTACAATGATACCATGGGAAGCTAGGCCTAGTACTGAGGTCTGCTACCCACAACGATGTTTGTTGGTTCATCCAATGAATTCAACAAACATGTATACAGAGTTTACTCTACAGCAGGTACAGCTAAGCCATGAGGTTCTATAGATGGAAGACAGAATTCTACTTTTTTTTTTTTTTTTTGAGATGGGGTCTTACTCTAACACCCAGGTTAGAGTGCAGTGGTGCCATCATAGTTCACTGTAGCCTCGACCTCTTAGGTTCAAGCGATCTTCTCGCCTCAGCCTCCCAAGTAGTTGGAACTACAGGCACCCATTACCACACCCAGCTCGTTTTTTGTATTTTTGGTAGAAATGTGGTGTTGCCAGGTTGCCCAGGCTGGTCTCAAACTCCTGAGCTCAGGCGATCCACCCACCTCGGCCTCCCAAAGTGCTGGGATTACAGGCATGAGCCACCATGCCCAGCCTACAGTACTAGTCACTAAGGAGCTACTAGAAGATTAGAGACAGACATGTAAAAGTCTCTCAATAGAGTGTCACTGGGGACATGCTAGAGAGAAGCTGAGATGGCAGCAAGCCTTAACCCAGAAAAAGGCATGGACAGAAGGATTCAGGGTCCTCAGAAGAGATGGTGTTAAGGATAAATAGGGGTAAGCTAGCCAATGGCTCTTTCTCTAGCCCATTCTAACATGGCCCTTGTCTTAGTGCTCTCTAGTAGTATTTGGAAATTAGCTTTTCAGCATGAGTTCTTACACAGTGCAATCCTCTATGCATCCCTCCAACCCCAAACTACTGTATCCCTATCCCAGGTAGGAACGTCTTACTCTGCCTCCTGCTGAACAGGGACTCATCCCAGCTCTAGGCCCAAAGCTGTGCCTAGAAGCAAAGAGAACAATGAAAAAATGGGCCAACAAGTGGCTCCAACCAAGGAAAAGTTCATTTGGGGAAGTTTTTAAGATCCATTGGTCCATATGGATCACTAAGATCTAAAGGGGCAAAAAGTAGGAAACTCCTGTGACACTGGAGTTACAAATTAAAACAAGTTTCCTTTCACAGGGAAATGAAACCACATCAGAAAGGAGACAAACCCACAGATCAAAGCCATACTCACGTAAAAGAATAAAATTCATTGGCTTGAGAAATTGAGAAATCGTAACTGATTTTAATGATCTTTCTCCTTTTCTACAAAGGCTAACTCAAGGGTGACAGAAAGGAATTTACAGCACTGAGCAACTAGGTTTGACCGGCAACTAAACTCATCATGGTTTTTAATGTAATTTAGGAAGATTGCCCGAGTTAATCTCTATTAAGCAGTCCTAGGAGAAATGGTTTAAAACGTCTTTGCTGTGAAACAAGATGCTGAAGCTAAGGCCAGCCTAGAGCATACCCTTAGATGCAAATAACTCTCACTTGATCCCCAATGGACTCAAATGCCCACCATTTGTACCAACCAGGACCAAAGATCGGGATTTTGATGTTTTTGCAGAAGGCAGAGGAAACAACATAAAAATAAGAGGAGGTAGGTGAGGCTGCTCCTGAAAAGTTAAGAGTGGGTGATTGAAGGGAGCTAATATCAGGCCTAGCTCCATCATCTCCCAGTAAAGATCTTCAGGGCTGTTTTTACAGTTTTTTTGAATAACAGCAATAATAGCTACCATTTTGGAGAGCCTAACTGTGTTCCAGACACTATACTCCACACTTCACAATCTCTTGGAATCTTTTCAGCAATCTGTTAAGGGAGAAACTATTAACTCCATTTTACATATGAGGAAGCTGAGGATCAAAGAAGAGAAGGAGCTAATAGGTAATAGAGTAGGCATTCAAGCACAGGCTTTGCTGACTCTAGGTTGTAAGTTTAAACACTGCCTTAGGTTGCCACATAACTCTGTGTGCTTTTTGTTAATCCCCCCAAATGTTTGGCTACAGTTCTATCAGTAAAAAAATCATCAGAGAAACTCAAACAAGATTTTGTACTTGCTGAAGTATAGGAAGAAGAGCAAAAAATAGGAGAGCTAAATTTCTTTCAAAGAAGTCACCAAGAGCTTCTACCCTAGGGAAAGAACTGTGCCACGAGCAGCAAAGAAAGCGGCACCTGCCAGCCATTTCCTGTGGCCCGTGGAACAGAAAAACCACCACCACAATCCAGCGATCACAGCCACAACCATGACAACTGCCAGAGGTGTTCTAAGAGCAGGGCCACTAGCAGGAAGCTCCCAAGAAACAGGCTTCCCTAACAGACTTTTCGCTGTGCTTCACACTCCAAGTCCCAAGAGTTCATTTCTCTGATGCTCAGTGATTGACTATCAGACACAAACTTTCTGAGTCAGAGAAATTGGACAAAATATTTCAGGGAGGTGTTACTGTTTGTGGAGGTCAGAGGCAGTGGTACTGATAACACTAAAGAAACTTACCAGGGAAAAGTCAGGAAAGTTATCACACTCAACAGCCTTGTTTCAATCAGTGTTCAACTTACATGCTCTCTGTGAAGTGGATATGAAGTTATGACAGATTTCAAATTTGTATAAATCTACCAGAATGTATGCAGCATTAATTATGTTGTTGCATTAATTATGCCAACGTCACTCAAAACACTTCTTGCTGGGCGTGGTGATACATGCCCATAATCTCAGGTACCTAGGAGCCTGAGGCAGGAGGATCGCTTAAGCCCAGGAGTTCCAGACCAGCCTGAGCAACACAGTAAGACCCAGTATCTACAAAAATATTCCTGGAACTCCTCTTTGGAAACCCCATTTAAAGCCAATATAAGTGTCAGAAGAAGTAAACAGCACTATTTTTTCATGCTCTCACTTCAAATGTACCCCAAATGGTAAGAGCCTGCTTGATCAGCCACCTCATTTAGTAGTTTGGTTCCCAAAAACTCACAGATTTCCTAAAAACATCCAGTTTACCTTCATGGGAAGAAACACGGCCCATATCTCTTCACCCTTACTCTGGACATTTACATGGTCTGCTCAACCATGGTATAATGGCAATGACAACATCAACACCCGGCTATCAATTATTTAAGTGCCTATGTGCCAGAACTTATCTTCACAACAGCCCTGTAGGGTAGGTGTCATTACTCCCATCTTACAAATAATGTAACAGAATTTCATATTAAATGACCTGCCGAAGGCACTTAGTTGGTGTCTGAACCAGGATTAAAATGTCCATCTGGGGCCAGGCTCGGTGGCTCACACCTGTAATCCCAGCCGAGTAGACAGATCACTTGAGGTCAGGAGTTCGAGACCAGCCTGGCCAACACGATGAACTTCTGTCTCTACTAAAATTGCATAAATTAGCTGGGAGTGGTGGCACATGCCTATAATCCCAGCTCCTTGGGAGGCTGAGGCAGAGGACCACTTGAATACGGAGGTGGAGGTTGTGGTGAGCCGAGATCGTGTCACTGCACTCCAGCCTGGGTGACAGAGCTAGACTCCGACTAAAAAAATCCATCTGGATCATTCTAAAGACTGTACTCTTCCCAATATGTATTAATCACCTGGTGTATGTTTCCTAACGTTTCAAGGTCTTGTCACTGAAGACCTCAGCCTGAACCACCAATGATCAACTGACAGAATCAACAACCTGCAGATGGCAGGGATCAGCCATAAACCCACAAGGCTTTTTCCAAAGAGGAGGTAGAAAAATTATCTGGAAGACTGGCAGAATCAGTGGAGTCCATCTGCCACTTACCAAGGCATTACCTTTGAAGGAAGCAACAATACTTGAGGGACAGAGAAGCTCTAGTATGTTAATTTACTCATTTCTTAAAAGCAAATATGTTTCTTTCTGGTTCCATCTCCTAAGCCTTCCAGGCTAAAATAGAAGATTTCTGATTCATGGAGCAGTAATGGTAAAAGGAGACAGGCCTTATCCAACCATCAGAATCACATTTCCAAGAAGAAATTAGGAGGTGATGTTTATTTGTTGAGGGTGTGGATATGCTGGGACCTCCCTTGGAGGCCCCTAAATGCTCTTCATATCATAAAATGATCCAACTGAGCTCAACAAAGCTGGCATTGTATACTAATAGGACACAATTTGCTTAAAGTAATAAGCTATCCAGTATTCAACCAGTCATCTATAGACATATCAATGTTGAGCCATGAAAATGTTTCTTCCTGCTACTTAAGACATGACAGTCAACCAAGTCTAACCCATCCTGAATGGGGCACACTGTATTAAGCCATTCGTCAGCAGGATAAGCTGTGTTTTTCTCACTCAATTCTGAAGGTAAAGCTACTGTGTATGACACCATAATCTTAAGGGATAAATGTTACTGTATTGCCACAAGAATATGTCCTGATAAAATAGCTGTCACTAAAGACTACTTCTAAGATAAATTGCTGATGAAAAATATGCCAATCTAAGCTCATAGAGAGATTATTACATGGGGGGTACTCTCCAAACGGATCTGTTCTGGCTTACCAGGATTTAAAAAAATGCTTAGCTACCATAAATAATTCATGTTATACCAAATTAAGTCACTTTCTACATAATCCAGTTCTCCTTCAAAGGCTTTCCAAGAGCAATCTTGACTTATCTAAGGCAAGGTAGAACATGTAAACTGCCATTCTAGCAAAGCATCTTTATACTTCAGTACGTTCATTCTTGGGCACACACTCAGGCTAACACAGCAGTTCCCCCAAACTGGAAAGAATGAAGTGTCATGTTTCTGCTCCTGGGAAAACTAAAGTAGAAATGAAATCCAAAAGTGTCTGTGGGGGACCAGGAACTGTGGAGATAGATAGTGATAAATCAAACACCTAAGCCCTGTTTGTCTCTCTCTCTCCCACCAGCCTTTCATAAGCAGAGCTTCCTGCAGTATAGGGGGCAAAGAAAGAACTAGTCATGAGAAGAGAGAGCTGGGAGGCTGAAGACTATTCCTCAGTTTCTAACACTCAAAACATCATGACAGTGGCTGAGAAGAGCTACTGAGTCTCACCTTCAGCCTGACTTTAGTCTGACTTGTGCCTGAATCAATGGACTTTAGGACCTGACTCAATGCTACTGAATATTATTTCTATTATCCATTGTTTCCGTTTTTCTATAGCCTCTTCCTCTTGGCTCTGTATTTATCTTATTTGTGTCCCCATTGCTGTTTGCATTGGCTATCCTATATTTATAATTGTATGGATACTGCCCTTTGGAGAAAAGCCACCCTATAAATTGTTTTAAAAATCCAAACAACAAATAATAAACAACCTATTTTAACATGAAAGCATGGGAGCGAGTATAGCAACTGCTGCATACCACTGGCCTGTTCTGATGTGACTAGAATGAGATGTGCATGTTTTATACATATGCCTGAGTGTATATGCACCTTGGCATATAGGTTTTTACTTAATCTCTTTACTACCAGACTGAAGATTGTGAAGGTCTTTCCTTGTTGCTATGTAAACCAGTGAAAGATTTGCCTGCGCTAGAAATTTTTAGGTACAACATACACTACTTGGGTGATAGATGCACTAAAATCTCAGAATTCACCACTATATAATTGATCCATGTAGACAAAAACCCACTTGTAATCCAAAAGCTATAGAAATAAAAAATTAAGGAAAAGAAAGAGGCTGGGTGTGGTGGCTCATGCCTGTAATCCCAGCACTTTGGGAGGCCAAGGCAGGTGGATCATGAGGTCAGGAGTTTGAGACTAGCCTGACCAACATGGTGAAACCCTGTCTCTACTAAAAATATAAAAATTAGCCGGGTGTGGTGGAACTCACCTGTAATCCCAGCTACTCATGAGGCTGAGGCAGGAGAATCACTTGAACCTGGGAGGCAGAGGCTGCAGTGAGCCGAGATCGCGCCACTGCACTCCAGCCTAGGCAACAGAGCGAGATTCCATCTCAAAAAGAAAGAAAAAGAAAAGAAAAGAAAAGAAAAGAACTGTGCCCCCAACCAAAGTCCTCAAAACATACTGTGTTCTTAAAATAATTGCATTATGAAAGCAGAATCAACTATTCTCCCTTGCCTTTCCTGGATTAAGGCATAGGGGAAAAACAAGCTATTTTGCTCATCTAATTTTTTGTATGATTTTGCACATGTCAGGAATTGGGTGTTCATGGTTCTCTCTTTCACTTCAACTTGCTGACATGCCACAGTTTATCCTTCCAACCCAGCAGAAAGGAGAGAAAAATGTTTCCTTACTGTACTTTTTCTGAAACATCGCAGAAGGTTTTCGAGACAACGAACAAAGCTCTGAGAATTAAAAAAATTGCTTTGCATAATCTGACTTCTGCCTTCTCAATTAAGCAGAGAAATTCTGAAAAGGCATTAGAAACATTGGAAGACTTGTTTGGTCAGTGTAAGTGAATTCTGTGAGAGAGAGAGAGAGAGTTGGTATAATTTCTCACGTGAAATGAGAGGTAAAATTGTATAAGATAAACAGGAGGCAGATTCACCGCAATTTGCCCCTGCAGATCTTAGGGAGTTTATTTAGTGATGCCAGCTGCCCCATATGAGAGTCTCAGAGACATCATGGGAAAATTAAATATGAATATGCATTCATAAAATAGTTTTTTTTTAAGAGATGGGGTCTTGCTGTGTGTCCAGGCTCGACTGAAACTCCTGGGCTCAAACAGTGCTCCTGCCTTAGCCTTCTGAGTAGCTAGGACAACAAGCACGTGTCACCATGACCAGCTCCCATTCATAATGAACAGAAGTGGCTATGTAGAAACTGTCAGCCAGAAGATAACAGCACTATCCTGGAGCTGACTTCTGGAGCCAGGCCAATCTGGCCCAGCAACATGATAAAGGGGGTAGCATGAGCAGCTCCAGCTGAATCACAAAGGGAACTAAGGCAACACGCCACAAAGTAAAGTACAAGTAGTTGTCTATGCAGAGTCAAAGTCACTATAAGCCTCCAAGTCACTAGGGAAATATAAACCCCTATGGGAGGTATGCTAATTGTAGGAGAGGTCAGCTGACTGCAAACAGAAGGCTGAGACAAAGACTCAGGGAGGATCATTACAAAGGATTACAGAGATGAGGTCTGGTGATAGGCTAGCATTTAGGTGGTGCTCAAGGATGATGGGGACAGGAGGCCTATAGGTTTGGCTGACCTGTCTTCAAGGATAAAGGTGAGCTAAGCTGAATGCAGAGGTACTGAGAGAGACCTGACAGAGAAGTAGTTGCTTGGGGTTTATATAAAAATGGATAAAAACTGATGAATGGATAAAGAAAATATGCTATATACATGCAATGAAATATTATTTGGCCATAAAATGATAAAGTACTGATACCTGCTACAACTTGTATAAACCTCAAGAACATAATGCTAAGTGAATGATTCCATTTACATGAAACCCCTAGAATAAGTAAATCTGTTGTGGCAGAAAGCAGACTGTTGCTTGCCAGGGGCTGGAGTAAAGGGGAAATGGGGTGTGTCCGTTAATGTACGACAAGGTTTCCTTTTGGAGTGATGAAATGTCTTGGAACTAGAGAGATGGTGGCTGTACAACATTGTGAATGGACTAAATGCCACTGAATTGTACACCTTAAAATGGTTAATTTTGTCATGCAAATTTTACCTCAAGAAAAGACACACACACTCACACACTTGCACCTGCACACATGCACACAATACACATGGATGGGACCTCTGTTTTGATACCTCTGAGAGGAGCTCTCCCTGGACTGCTGGGGAAGAGACAGGTTGATTTTCTTTTCTCATCCTTCTCATTAGGTTGTGAACTCCTTAGCAGGGGCAGGAGTTGGATTCTACTTATCAAGGTATGTCCTATTATATAGTAAGTGCTTAATCTGTGTGGAATGAGCCTGAATTATCAAATATTAAATGTAAACACAAAACAGGATTTTTTTCTCTCAAACTAGGGGTTTTTGAAAACGTATAGTTTAAGCAGTTTCTCTGTTACACTAATTTAAACAAGTGTCAAACTCTGTTTACTAATTTATAGATTCTAATTTATACAAACTCAAACGAATTTATAGTTTCTCTGTTATACTAATTTACAAAGTATCAAACTATCCAGAAGTTGAATGAAAATTCAGTCAATTATCCAGATATTCGGCCTAGCAAAAAAGGGTGATTGAAAATGGATCTACAAAAATGTTCATTCTTCATTTGGGTGTTATCAGGGCAAAGCTGACATTTACCCATTGTTAAGCCCAGTGTTAACTCAGCAATTTGGGTTCCCTTATCTTCCTCTTGGTCCCAAGGACTCTCTAATTGAAATTCTCTGTAGTTTCGACAAAGAAAGGAGCTGGAGGATCTTCTGCCTTTGGCAATTGTAGGAAATGTTTGCCTGTAGGATACGTGGGTGGCTCACATGAAAGAGGACACCTCACGTGGGCCCAGTTTGCTAATTTGATGGTTTCTCAGCTAAGCCCTGGTAGACAAACCAATGTTTATCTCAAGCCCAAATGACAATGGGAAGCTGAGGAGGATGAATGACAGGCTTATGTGGTACTCCCTAAGACTGGATAGGTGAAAACATTCTCTTCATATTTCAACTGATTACATTCGTAAGAGATAAAAATTGAAAGGATGAAAAATATGACCTTATTTAGAGAGACAATGAATTGTTTAACTCTTTAAAAGTTGAGTGATCTATACATCCATAGTAGGCTACAAACAGCTCTAATAACCCAGCTGACATGGATATTGCTCAATATTTCCCTCAACATCAATATTTTCCTTTTGATCAAGTGTCTCCACTGACAAGCCTCATTCCCTATCAGGATCCTTGATTTTCATAATTTTTCTTTTCTTTTCTTTTTCTTTTTTGAGACAGAATTTTGCTCTTGTTGCCCAGGCTGGAGTGCAATGGCGCAATCTCGGCTCACCACAATCTCCGCCTCCTAGGTTCAAGCGATTCTCCTGCCTCAGCCTCCTGAGTAGCTGGGATTACAGGCATGCGCCACCATGCTTGGCTAATTTTTTTGTGTGTTTTTAGTAGATACGGGGTTTCTCCATGTTAGTCAGGCTGGTCTTGAACTCCCAACCTCAGGTGATCGGCCCGCCTCGGCCTCCCAAAGTGCTGGGATTACAGGTGTGAGCCACCAGCACCCAGCCAATTTTCATAATTTTTCTTGGCTAAAAGTAAAATTTTTTACAGGGACACAAACTTAACCTAGAAAGATAACAAAGTTACAACCCACTGGACAACAGGAAGTGGTAACTGTTACTAAGACTACATGACATGAGAAATTCACAGAAAAGCTCTGGAAAGCGGTTTCCACTATAGATGAGACACGAGTGCAAAGCTAATCTTTATAAATGGTACAAATAGAGGCCATACATGTCTTCAGGCTAAAGAACTTCATATTATTAAAGATATATTTCTGAGTAATATTTTTTTAAAAATTTAGTTTGACATTATTCCCTAGTGTCATTAGGTCAGTAATACAAGTACGAGTTAATTATAACCTGAGGTTACTAACCAAGAAGGAGTCACTTCCTGGATTACACTACCCTTATTCTGTCTGAAAATACGTTTATTCTCTTCCTCCCTTCCTTCCTTATTCCCTCCCTTATTTCCTTTCTTTCTTTCCTGGATAGTATATATGAACAATAAAAGTCGTTTTGAAAAAAATAGATTTTCCAGAAATATAGATAGGAGTTTGGAATAATAGCTTTTATCCATACTACAGTATTTATTTTATTATTTTGTTCAATACACTAAGGCTTAAAGCTAGCAAACGAAACAAAAATATTTCAGTTTACATAATTCTTTTAATGATACCAAAGTACATTTGGCTAACTTTTGGACTCATTCAAATTTAGCAGGCTTTGGATTCCACCATTTGATAGAGGAGAAATTTTCTTGGTTCCAGGGCAACATTCTTCACAAAAGTGTACCAAACATGAAGCAGTTAATATGAGCAAAATTCAACAAAAATTTCACTAATTCAAAATACATAGGCCTGGAAGAAATTATTTTAAAATTAACTAAAACTGGATCGATCTGATTTTTTACCATAAACAACAGAAGATAAATCCAGCAGGGTTATAATATTTGCTTCAAACAATCACAATGAAGAAACCAATATTAATTTGCTTGATATTTGATAAGTGCTCAAATATTTGTTAGAATAAATATGTGAATGAATCGAACACATTAGCAAATAAATATATTGTAAAATAAAATTTCCTCTTCAATAAGAGACCATGGTTAGAAGATAAGCTGCTTAAAATAAATATTCAGGAGTCGTTTATTTTTCACTGTACTAACATAACACTGGACAAGGCACTGGAATGGTTTCTCATCAAGTTTATGTAAGAACCACATATTTGATCTGTGGATATTTTCTTTTCAAATATTTATTGTTTGTATCAGTTTTAAAGCATCAGCTGTTTATAAAGCCAAATACCAACTGCTTTTCTCTGAAAATTAAAAAAAAATATGTTCATGATTCTTCTCTAGTACCTGATAAGCTTTTAGGATGACAAATACACATTATTTCTCCAGTGCATGGAGCCATTAATCCTTCCAGGCTGATTTACATTTGCTAGAGGGAAGTCTATCTCCATACAATTTCAGTGTCTCATCCAGAGTGTCATACAAACCTCATTTTCATTGTCCCACTTTAGTAAAACAGCTTAGATGAGGAACAAGCTATTTTCAGGCACACTTCTTTCGGTCTTGGAAAGAGGAGGAGTGAAGGAAAAGGGGAAAAGATAGAGAAGTAATATAATTTGAGTGTCCAGTATCTGCCAGTTTGCTAGGGGCTTTTCATTTATACCTCTCCTAATAGTTACAACAATCCTGTGAGATGCCCTTCCCTTACAGAGGAGGAAGACCTCGAGACTTTTTAGGTTAAGTGACTCACCCAAGGCCACAGTTAGTAGCAGAACTGAGAGGCAAACCCAAATTTATCTGGCTCCCAAAGCCTTCCTCTTGCACTCTATTTTTCTGCTAATAAATTCCATTCAGCATTCCATGTCCTGGTATTGGGTCCAACTAGAATATGTAAGCTCTTCAAAGTAGCGAACTTGCCCTTTTCGCCCTTGTGTCCCTAGCACCTAGCTTGGTGCCTAACACATAAGACCTCACAACATAAATGTGGAAGATATGAATGAGTGAATAAATTAATAAAGAAAAACATATGGATACTGTTAGACCTGGAAGGGCTCTAATCCAACCACCTCCTTTTTATGACAGGGGAAACCAAGGTCTAGAGAGATTAAGTCACTTGCCTTTGGTTAAACAACTAATTAGTGAAAGATTCAGAACTTGACTTTGAGTCTATTCTCCTCTACAACATGCTACTATGTGTACAAACATTTTCTAAAGCAGGTTCATCAACTCCTTGTGGTTTCCTATGCTTTCTATCCTTTGATTTAATTTTTTAATTGCAAGCTATTCTTCCCACATGCAAAGCAATGGAGGTTAGAAATACCACTAGCACACCAGAATGAAAACTCTGCGAGGACAGGAAATTATGTCTGTTTTGTTCATTTCAACAGGCTTGGCACTTAGAAGGTGCTCAATAAATACTTGCTGAATAAATGAATACAATGAATATATGTGATTTCCTTTTCAGTGAAGGGGCACATTCTTCACACAATAATGATAGCATAGATTATATTAACAAATACTTGGCCGGGCGCAGTGGTTCACGTCTGTAAGCCCAGCACTTTGGGAGACTGACGTGGGCAGATCACCTGAGGTTAGGATTTCCAGACCAGCCTGGCCAATATGGCGAAACCCTGTCTCGACGAAATTACAGAAATTACCCGGGTATGATGGCAGGTGCCTGAATCCCAGCTACTCGGGAGGCTGAGGTGGAGAATCACTTGAACCCGCGAGGCGGAGATTGCAGTGAGCCAAGATCACACCATTGCACTCCAGCCTGGGTGACAAAGTGACACTCCATCTCAAAAAAAAAAAAAAAACTCAATAAAATATTTCAGTAAAATTGCTCAGTGAAATGATATTTCTCTTTCCCTCCCTTTTCTTCCTTCTCTATATTCATTTGTAAAATGGGAGAATAACAAGTATTTATTTCATAGGATTGTTATAAAGATAAATAATACAGACAAAGCACTTAGCATGATACTTAATACACAATTAACCCTCAATAAATGATAGCTATTAAGATGAATACGATTTCTTCAAATCAAAAAAAAATAAGGGTCCACATAATGAGATGGAAGAATCAAAAAAAAAGAAAGTTTTATTAATGCTTTAAACTCTGTAAAATGGTCTTCAGACATAGTCTCTGTGTGCTTCAAACTTTGCAGCTTCTAGGAGGGCTATAAATTATAGACATCATCTGGAATATCATAGATGTTTTATCTGTTTTTTTATTGGAGAGTCTCACTCTGTCACCCAGGCTGGAATGCAGTGGTGTAATCTCAGCTCACTGCAACCTCCACCTCCCCAGGTTCGAATGATCCTTCTGCCTCAGCCTTCCAAGTAGCTGGGACTACAGACATGTGTCATCATGCCTGGCTAATTTTTGAATTTTAGTAGAGATGGGGTTTCACTGTATTGGTCAGGCTGGTCTCGAACTCCCTGACCTCAGGGTTATCTGCCCACCTCAGCTTCTCAAAGTGCTGGGATTACAGGCATGAGCCACCACACCCAGCCTCATAGATGTTTTTTTCTAGAATTTTTCTTGTGAATTTACAGAAGTCATAATTAACCTTTAAATAAATAGACAATTATTCCTAAATATTGCTATATGTAACTTTAGAAAAAGATCACCTCTCCACGAGTTCTGTCCATCCCAGCAAAGGGTGTTCGATCTCCGCCACAGGGCTATGGCTGCAGATGTAGCCAGGTAAAGCACTGTAGAAGCTGATGAAAGATTTCAACTTCTGAATTAGTTCCCTAAAAGAAAAACAAAACATCTGCGCGTAAGAGGCAAGTAAACCCAGTATGAGAAAAGTTTAATTTCCTTATCAGCATGACAGAAAGGCTATGCCAGGCTGATTAGAGCAATAAATGATTTTTAAAGACATTCTTGGCTACAAGGCCACAGATTAGTTTAAAAAAAATCAATAAAATGATATTAGTAAAATGTTGCCTGCCATATAAGGTGCTGTTCCTATCAGAAGGATGATTTAATTCCAACATCCATTTTTAACAGGTTCCGCTTCCATTTTTTTTGTTGTTGTTGTTCAGAATGCTGTTACCTACATTTCCAAAGGTGCTGATTACAAGGCACACTGGAGCACTACATATCTTTTGGTTTCTGAGTGTAATTGCGTGCATTGATTGTAATTTACAGTGCTATTATCCTAGGGATGGCCCGTTTCCATATAGGCTCTGGCTAATAGTTGCAGATCAGAATTGCAGGGTGCTCAGAACAGTGTAAGCTTCGACCAAATTCTCCTGGCAATATAGTCAGAGCAACTCACATCTGCCAGAAGAGGAAGGTTTCTTTGTTCTTTGTATATTGTGGCTCCTGTGAGGGAGAGGGAGCAGGGTGGGGGTGATTCTAGTATATTTTATTATTTATTTGCTTTTGTTTTTGTGCTACACATGGTAAGACAAGTATGTGTGTGTGTGTGTGTGAGTGTGTGTCTGAAAGAAAGAGAGAGACAGAGCGAGAGAGAATATATTATGTCTGCAATTACATGCAAACACACACATAAATACCAGAATAATTTCAGGTCTATTATCTATTTTGAGATGTACATGGATATACAAAGTAATATGCCTTAGACTGGAGAGAAGTGAATATCTTTAAAAAGAAATAATAAAATATCTATGTAATAGATGTGCAGTGGTAAACAAACAAAAATAAAACATATTTTCTTTCTTTTTTCTTTTTCTTTTTTAGATGGGAATTTCACTCTTATTGCCCAGACTTGGAGTGCAGTGGCGCTATCTCAGCTCACTGCAACCTCCGCCTCCCGGGTTCGAGCGATTTTCCTGCCTGAGCCTCCCGGTGTAGCTGGGATTACAGGCATGCGCCTGGCTAATTTTTTATATTTTTAGTAGAGACCGGGTTTTTCCATGTTGGTCAGGCTGGTCTTGAACTCTGCACCTCAAGTGATCTTGCCTGCCTCGGCCTCCCTGCTGGGATTACAGGCATGAGTCACCATGCCCAGCCGCTAAAAACACTTTATTTTCTAAAGCAATGCTACTGATAGAAAATTAAAGCATCCTTCACATCCAAATATACCTTATGTCTATGCTAAGTTTTAGGAGACTCTATTTAGGGAATTTTCTGGCAGTGGAGTAATTATTCAATAACTGTCCCCAGACTGAGAATGGACTGGCCTGATATACAGACCTCTATAGGAACCAGAGGCCTGAATATCATTTGGACACTGGTGGAAGTCCTTAGCCCAGAAATGCCTTTCTGGAAGTTGTTCTAGATCTGGCCAAATGAGGAAGACTGGTGAAAATATCCTCTTGTACTTAATCCCCTTCTTCTTTTTATTATTGCTGTGGTCTCAAAGATGGTTTGCCCTTACCAAAACTCATGTAGAGGCGTGGTCCCCAAGGTGGCAGTGTTGGGAGGTTGTGCCTTTAAGAGGTGAAAATGGATTTATGCTTGCCTTGCAAGGCTGAGTTGCTTCTCCAGGGAATGGATTCATTCCCAGGAGAGCAGGTTGTTTCAAAGTAAGACTGCCTCTCATATTTGTTCTTTTCACTTGTGCTCAATTCCCTTTCCTTTTCTCCACCATGTTTTCCACAGTATGAGGCCTTCCACTTAGAAGCTGCCACACGAGGCCACCCAATCTTGAACTTCCCCAGCCTGATAAATAAACCCATTTTCTTTATAAATTACTCAGTCTAGGAATCTTGTTACAGCAACATAAAACAAACTAGGACAATTATCATAAAACTATTCATTTCAACTAATGATTTAAGAGGTGGGGGGGGGAGAGAGAGGGTTAGAGCATAGATTCACAAAGGCTGGGTCACAGCAAAGTCGAGGTGTGGACAAACAACTCAAGTAAGTGTTATTGGGACATATATAACTTCTATATGCCTGTGAAGTTGCTTGCTGTGTATGCCTGTACCCCCACCCCGCAGCCTACCCCTAGTGTCTGAGTACCATCAATCTCCACAGAGGAAGAGGCTCAATACAGAGCTCTGAAAATGAAGTCATCATTATAGTTTCTAATCCAAGGAAAAAGATGGGTTCAATTAACAACTAATAGGAGGGATGCTCATTTTACAAGGTAATAATACAGTTCCCAAAAGTGGAAGCTAAAAGAGTAAAGGCTGAATCTGAGTGATTACCCCTGCTCACTCCATAAGGAAATGGGATATGGCCATTAGTCTGTGGTAAACAATGGCCCTCTCTTTAAGGAAAGACTTTCCCTTAGGCCTCCCGCTACCTCCAAATCCCCTCTCACTAAGCATAGCACATGGCAGGATAAGAGTTTGAGCCCATGGTAAGACCTTCCAAATTGATTTCCTTAGAAGTTAAAAAAAAACCACTCTGAACTTCTCCCAACCCTTGCAGTTTCTGGTGGATCATAAAGATTGATGACAATCTGAGAGAAATCCAGATGAGGTTTGATCTACTTGTCAAGGGTATGAGGGGGCTGCAATAAACATAAGACCTCCCCATTTTAGTATAGAAATATATTACCTGGAAGGGTCAACAAAAAAGTCCAGAAAACCACAAAGAATGGGAGCATCTCTAGTCTATTTTTCCACACTGCTATGAAGAAATACCTGAGACTGGGTAATTTATAAAGAAAAGAGGTTTGATTGACTCAGTAGTTATGCATGGCTGGGGGAGGCCTCAGGAAACACACAATCATGGCAGAAGGGGGAAGCGAGCATGTTCTTCTTCACATGGCAGCAGGAGAAGGAAGAATGGAGTGCCCAGCAAAGGGGGAAGCCCCTTATAAAACCATTAGCACCTAAGCCAGCCAATGAATCTGCCTACCTGATTGTGTTTGTGCAGGCATACTTAAAAACTGGCAATAGTAAAGTCATGTTACGAGCCTTAAGGACATTGAAGTCGTTAAGGTCCCTGAAAATGGCTATAACAAACAAACAAAAAAAGCATTAGACCTTGTGAAAACTAACTTACTATCATGAGAACAGGATGGGGGAAACCACCATGATTCAGTGATCTCCACCTGGTCCCTCCCATGACATGTAGGGATTATGGGAAATAAATTCAAGATAAGATTTGAGTGGTGACACAGCCAAACCGTATCAGTGAATAATATGAACACGGTCTGAGTTATCACGTTCTAGAACTCAGGGAATCTCTTTGAAAGTTGAACAAGGTAACTTGGAAAAATAAAACGTTATCCTACTTTATTAAAACTGCACAGGGCATATGGGATGGACATAGAAAGAGACTGTTTTAAAAACTTACTTCTGAATTAGTTATTTTGAATTTAGAACACAGTTTTATTTTGCAACCATGTTAGAATGATTCAGTTCTCAGAACAACCCCTTCAAACCTGTTGTGAGTAGTAGCTAAAAGCAATGATTATGGAGTGTGACTCAGCTAGTTTCAAATGTCGAGCTATGCCCTCACTTACTGAGAAGTGAAATCTTACGCAAATTCTAAACTTCTCTGACCTTTAGTTTCCTTATTTGTAAAATGAAGATAATGATGGTACCTATCTTGCAAGGTTACTGTGATGATTAAATGAGAAAATGCATGTAAAGTGTTTAGCATAGTACCTGCAGAATTAAGCACAGAGTAATCACTCTACAATGTTAGCCATTGTCAATATTACTATTATGATGAATCTGTAGAATAGAATATATCATTGATACTGTTTGGCTGTGTCTCCACCCAAATCTCATCTTGAATTGTAGCTCCCATAATTCCCATGTGTTATGGGAGGGATCTGGTTGGAGATAACTGAATCATGAAGGTGGTTTTCCCCATACTGTTCTTGTGGTAGTGACTAAGTCTCACAAGATCTGATGGTTTTATAAGGGATTTCCCCTTTGCTTGGCTCTCATTCTCACTTGCCTGCTGCCACGTAAGATGTGCCTTTTGCCTTCCACCATGATTGTGAGGCCTCCCCAGCCATGTCGAACTGTGAGTCCATTAAACCTCTTTCTTTTATAAATTGTCCAGTTTTGGTTATGTCTTTATCAGCAGTGTGAAAATGGACCAATACAGTCATATTTATGAAATACATATATTATATTCCAGATAAATTTATGTATGCCAGATAATTAAAATTTTTTAAGTTCCACATAATTTTATGTGCAATAAAATAATTAAAATCCCTTATTTTTTGAGGTGGATATTAATAAGTACAACCATTGTCTCTTTCAACAGACTTTTCCTGGTGGTCTTCTTCTAAACTAGTTAGCTACTGGGGTGGGTAATCCTCTTGACTAATTTGGCATAGCAAAGTTCAGAATAGACAAATATATAGAGATATACAGTAGATTAGTGGTTGCTAAGACTGGGGGAGATGAAGGTTGGGGAATGATAGCTAAAGAGTACAGAGTTTCTTCCTGAGGTGATGAAAATGTTCCAAAATCGATTGTGATGATGGTTGTACAACTCTGTGGATATACAACAAACAATTGAATTATACACTTTAAATGGATAGATTGTATGGTATGCGGATTAAATCTCAATAAAGTTGTTACCCCTGCCCCTCAACAGAAAGGGTAGAGAGAGAGGTGAGAAATATGTTTTAGAGAAAGAGAGGCTTTTCTACTATGGGGAGGGATGCCCCTTGGAAGAATAAAAGGAGACAGGGAGGAGAGTTGGGAGAAAGCCAGGTTGGATGCAAATAGAATAAACACATAGGCAAGGGATGAAAAAGCGAAATGTGTATGAGCTGCAGCTCCGCGCTGCGGCAGCTGTAAACGGTTCAAATATATTTCTTCCTCCATCTTCTAAAATAAAAGTCTTTTGCTTTTCTTTCTCATTGTAAAAGAAATACATGCTCACTATGGAGAATTAAGAAAATAAAGATAGAAAGGAAAAAAAATTCATTGTCCCACCAGCCACAGATAACCACTGTTAATATTTCAATATATTTTCTTCTAGATTTTCTCAAGTAAACTTTTACACAATTCTTTAAAACACACTTATTTCTTTCATAGGCTTGTTATCTGAATTCTCTTTCGTTCTTAGTGTATATTATCTCCATTAGAGTCCAAGGTAGATTCGACTAGAACAACCTCAGAATTAAATAAATCCTGGTTCTCAAAGTAATTCCCAGGCCCTGTAGGATGAGGCCCTGTGGGATGAGGCAGTACCTGCCTTTTGGAGACAAAGAGTAGGTCTCCAGCACAGCTCGCAAACTAGCCAATATCTTAAGTGTCCCAAAGGACAGTGTTATAGTGAAGGCCATTCCTTTATCCAAAACCTTCTGAATTACTGTGAGAAAATAAATCTTGGTCTCTAAAAGAAACTGATTCTTGAAAATAAGAGCAAACATATTCTTTTGGAGCCTGGAGAAAAAGACTTTAGAAACTGTTGGAGAGTTAATGAGCTTTTCAAAGGACAGTGACAACAGGTGATAATGTCCTCTGACACTACAGCAGCAGGAGTGTGACAAGAGTAGTTGACCTCCTACCAAGTTTACTGGGCCTCTCTCATCTCTCTCCTCTTCTTTGTCTCTTCCTGCCATTTCTTTCTAAACTTGTTCCAGCATATGAATTAAGTGTACTTCAATCTTTTCTTAAATAAAGGTTTATATTCCTCTGCTTATAATTTTAAGAGGAGCTGAATATTTCTATTTTTTTCTTTAAAGAAAGCACCTGAAACTAAGTGACATGTTAATTAACCATGAATGACTCAGTCCAGATATTTTTTTTTTTCCTTTGTGCTAGTAGCACATGACAGACAACAAAAGAATCTCCACCTGTGAACTAAGACAGCCTGCTCAACTGAATTGTTCCTAGAGAAAAAAAAAAGGATAGAAAGGTCGAACAATTAGTTGCCTGGGATGGAAAAAACAATTTGACTGAAAGGGAATGTTTTTTGAGTCTAATTCCACTTTATTCTAATACATACATGTCAAACATACTGTTGACATACAAATTGTGAAGCCTATGGCTCTCAATTACACAAATCCAACATTTGCTTATGGCAGCCTGGTCAGGAAAAAGAGTCTCATCATAAAGGTTTCCATTCAATGTGTTAAGTGTGGAACTAAAGGATAGAGCCCCTTTTGCTTGCATGAGCCATTTTGAAATATGGCAGCTGGGTGCTCAGGATCTTCCCTGGAGGGCTTCCATCATCCTGAAGAGGATCATCCCTCCCCTTCTTTGGTTGCAGGAGAGGAGATTGCCTTTGCTTTCTTGCAATGATTTGCTTGGGCAGGCATCAAAGCAGTACTAATTGGAAATCACTGCAAGTAAAAACAGCCTTTCATCCCTGACTGCAGATCTGGAACTTTTTTTCTTTATTATTAAGGTTCATTTTTTTCTCTTCATGTAAAGTAATATGAGCTTATTAATTTTAAAAGTTGACAATGCAAAAGAGTACCTAAACTAAAATAACAAAAATTGGAATGATGTAAGATCATGCCTAATTCTGCTGGAGATAGCCTTTCACAATTTAATCCAAAACTAGAGTTTTTCTATCGTCCTAAAGACCCACCCATGTTTTTGCTCATACTGTTCCCTTTCCCCCACAAACACCCTCCTTTCCTTCCTCCATCTGCTGAGTTTGTTTGAACTTATCCTTCAGGCTGAGCTCAAAAGTTACCTTTTCCAAGAAGTCTTTCTTAATGCTCCCAGGAGAGGGGCTATCTTCCCCATCTGTGACACTGCCACTCTTTTGCACTTAGCTCTGATTTGGCACTCACCCCCAATGTATGGAAATTATTCATTTGCATGTTTCCCCTCCCTAACTAACTGGTGTTCTCCATTCATCAGAGCCTAACCTTACACAGTGCGAAGCATAGATAGTGTTGACAAATGTTGAAAGAAGTAGAGTCCTATTTAGAGCAGAATGAGCTGGTACCAGAACCAGAACTCCTTGACTCACTCAGGACATACTTTGTTGTTTTTGTTCAGGAGGTGTGGGAGTAGGCATTGATTCTGGACTAGGGGAGCTGAGATCAGCTTTTGTCCTTTTCTTCTAGTGTCATTTACTAGTGTCACCTAATCCATTGCCCCCTTGGACCAAGTCAGAGGAGAAGGAGAGGAGGGGGAGCACAGGGAGGAGAGGGGCTGGATATGTAGATGTAATTTCACAAGGTTGGAGGGACTGTGACTCTCACAGGTTAGCAGTTGGCCCAAAAGCTGGGTATTATATACATGCAAGATGGACTATTCAACCATAGATTTGGCATTTGAACAATGGGAAAATATTGTTCATGTACTCTACCAAACAGTATATTGTATAAACATGGCAAGGTAAACAGTATCATAAGGGAAGCAGTGAAGTAGACATTTGGGAGGACAAAGAAGGGAGAAGCTGACAACTGAGATGAGCTGGAAGGGGCTGTGAAGATCCGACTTCTATCCTGATTGTACTAGCTGTGCATCTTGCTCTTCACTCACTGTTTTAAATCTGATGACAGATATTTTCAATACTTATCCCTTAAAGGAACACCAGTCCCGATAATAGACCACCAGTTGAGTATCAAATCGCCTTGAAATTGAACTAAGCTATTTCTAAGATTAGTTGTGTGTTGCAAACTACCCAATGTTGGGGGCAGACAAAACAAACAGATAGACTTCTGAATGCTACCAAAGGAATCCTGCATTTCATTGTGTGTTGTTATTTTAGATAAGGCAAAGGGCTTTTCAACTCATAATCAGGATCTGATAGCTTGTTCACAGTCTCCACAGACTGAATACTACAATAGGGTTCCTTTGCAACTATCATATTTTTAACCACAAGAGGACAGAGCTTGGGCATGGGCATGGGCATGAGGGAGTGGTAGAGGCACATATATTTTTCTGGACAGTGTGAAATGCTGTGCAGAACATACTGAGAGATTTATAGAGGTACTAACACTGCCAAAACAAATCCTCTTAATAACATCAGATTGCAGGGGGCAGTGCATTTAGCAAGAGATCATCTTAATTCCCACTTCTCTCTCCCCCCTAAGAGGGTTTACAACGCCTATTTGAGGGAGGATTAAGTAAGATTAGATACTCTCTGGTTGTTTTGTTTTCTCTGCCAGAGGAACTCACAAAGAAAGGTTGCGTCTCAGATTCTAATGTTTCAGTTTCAATAAAAGTGAGAAACATCGTTGGGCAGGCTTAGGCTCCCTCAACACCCAAAGAAGTTCTGCCTGACCATCATTTTACTCAAGTTTACAGGCTTTGTCAATTTTTTTTACTATACCTTTCTTTTCCTTGGAGGTTAGCTACAAGTTCAAAAATGAATCTAGGCCACGTGCGGTGGCTCACAATAATTACTTTAGACCTGGGGAGGCATAGGTCACAGTGAGCTGAGAGATCACCAGCCACTGCACTCCAGCCTGGGTGACAGAGCGAGACTCAGTCTCAAATATATATATAAACAAAGTACCAAATCCGGATTGCGCAGCCAAAATTCCCCATTTATCAATTTCTTCTTTCCCTGGAGGAATCGACACACATACAGCTGTCCCCGGGTAAGATGAAAGGGAATGAGTTACCCAGAGCCCAAGACAGAAATCATAGCAGCACGTCTTGATAAACCTCCTACTTATAAATGTGTCTAGGTTGGCAGAGTAATTTCAAAATGGGACTAAGTTAGGTTAGTGTTTGAACCGAAGCCCTCCGCATGGTGATTCGGCTACAAATTCATATACCACTTCCTCCATGAAGTCTCAACAATTTCTGTCTTTCCTTGGAGGCTGCCTCTGTACTCTGGATATTCTTTTGCTTTAGCACTTACAAAGTTGTTTTGAGAATTACGTGTATTTAAGTCTATTTCTCCCCATTAAACTGAGCTGGAGAGCACAGATTGGTGGTCTTTTTCATTGTCAAGTGCCCAGTATGCATTTTGGTACTTAACAAGTGTTTACTAAATTTTTGCTGAACTGAAGTAAGATACATCCCACCCCACACACATACAGAGTAAGTCCTCAATGTCATTGATAGGTTCTTGGAAACTAAAATTTAAAGTGAAACAATGTACAGCAGGTCCTCTAATTATGTGGTTTCATTCCAACATCATTTTGTTATAAGGATGATGAGGAAAAATTGGTTTTGTTATATGTTGTTTTGCTTAAAATTGCAGTTTCCAAGAATCTATAGACATAGTTAAGTGAGGATTATCTATCTATCTATCTATCTATTATCTATCTATCTATCTGTCTGTCATCTTCACTTCAGTCAAATATGGAAGGGGTTGCCACTAGTTAAAGGTCAATGTAGATTTTGGAGCAGGGAGATGCTCCGTCGATCTCCACTACATCGACCTGGTATTGCAGTACCAGGATGGTGCACCCCCTTTATTTAAAAATAAATAAATAAATAAAATAAAGGTCGATGCCTTAGATGAACTGAAGTTTATTTCTCAGGTGGTTCAGTCCAAGAGTGAATGCAATGGAGAAAAATGGACAAAGGACAAGCAGCTGCAAAAGAGGGCCTTAATAAATGGCCTAAAAGACAAAAATTTCCCGAAGAACCCCTATATTACAGGAAATGGTTGTCAAACATTTTGATGTTGGGAGCCCTGAAGTAGTTTTAAAATAGGTCCACAAACCCCTTAATTCTCCCTTCATGAGGTGGGGCTTAATTTCCTCCCTCTCCTTGAGTGTGGATTAGGATTAGTGGCACGCTGGTTGGGCGCAGTGGCTCACACCTGTAATCTCAGCACTTTGGGAGGCTGAGGCAGCTGGATCACCCGAGGTCAGGAGTTTGAGACTAGCCTAGCCAACATGGTGAAACCCCATCTCTACCAAAAATACAAAAGTTAGCCAGGCGTGGTGGCGCAAGCCTGTAATCACAGCTACTCAGGAGGCTGAGGCAGGAGAATAGCTTGAACCTGGGAGGTGGAAGTTGCAGTGAGCTGAGATCGCAGCATTGCACTCTAACCTGGGCGACAGAGTGAAGCCTGTCTCAAAAAACAAAACGAGACAAAAAACCACAAAGAATTAGTGGCGCGCTTCTAATAAATCAAATATGCCAAAATTGATGGTGTGTCACTTCCAAGACTAGGTCATAAAAGACACTATAGCTCTCTCCTTGCTCTCTTCTATGGATCATTTATTGTGGAGTAGCCAGCTACCATGTCCTGAGGCCATTCATGTAGTCCACGTGGTGAGGAACTGAGACCTCCTTCCAACAACCAGAAGCTAACTTGCTACATTTCCGCAAGTGAGCCACTTTGGAAGTTGGTCCTCCAGCCTCCATCAACATTTTGAATGACTACAGCCTCAGGATCCCAGAGAGCTTTCGGTTATATGATATGTATCTACCGATATTTTACTGTTTCAGAAATTTTTTAAAAATTTAAATTTATTACTAATTTGAAACTAGCAATTATAGACTCATTACATGTTAATATAAATATTAATAACATTTCATGAAAACAGTGAGAAAAATGGTATCATTTTTCATTTTTGCAAGCTGTCTCTACTACTCTCTGGCTTGATAGGGGACAGGTAGATTCTTCTATTGACTTCTCCATTTAATCTGTTGCAACACATTGTTTTGGTTGAAGTATATGAATACCCCCAGCTTTACACAAATATGTAATGAGCAAAAAGAAAACCTCATAGATGACCTGAAAGTGTTACTGGGACTCCCAGCAGTCCTGAAATCACATTTTAAAAGCAGCTGCTACAGGGAAACTAGGAATCCATTAGCTTGGAAGTCAACAAAAAGAGAAACAAATGAGGACTTTCTGAAATGCTTCAGTGGGGGAACTCTTTCAAGCTGCATTACTGCCTTCTTTCATCCTAAATTGTATCATAAAATGCTAAGAACTACCATCTCAGAAACCTTTATAGGAAAATGAGAGAAATGGAAAGAGTTTAGCCCAAATCTGGGATGTTACTTGATTCCTTTCTTCATTTTCTACCTATAGGCCAATCTTACTTAACCCCCTCAAGGTCAATAGGAACAACTCACGTCTAGATATTTCTTGAGCCAGTGGCAAGGCTGGCTCCATGTGCAGTCTTTTCAGGTAAAGCAATTCTAGAGTTGTGTTGGGCTTCTGATCCACTTTCTACCAATTTGTTGTAATAAAGAAAAAAAAACCAGAATGGGAACAGAGGGACTCTGGATCAGGGGAGAAGGGATGAAGAGAATAAGAAACAAACCTGGAATTTTGTCCCTTGACTATTGTTTTAAGAACCGGATACTTTATTTTATCATTTTTAAAGAGCGTGTAAAGTGTGCAGTGTCTGTGTATGTGTGTGTGTATACACATGAATGTGTCTCACCAGCTTCTCTCTGGTGAATTTGACTCTGACTCACTGTTAATAATGGGAAAAGCTATGAAGCAAGCCACGGAATTGTGAGACCAGATTGTAAGCAGAAACTATTTTGCTTAATCAATAAAAGTTCTTGAATAGGGAAGTCCTTTTCACACATGTTGCTGTACTAGATATTTATGAACAGTATATTTATATTTAAATATGGCTTGGAGTATAATACTATATCTTTTCTTAAACACTGACAGATAATAAAATTTAATTAATCAAGCTCTCTACTCAGAAGAACTAAATAACATGTATTTAAGAAGTTTCACTCCAGTGGTTTTTTGACCTTAAAATACAAATGCTAATTGTATGCTGGCATAAAGAAAAAGAAACCTCTCACCTTCTTCGGCTGGATAAGGTTTCCTCATGTTCTACATGAGCAACTTTTAATACTTTCTTGTCAATAAACAGATCTTCAGGATAATAAGCAGATCTATATTGGCGTTGTTGAGAATGGGCACATAACTTGCCAATCTGAAAAAAGAAATGCAATATAATCACATGATACTTGCACAGATATGATAGTAGAAACAAATTCTGAAAGGCACTTCAATTTCTTTCCCCCCAATTTTAAATAGAAGAACAAAGCTATGACTAGAATCAAAGGTGATAAGCTTGTAAGGCAAAGAACCATTGGTGGAAAGAAGGCTGAAGAAAAGTGTTAATACGTATGAAGAAATTCACAAAAGGGAACTGCAACGTTTAGGAAGAACTGGTACAGAAGATGGGGGTTGTGTAGCCAGTTAATAGAAGAGCAGCCTCCCAAGCACAGAGTGCTCCCAATTTCGATGAGTATTTTGTTATAAGACCCAAGCTAAGGTACCCTGAAAAAAGTGTGGTTGTTCATCTGGCTTTCCTAAAAATGCCCAAGGGAAGAAGGCAAGTCAACCAATCAGTAGCCAGTGACAGGTGGCTCACACCTGTAATTCCAGCAGTTTGGGAGGCTGAGGCCAGAGGATCACTTGTGGCCAGGAGCTCGAAGCCAGCCTGGGCAACACAGCAAGACTCAGTCTCTACAAAAAGTAAAATATTAGCCAGGCATGGTAGCATACACCCGTAGTCCCAGCTACTCAAGAGGCTGAGGTGGGAGGATCGTTTGAGCCTGGGAGGTCAAGGCTGCAGTGATCCATGATTGTGCCACTGCACTCCAGCCTGGGTGATAGAGGAGATCCTGTTTCTAATTAATTAATTAGCCAGTGTCATCACCTATGAATCATATATCATTAAATAAGCCCAGGATTAAAAGTATTTCAAAAACATAGGTGCTCAAGAGTCTCCCTTTCTTCCTCCCTCCCTGTCTCCTTCCTTCCTCCCTTCTTCCATCCCTTCCTTCCAGCTTTTCTCGTTCATTCATTCAAAAATATTTATTGGATCTCTCTAAAGCTGACTTCTTTTACACTCATATAGCAATACTTTTTTAAAAAATGGCATAATATTTCTTAGCTCCATTCTACTTGATTTCTTTTGTTTAATTATTAGCAGATTTGCTACTTTTTTTGCTTTCAAGCAAAAGCCTAAATGAACTTTCATGTAAAGAAATATGGATATGAACATTCTTATATATCTCCCTTGTGCCAGACACTATGCCACATATTATCATCCCCATTTTAGAGATGAGGAAATTAAGGTTTAAGGAGTTAAGTGACTTGTGTAAGGCAAATAAACAGTGGACTCACTTGTCTGACTTCGAACCCATTTGTCTGACTTCAAAGCTTATGCAACATTGCCTCCCTAGCAGATGGTGCTTGACTTCCAGTGGCTTACATTCTACATTGTAGAAAAATATAAAGAATTACCAATCCTCAAAAACATAGTCACCCAACATAGCCAAGGTGAATATATAGACTGTAACCTTCAGGAAAAATATTAGAAATATCTGGCAAGGAGAAGGGTTGTATGTTTGTCACTTTTGTACCTCCACGCTATTCAGACTGGATTTTGTGCACTGTTAGGTGAATTAATTGAAGTGAATTGAAAGAATCTTATATTATCAGACTCAGATCAGCACTCTACTTATAAGCCATGGACTCTGTGTGGTAATCCCAACTTCTGGATTTCTCAAGATGGCCCTGACATCATTTACTAAGTTATCTATTTATACAGCTTTGGAAGGCTTTTCACATAAATAAAGTCTCAAATTAGAAAAAAATCTAGAATCAGAGTAGCATCACCTTCATTTATAAAAGATAGCATCTATAGTTTTATATTCAGATTAGCTATACTCAATAGTTTACATTAATGGGAATAAAACAAAAGCCAAAGACACTTAAAGACATTCAATTTGGCTTTGGAATGCATGATATTGAATTTTGCAGATGTGCTTATGTAATGCTATTTGACTTTGGCTAATATTAACTTCAAACAAAGTGTGTGCATTCCATGAATATGCCTTAACTAGTAGCAGTCTGGTAGGGTGCTTTTAGGTCAGGGGCTGCCTGGCTGGACTATGGAGTTAAGTTCCAATCATTTTCAAAGCATAGAATGCAGATGCCAAATAACTGAGGGGCAGACTATGTATCATCGCTTTCTATCTGAAGACATATATATACATGTTTACTTTGTGAAAATGCAGGTGAAATTTCATGGAACAAAACCTTGATGTTTGTTCCATAAATATCTATTATTCTGTGAACAAACATTTATGTGAGAGCTTATTTCACTAAGATCAAAGTATTCTTAACACATTCAGGAACACAGCACACATTGTCTTGACCTACACCTGTTCCCAATCCAGCACCAAAATCAAATCTTTCACACATCTTTCACAGTAACTTGTCTACTTGCAACCCACAGCTGTGAAATCTCCCCTCCCCATTGAAAGTCAGCCCTTTCTATCAGTGAATACTAATTGGTCCACAGCAAGACTTGAAAGTTTTTAGCCCCCCTCCCCCACCACTTGCCCCAATCTACTGGAAAGGGGTACAGCTGAGGCAAAAGTAGGACGGTTAAGAACAAACGATAATGTAGCCAGTCTGCAGTCTGATCTTTCTTCCCAAGCCACCCAATGTAGCATTATCAAGCCAACTTTCCAAGGCTCTGTGTGGGGTAAGGGGCAAACAATGGTGTCTGCCAATAACCCCACTCCTCCATCTGAAATGTGCCACATCTTATCAGACAGGCTGTATTTTCTTCCACAAATCTACCATGAAGCAAATTCTTCTCATATACAAAGCATTTGTCAAATACATTCCCTCCTTTGGGTCCTTCTCCCTACATCTTTCACCTCCACACTATGTGAGCTGTAGGGGAATATTATGAGCTCATTTTGGAGAACTGGACACTAAAAGAAAACATAATTTATAAAGTGATGCAGCATTCACATTAAAGAAGTCCTTTCAGTTTCACAATTGGGGAAATGTTAGGCTATGCTGGGGAGACTTGGGTCTTACTCTTCAGCAGCCCCTACTGAAGAAGCCAGCCTCCCAAGTGGCATTTTAGAAATCAGTATCCTGCCCAGGAGTTTTAGGCTCTTAAATAAGAAGTGCAATCCAATTTCCTTTCACAGACTAATGTGTCTAGTCAAGGATGCTGCCACCGATAAATTTGGTTAGTTGGAGGGAATTTATTGGATAGGTGAGTGTCTCTATCAAAAGACTGGAATATAAAACCTTTTTGTTTTTCATAGACCATGATTCCTAATGTGTTTTTATTTATGCGCCAGACCTGTGACAGGGAAAGCAATAGTGCTCTGCAGGGTTACAAGTCCTGAAACATAAGAAGGCAGGGCCTCTGACCATATCCAGGCCAGGCAGACATTTTAGTAACCTTAGCATCAGTCTTTTCTGCCAGGATCCAGAAGCACCGTCCTTGTACCTAAATAAGGAAAATACACTGCTGGAGCCCAGCATGGTATAGATCAGGGGTGTCCACTCTTTGGCTACCCTGGGCCACGTTGGAAGAAGAATTGTCTTGGGCCACACATAAAATACACTAACACTAACGATAGTTGATGAGCTAGAAAAAAAATCACCAAAAAATATCATAATGTTTTAAGAAAGTTTATGAATTTGTGTTGGGCCACATTCAAAGCCATTTGGGCTGCGTGCAGCCTGCAGGCTGAAGGTTGGACAAGCTTGGTCTAGATCATGCAGAGCCCAGTAGGCTGGACATCAGGAGACCTGGCCTGCCACCCCCACTCTCCACCTTTCACCCACAGCAGGACTTTATTGTGACCTGGTCCCATAGCTTCACTCTACCTGTAACTCTAGCCCTATACACAGGAGAAAGATAGGATATTTGAAGTGCCATATTGTCTTCTCAGTTTCCTTGAAAAAAAAAAAGGTGAAAATTACTTTCTGAGTGGAGTATGTTATTGTAGGGCAGGGAAAATTTTATTTTCTTGACCTATGGCTGAGACACCTGTAATAAAAGACAGATTAAAAAGAGAAAACCATACAAATATATTTATTATAAGTTTTATGTTTAATATACATTTTATGTCACCCAAGATCCTTTAGAAAGGAAGACCCAAAGAAATGGGGAAAGCTGTGGATTTTTATGCTAAGCTTGTTAAGGAAATGGAGAGTGGTGAAGTGTGATTGGACAAGAGGGTATAACTGAATGGTAATAAACTGGGGGAAACTTAGCCAGGACAGTTTCTTCAGATTTTTCTCTGTGTCCCTGTATCTTTGGAGGTAAAGTGTTTCTTTCTTTTGGGTATAGGGTGGGCACCTCTCACATGATGGTCTTATGACATACTTCAGAAGAGGGTGAGTTAGGTTCTATGACCTGCTTCAGGGCAGAAGGGGTGAGGGGAAGGTGAGAGTGACTTTCCTGTTTTTGTGGTTTTCTTAAATGCCAAGGTGCCCGTATTTTAGGGTGTTGTGTCCTGAACCCCATCATTACCAAAGATTTTGAAATCATGCAAAAATTTGGTCTGATACAATTCACTCCTACACCCTATAATGAACATGTTAAGAAATGCAGCTATTCCATTGGTTAAAATCTAACTGTATTCATTCTCAGGCCCCTATTCACTGTTGGTTTTGGGAATTCCCAAGTGACAAATTCAGACTTGACCTTTCACTCCAGATGGCTGAGCAGGAAAGAGAGCCTATATTGAAAGCTGTTCAACAATACCAAACACTTCACATTTGTTACACAATAACCTATTCCAACCTCAGTGCTTCACAGATAACTTCTACATCCATTCTCCATTCTCTTCACTAAGTCCTACCAACAACCCTCTGAGGTATATAGGGCAGGTATTACTTATTTATGTATTTTTTGAGACAGGGTCTTGCTCTGTTGCCCAGGCTGGAGTGCCATGGTGTGGTCACAGCTCACTGGAGCCTTGACCTCCCTGGGCTCAGGTAATACTCCCACTTCAGCCTCCTGAGCAGCTGGAACTACAGGCACACATTACCATGCCTAGCTAATGTAGCTAGACACGGGATCTCACCATGTTGCCCCAGACTGGTCTTGAACTCCTGGACTCAAGTGATCTGCCCACCTTGGTCTCCCAAAGCACTGGGATTACACAGAGTGGGTACTATTAGCCCCATTTTAGATATAAGGAAGCTGAGGCTCACAAAAGTTGAGGAACTTAAAAGCAAGGCCACAATGTTAGTAAACAGTAGAGCTGGGACTTGAATGCTGGTCTGTCTGATTTTAAAACCTATGTTTTTGTTTTTAATTTTTCCTGTGGCATAGATTTCGGTCACTGGCATAGGCTCTGGGGCTTCCCAGTACTGGGTGTGGCCCAGGTCTGTGGTTATGTGGATAACGTACCATAATTGGAGGATAGTAATAATGAGGAAAAATTCTCCAAACATATTCCAAGAAATGGCTACAGTTGTTCAACAGAAAACTGACATTCAATTTTTACCTAGGTTTCAGGTAGTATTTCAAGTGGCGGTAAGCCAATAACGGGATGATTTAAACTCTTTGGTCTGTCAAGTAAGAGTCAATTAGTAAGCATACTAAAGCACTACGTGTCAAGTTCTACAGAAGAGAAGGCTCCCAAGTAGGTCCAGCCTGCCACTTGCTGCCTGCAGAATGTCCCTTGACCCTGGCTCCAAGAATTCAGATTGTCTGGGTTGGTTATAAAATCTTCTGTAATTCCTACACTAAAAAAATTTCTGATGTCTAACCATCTGATCTTTGGCAAAGCTGACAAAAATAAGCAATGGTGAAAGGTCAACCTAGTCAATAAATGGTGCTACTGGACCCCTATCTTTCACCATATATAAAAATTAACTCAAGACGGATAGATTAAAGACTTAAACATTAGACCTCAAACTATAAAAATCCTAGAAGAAAACCAAGGAAATACATTTCTTGATATCGCCCATGGCAAAGCATTTATGGCTAAATCCTCAAAAGCAATTGCAACAAAAACAAAAATTGCCAAGTGGAACCTAATTAAACTAAAGAGCTTTTTCACAGCAAGAGAAACTATTAAGGAGTAAACAGACAACCTACAGAATGGGAGAAAATATTTGCAAACTATGCATCTGACAAAGATCTAATATCTAGAATCTATAAGGAACTTAAATAAATCGACAAGCAAAAAACAAATAGCCCCATTAAAAAGTGGGCAAAGGACATGAAGGACACTTCTTAAAAGAAGACATACAAGTGGCCAATAAAGATATGAAAAAAATGCTTGTTGTCACTAATCATCAGAGAAATGCAAATCAACATCACAATGAGATATCATCCCACAGAAGTTAGAATGGCTTTTGTTAAATAGTCCAAAACCAACAGATGCTGGTGAGGATATAGAGAAAGAGAACACTTACACACTGCTGGTGGGAGTGTAAATTAGTCCAGCCACTATGGAGGGCAGTTTGGAGATTTCTCAAAGAATTAAGACACGAACTACCATTCAATTCAACAATACCATTACTGGATATATAGCCAAAGGGAAAACAAATCATTCTACCAAAAAGACACCTGCACCCATATGTTCATCACAGCACTATTCACAATAGCAAAGACATGCAATCAACCCAGATGCTTAACAATGGTGGACTGGATAAAGAAAATGTGGTACATATACATCATGGAATACTACTCAGCCATAAACAAGCATGAAATATTGCCCCTTGCAGCAACATGGAAGCAGCTGGAGGCTATTTTCCTAAGCAAAGTAATGCCCAACAGAATATCAAATACCACATGTTCTCACTTATTAGTGGGAGTTAAAAGTTGAATACACATGGACATAAAGATGGGAATCACAGACTCTGGGAACTACAAGAGGGGGAGGAGGAGGCAACGGGGCATGGGCTAAAAAACTACCTATTGGGTACTATGCTCACTACCTGGGTGATGGGACCATCCATACCCCAAACCTGAGCATTATGCAATATACCCATATAACAAACCCGCACATGTACCCCTTGAATAAAAAAAAGTTATTTGAAACTGTGATGTTTTTGTTTCTGAAACATATATTTTTAATATTTTGTAGGAGAATCCTGTCTTATATAACACCAGTGTAATTAAAACATCCAAAGGGAGAAAACCCAGATGAATATTCTGGGTTTAACAACGATGAGAGATTCAGCAAGGTAATGACCTAGTATGCACTGTGTTACTAAATTTTGATGATTGATCCTGATGGCATGAGTGACTTCAGTGGAGAAGTTCTCAAAATCAGAATCATAAGATGTAGAATATATGGAGATTAAGCAAATCGATGCAAAGCATAGGCAGCTATTTTACATAAAGGTTATGTCATGTATCTTATTAAGTATAACTGATAGAATTAATAGTGTGTTAGTAATTTTTGGAGATAATTTTTTTATAGGGGGTCAAAGTTTATGCTGCAGTACATTAGCTCTCTTGGTTGACATGCTCATTTTTTTTTAATTAAATGTTTTAAGACCCAATATACATAAAATAAAATGCATCCCTAAATTGTGGTTGGATGAGATTTGTAAATTTATACACATGTATACACACTACCTCATAATGTATAAAATATTGTCATAATTTTATAGTGACTGACATTTTAATCACTAAAGATGAGATTTGTCTTTTTTAGGATTAGATTGATAACAGAAAGAAAGAATAGAAATATAAATAATAAATACGACTAGATTCAGTATTTATGCATTTGTGTTTCTGGCTTTTTTGCTCAGAATAATTTTTTCCTTCAGGAACTTAATGTTGGTGGTTTACCAGTAGTTCTTTTAACTGCTGAATAAATATATCAAATATGTTTACACATTTGGATAGTTTCCACGTTTTTGCTTTTGTGAATAAAATTGCACTGTTTACTCAAGTCTTGTCATTTCATTTTCAAATATATGTTTTGTAAATACTCCCTCCCAGTATCTGGTTTTTCACTTTTCTTAGTGATGTCTTTTGCGCAGAATACTTTAAAAAATTTTTGATGAACTTGATTTTATCTATTTTTGCAGCTTTATGATTGATGCTTTTTCCATCATAAGAAGCCTTTCCATATGGCAATGTCACAAACATATTTTCTTCTAGAACCTTCATAGTTTGTACATTTATGATGAGGTATTTGACCCATTTATGTTAATTTTTGTATATTATGTGATGTAAAGATTGACATTTTCACAACCTAGGTGATGGGCTCATTGGGACCTGAAGCCTCAGTGTCATATAATATACCTATGTAACAAACCTGCAAGTGCACCCTTTAATCTGTAATAAAAGCTGAAATTATTAAAAAAGAAAATGACCTTAAATAAAATGTGTACATGACTGGATATTACTTGTTGATTTCCCTTTCACTGACATTTCTACTTCATTTCACAGTGCTTAAATCATATGACCTGCTGGATTTCTACTTTCACAAAGTTAATTACATTTTTAAGCCTAATGCTTTTCCTTTTAAATATTTTCCTTTGGTATTTAAAAATAGTGTGTATGCTCTGTTTATCTGTCATGAATGCTATCCATTTCTTTCTCTGATTAACTTGTCAAACTTTCCAATAGTTATTTAACACTCAAGAAATAATGATTATGTTTTCCAAATATTTATCAGATTGTTTCAGTACCATTTGTTAAGATCATTTCTCATTTAGTTACTTCAATTTTTTATTTCTTTAATTGTAATTGGCCACATTGTGGATCTATTTCTGAACTCTATTCTGTTGATTTGAATGTCTGTGCTTATGCAAATATATCATTCTCTGAAGTATTATTATAATGTCTCAAATTCAGCTAATAAAAGTTCATCCAACTTAGGAAAAAAAGGGCTTTTCTAAGAAATATTGCCAAATATGATTTAAATTTAGTCTTAGATTACTGATGGATTCATCACAACCCTGAAGAATTAAAACCAAAACTTTCTCTGGGGATTATGCAATTTAAATATCAACTCTGATCCAGTTGTCTACTTTGGATGAGTATTACCTGTGGCATTTGCTTTGTGGTACCTTGGGGCTGAAGGTGGAGTTGGGTGGGAATTTCATAGGTTTCCAGTTAAAATAAAATGATGAACTTCAGGTCATTCTCTTGAATCATCTATTATACCACTATACAATTTCATTTAATTAAATCTTAAAAGTTTAAAAACAAAATATACATTGAAATTATGTGATATACAACATAAACTTTTTAATAGCAGCAACCGTGCCCATTTAACAATTCTACAGGTATAATAAAAATGCTAATATATGTTAATGTTTAGTCTGTGGTTAATGTTTTGTCTTGTTAATTTCCCCCAGGGCTTTTATTACTGATTTAAATCTGCCACACCACTCAACTGATTGCACTGCTTCCACAAACTGCATGGAGGTAGCTCAAATGAATACTGATTAACAGAAATGAACAAACATTTGGCTAAGCAAACCATTCTTATTATATGCTTGTAATCATTACATACATTTTCTTACAATTAGATGGGCATGGCAGGCATTTTCCTCTCTTTTTTCCTACAGAAAATATGCATATGAGCATTAAATTAATTTATAACCTTGTACTTCGGGAAGAACATCATTATTCATTAACTACTGATTGATCTGATACAGAGCACAGAGGATAATGAACAGACCTGGTGACAATGTAAGTGTTTTTTTCCTCACCTTTTAAACATTTTGCTGTGACTCAGTATTAATTGCTTGACCATTAAGATAAAAGCTCACTAATAATCTGTAATGTATTATGAATCAAGCTATTTTAAGAAATCAAGTGCTATTATTCGAACATTTCATACAAGTCAGCTCTTGAGGTAAACTGGAATCCAAAAAAGGAACAAATGTCCTACAGATCAGCCTGCTGCTAAATTGAACTACAGCACGGTATTATCGTGAAAGGAAGGCAAAATTTTGGAGTCAGGATAACTGGGTCCAGTGTCAGTTCATCCTACTACCATTTCAATAACTCTAGACAAGTCATTTATTTCTTGAATCTCAGCCTCCTCATCTGCAAAATGGAGATCATGAAAATGCCTGCTGGATCTGGCTGTAATGTGAAGATCAAATGAAACAATGGTTCAAAGTGTAATGTCTCCCCCAACCAGACAGAAATTTGACCCCTTCTTAAGTGGGGACTACCTCCTCTGCAGCCTGCTTTGTGTGTCATAATCCTGGCTCAGCTGGTCAGGAACATGGGTAGCTATATGTCCCTGAAAGGGAACCAGGTGGAATTTGCCCATGTCTGGCAGTCACACAATCTAGTTCAGTCTGCTCTGGAATATTCTCTTCTGTTCTTCTAATCCTGAATTACCAATAGGTGGTACGTGATTTTCGCTGTTTACCTTGTGTCTCGTACCCACATGTTTGTGTCTGAGGGGGCTGAATGTTGTAGGGGTGGGGAGACAGGTTTTAAATTCTCCATCTGTAGAAGAGACTTATATTTTGCTAATTTATATCTGCCACAAATGGAGTCTCAGCTAAAAGCAGAATCTTCACGTGTGCCTAACACTTCTTATGCATTACCAATCCTTTCGCAGCACCAGGAGTCCATGACATTATTATTTAATCACACAAGACCAATAATGTCAGAGTTAAAAGAGAACTTTGTGTAGTAAATCAACTCAATACTGAAGTCAAATACCACTCCCCAAATCTGCTCATCTCCTTGTGTCCTTTGTCCCAATGAAAAGGAATTACCACCTACTCAATTGCTCAAGCCAGAAGAAACCAAAGAATTTCTGGTGATTCTCTCCCTCCCCTCTAACTTCTCTACATCCAGACACGAAGTCTTGTTTATTGTCTTGTATAAATAACTTTTCAATTTGTGAACTTTTTTCTATCTTTAGGTCTAGGATTCCATCAACTGTCTCTTAGAGCAGTGCTTCTCAAACTTTAACATGTATACAAATAACCTGAAAATCTTATTCCCAGAGTTTCATCTTCAATAGATCTGGGGGCAAAGTCTGAGATGATTAGCAAGGCCCTGACATAGTGGTTCTCAAAGCGTGGTCCTAAAACAAGCACCATCAATACCATCTGGGCACTTGTTAGAAATACATGTTTTCAGGCCAGACTTAGACCTACTGCATCAGAAATCTTGGGAGCGCAGCCCAGCTTTTAACAAGCCCTCCAGGGGGTTCTGATGAGCACAAGTTGGAGAACCACTGCCACACAGACCATCCCTACAGCCTCTTAATTGGTTTCCAAAGCTCCAGGTTTCGCCTCCTCCAATCCATTTCTTCCAGTTCTCTGAGACCTCTCGGATGGTCCTAAAGGGCACACCTATTTTCATAAGAATACTAAGAGTTTATTTGTCCTTTTTACTTTTATTCTCTCAAAAGTATACAGAAGAAATTTCAAGAGGCAACATGATGTAAAGTCATATCACTGTTCTGAAATATGTATTTGTGTATTCTAGAATGTTCTAAGGGAGCAAGTACAAATACATGCATTTTCAGAGTTTAACTTATACTCAGAACTTAGTGCTCTACTGGTTATTTAGGTTATGCATAACAAAATCTTTGTAACCTTCTTATCATATAAATTGTTATTTGGAAATCTAGAAGTTGTGTATCTATGTGAAAATATATGAAGTGAATATACTTTGTAGTCTTATTTTGCAATAACACTTTAAAACATTTTTGAATATAAATTTTAAAATTTATCTATAACTTATTGTAGACATTATATGATAAGATAAAATTTATTTGCAACATGCTTTTCTGATATTTAAGAATGAATGATTGGCTTTGAAAAAGGAGAATAGAAGACTTACTTCACCAACCCACAGTGGCAATGTCTATGTATAAAACTGATAAAGAGGTGTCAAAACAACTTACCAGAGAGTTCTGGCTCATAGAAGAGAGGGCTCTACTCTGTACATTACAATTGTAATTAAGAAACAAAAATACGATGAAAGCTGTCTTTTCCTTGACCTTACAGACATGCATAATTTATCTTATTTTTCTGATGTAGAAGAACATTTTGGAATAGGATATTAGAGTGTAAGTTAAATTGTAGAGTCATCTTGATATTAATAGTTGGAGTTTAAAGGAAATGAAATTAAACATTTAAAGTAAATGTTATGAGCTCTTTAAAAGTCAAAAGTGTTTGTTCTGGCTTTTCCAAATAGAAACGAAAAAGGCACTGAAACATGCTATAGGGTAAGTTACTGCATTACATTAGCTGTAGAAGTACATGCAATAGTGAAAAAACTAATAAATCCCCGTAGAGGCCGCCACGGTGACTCACGCTTGTAATCCCTACACTTTGGGAGGCGGAGGTGGGTGGATCACCTGAAATCAGGAGTTCGAAACCAGCCTGGCCAACATGGTGAAACCCATCTCTACTAAAAATACAAAAAAAAAAAAAAAAGCCAGGTGTGGTGGCAGGCACCTGTAATCCCAGCTACTTCTTACTCAAATTCAAGTATTTCTTAGGCATTTCCTTGGAAATGAACAAAGCAAGCCTGTTACTTCAAGGAAAAAAACTGATAGCATTCATAGTCAATGACAGAATTTGCATTTTCACACAAAAATGAAAATTAGGGAAAACTTGTTATCTTCCACTATGAAACTTGACAGCTTCCCAATACTTAAAGGCTTTTCCGATGAGAACAGTGGTGACAATAATGAATATGAGTTTTGATGTTATATAATGAAGTGTGTTAATATTTGGAAAATGTGCACAACTGAGTAAGTCAAAATTTTTCAAATGACCAAGGCATCATCATAATGCAAAAATCACACAATGACTAATAATTCACCCAAAATGTAAGATAGATTTTAACATAACAATAAATGAAAGTTAAGTGATATCTTTGCAGCTTTATTGAAACTAACCTTTAAGAAACTATAACTTGCCAACTTCTCGTGTAGTATCAGAGAAAATATTCCTAATTTTCAAAAGAGGGTATTAGAACAGTTCTTTTTTCAACTGTATATATTTGTGAAACCAAAATTTCCTCAGTCAAACAAGACTGAGAGCAGAAAATACGAGAATCTAGCTGTCTACTATTAAGTAAAAAATTAAAGAGATTTGCAAAATTATGAAACAATGCTATTCTTCCCAATAAAGTATTTTGTTTTGGAAAGCATATCTTGAAAAAATATATATGAGTGTCTGATTACTTTATTATTAACTTTAAATGAACTATTAAGTAAATGCTTTTAATATCCCCCGGTTTTCATGTCTAATGCAGCAAATAACAATAGATATAACTCCATTAACATCTCTTTGGGGTCCTGTAAAGCTTTTAAGAATGTAAAGGGGTCCTGATATCAAAATCTCTGCTCTACACTAACATCCAAAATAATCTGAAAATAATTTATAAGTAAATTATAAATTAAATTATTTATAGATAAATATAAATAAAATGGCATTTGTGAATAATAACATATTAATTCATCACCTATTATGTGCTGGTCAATGTTTTAAGTGCTCCTCCATAAAAGCAATGAGAAAATTGGCAAAAACGTTCAGAACCAACTTCTTTGGAGCTCTGGAATTTAATAAAAGTATTTGCAGCAATCCAAGAAGCATTTGTTCAAGAAAATAGCTGAATGTCAGTAAGAAGAGTGAGCGTTATGGCATTTTAACTTCCCTATTCTCATCCCTTCTCTCCAGCTCTGAAGTGCTTTTGAAAACTAACAGCTCACATTCAGGGTGAAATCTAGCATCCTGGCAGCGACTGGAGGGAGCAGAATAGGGTTTGTGATGGTTAATACTGAGGTCAACTTGATTGGATTGAAGGATGCAAAGTATTTTTCCTGGGTGTGTCTGTGAGGGTGTTGCCAAAGGAGATTAACATTTCAGTCAGTGGACTGGGGAGAGGGAGACACAACCTCAGTCTGGGTGGGCACCATCTAAGCAGCTGCCAGCATGACCAGAATAAAGCAGGCAGAAGAATGTGGAAGGACTAGACTGAGTCTTCTGGCCTTCATCTTTCTCCTGTGCTGGATGCTTCCTACCCTTGAAGATCAGACTCCAAGTTCTTAGCTTTTGGACTCGAACTTAAAACTAGTGGTTTGCCAGGGGCTCTTGGGCCTTCGGCCACAGACTGAAGGCTGCACTGTCAGCTTCCCTAATTTTGAGGTTTTGGGACTCGGACTGGCTTCCTTGCTCCTCAGCTTGCAGATGGCCTATTGTGGGACTTCACCTTGCGATTGTGTGAGTCAATACTCCTTAACAAACTCCTTTTAATATATACATCTATCCTATTAGTTCTGTCCCTCTAGAGAGTCCTGATTAATACAGGTTGCAGTTCTTTTCCAAGCTACACTCTCAGTAAACTGTAATAATTTGACCTGTCTGATGGTTACGAAAATACCCCATTTGCAAGGCTGTTTTTATTTGAACTGATATTGAGCTCACCTGTGCAAAATCCTTTTCCCTGGGGACATTTGTGGAACTCAGTTACAGGTAATTATTTAACTTTGTAGCTGCCTGAAGCAAGAAGAAAACAGTTGGAGCAAATAATAGGCTCACCAAAAAATTTAAAGGAAAATCTGGGGGAACATGTCCGTAAGGGCTATAAAAGCTACATATTCCTGGGAATCTAGTAAGTTATACTCAAGCATAGGGCTGTGTGCATGCCCAAGGCTATACTCATACTCAAGAAAGATATGAGAAGGCCCTATTCCCTCACCTTTGACTGACCTTGAGGTTCTGTGCAAGCAGGAACTGAAGGCTAAGGCAGGGTCTTCGACTGCTAGGCTGAATGTTAAAGGTGTACCCAGCATACACAAAGAGCACTTCAGCAAAGACTATAGAGACTTACTGGTTCCAGAAAGTTAAGGAAAACACTGTTTAATCATTAACTCACTACCACTAAGCTAATTGAACAAAGACTTCAGTGGCTATACATAACAAAGAATATAGATTTTATAGAATTGGTTCAGAAAAGCTTACAAAGAAATAACTATAACACAATAATAACAAAATATAACACCACAATAACAAAAACCAATAACAAAGCCCTGAGGAAAGTGGAAGAATCTGATTTCCAGAGATATTACATTATATTCTTTAAATATCTCATTTTTGACAAAAAAAATTACAAGAGATGTAAAGAAATAAGAAAGCATGGCCCATCTACAGGGAAAAAAATCAATCAACAGACACTATCTCTCAGGAAGCCCAGATATGGGCTTTATTAGATAAAAACTTCAAATTAGCCATTTTAAAATATGTCAAACACTTAAATAAAACAATGCCTAAAGAACTAAAAGATAGTAGGAGAATGATGCCTTGATAGGCAAAAAGATAGAAATTACTTTTTTAAAGAAGAACCAAATAGAAATTCTGGAATTGAAAATTATGATAGCTGAAATTAAAAGTTCATTAATAGGGCTTAGCAGGAAATTTGAGTATGCAAAAGAAAAAATAATCACATTTGAAGATAGATCAAGTGATTTAGCTGAGGAAGACAAAGAAAACAAATGAAAGAAGAATTAGTAGCACCTCAGAATCCTGTGGAACACCAGTAAGTGTACCAACATACATATAATGGAAGTTTAAGAAAGAGAAGAGAGAAGAAGGCAGAAAGAGTACTTGAAGAAATAATGGCTAAAAATTTCCCAAATTTGATGGAAAACATTAATCTACACATACAAGAAACTCAGTGAATTCCAAGTAGACACATAATAATCAAACTGTAAAAAGACAAAGAGAATTGTTGAAAGCAGCAAGAGAGAAGTAATTCGTTGCATTCAAAGGGCTCTCGATGAGATTAACAGTTGCTTTTTTTTCCTGTTTAATTTTTTTAGACAAAATCTCACTCTCTCACCCAGCCTGGAAGGCAGTGGCGCAATCTCAGTCACTGTAACCTCTGTCTCCTGGGTTCACGTGATTCTCGTGCCTCAGCCTAGCGAGGAGCTGGAATTGCAGCCATGCACTACCACACCCAGCTAATTTTTGTATTTTTGGTAGAAACGGGGTGATCACCATGTTGACCAGGCTGGTCTCGAACTCCTGGCATCAAGTGATCTGCCTGCCTCAGCCTCCCAAAATGCTGTGATTACAGGCATGAGCCACCACACCTGACTATAGTTGCTTTCTCTTCAGAAAGTAGAAACACAGGAAGGCAATGGGATGATATATTCAAAGCACTGAAAGGAAAAAAAGCTGTCACCCAATAATTCCATGATCATCAGAAGTATCCATGAAAAATGAAACTGAAATTAAGGCATTCCCAGATAAAGAAAATTGAGAAAGCTTATGACTAGCAAATATACGCCATAGGGAACACCAGAAGAGTCCTTCAGAATGCATCCTGTAACTTAATTCACATAAGAAATAAGGTTGAGGTGGAAGGATTGCTTGATCCCAGGAGGTGGAAGCTGCAGTGAGCCATGATTGTGCCACTACCCTCCAGCCTGGGCAACAGAGTGAGACCCTGTCTCTAGAAAACAAACAAACAAAACCACGAAACATCACAAAGTTTACTATATAGGTTAATATGGAAAACAGTATATTTTTGGTGATAACTCTTTTTTCCACTTATCTGATTTAAAACACAACTACATAAGCAATAATTATAAATCTGTGATTGGAATACAATGTTTGTAAATGTAATTTATATGACAGTAACAGCACATGAAGGGGTTAGGGAATTAAGCTTTACAGAAAAAAAAAGGATTTACATGCTATTAAAATCAAGTTGGTATTAATCCAAATTAGATTGCTATAAAATGTTAGTTGCAATTTCCAGGGCAACCACTAAGAAAATATCTTTGGCTCATGCCTGTAATTCCAGCACTTTGGGAGGCTGAAGCGGGTGGATCACAAGATCAGGAGTTCGAGACCAGCCTGACTGATATGGTGAAAGCCTGTCTCTACAAAAAATACAAAAATTATCCAGGCATGGTGGTGGGCACCTGTAGTCCCACCTACTCGCGAGGCTGAGGTAGGAGACTCGCTTGAACCTGGGAGGTGGAGGTTGCAGTGAGCCAAGATCATGCCACTACCCTCCAGCCTAGGTGACAGAGCTAAACTCTGTCTCAAAATATATATATATGGTTTAAAAAGATAGAAGAATAAAACCATTACACCAGAAAATAACACAAAAGAAGGCAATACTGGACAAATTGTACAAACAAATAAAGCATAAGTCATTTAGAAATCAAGTAGAAATGACAGATATAAATCCTACCTTATTTCATTACTTATTCATTATTAATTACTTGTTTAATTACATTAAATACAAATGGATTGAACACTACAATCAGAAAGGAGAGGGGATAGGCAAAATAGATTGAAAACAACATGGTGCAAGTCTATGCTGTCTACAAGAGATACACTTTAGATTAAAAGACACAAATATGTTGAAAGTAAAGGATAGAAAAAGATATACCAACTATAAACAATAGACTTCTAGAGTGGCTGTACTAACATTGGGGAGAATACCAGACTTTGAGACAAAATAGTTACTAGAGACAAAGAAAGACATTTTATAATGATAAATGTGTCAATCTATCAGGAAGATAGAATAATTATAAACATATGTGTACATGCGTCCAAAATACATGAAGTAACACTACCAGAATTGAAAGGAGAAACAGATCATACAACAACAATATTTGGAATTTTCAGTTCCCCATTTTCTATAATGGATAGTTCAAACAAGTAGGCAGAATATAAAGGAAATGGAAGACTTGAACAACACTATAAACCAACTAGATCAAACAGACATCTATAGAACACTCCATACAACAGCAGTAAAACACAATTCTCTACTGCACATGGAACATTCTTCCGTACAGGGTACATGTTAGGCTATAAAACAAGTCTCAATAAATTTAAAATGTTTGAAATCATACAAGTATATTTTCTGACCACAATGGAATAAATTTAGAAAACAATAACAGAAGGAAATTTGGGGGAATTCACAAATATGTGGAAATTAAACATACACACTCCTAAATAACCAATATGCCAAAGCTGAAATAAAAGGGAAATTAGAAAACAGTATGAGATGAATGAAAATGAAAACACAACTTAACAAAAATTATCATATGTTAGAGAAGGCAGCACTTAGAAATTTATAGCTGCAAATGCCTATATTAAAGAGGACTTTAAACAAAAATAAATAAATGGGATCTAATTAAACTAAAAAGCTTCTGCACAGCAAAAGAAATTATCAGCAGAATAAACAGACAGACCACAGATTGGCAGAAAATTTTCACAAACTATGCATTTAACAAAAGACTAACATCCAGAATCTACAAGGAACACAAACAAATCAGAAAGAAAAAATAAATAGTCCCATCCAAAGGTGGACAAGGGACATGCATGAACAGACAATTCTCCAAAGAAGATAAACAAATGGCCAACAAACATATGAAAAAATACTCAACATTACTATCAGAGAAATGCAAATTAAAACCACAATGAGAAACCACCTTACTCCTGCAAGAATGGCCATAATTTAAAAATAAAAAAATAATAGATGCTGATATGTATGTGGTGAAAAAGGAACACTTCTACACTGTTGGTGGGAGTGTTAACTAGTACAGCAACTATGGAAAACAGTATGGAGATTCCTTAAAGAACTAAAAGCAGAACTACCATTGGATCCAGCAATCCCACTACTGGGTATCTATCCAATATATAAGAAGACATTTGCACACATAAGTTTATAGCAGCACAATTTGCAATTGCAAAAATATGGAACCAACCTAAATGCCTGATATGGTTTGGCTGTATCACCACCAAAAGCTTATATTGAATTTGCACATGTGTGGGAGAGCCCTGGTGGGAGGTAATTGAATCATGGGGGCAAGTCTTTTCCATGCTGTTCTCGTGATAGTGAATAAGTCTCATGAGATCTGATGGTTTTATAAAGAGGAGTTCTCTGCACAAGTTTTCTCTCTTTGCCTGCTGCCATCCCTGTAAGAGGTGACTTGCTCCTCCTTGCCTTTGGCCATGATTGTGAGGCTTCTACAGCCACATGGAACTGTAAGTCCATTAAACCTCTTTCTTTTGCACATTGCCCAGTCTCAGGTATGTCTTTATCAGCAGTGTTAAAACAAACTAATATGATGCCCATCAACCAGGAAGTGGATAAAGAAAATATGGTATATAGACAGCATGGAATACTACTCAGCCATGTAAAGAAGCAAAATAATAACATTTGCAGGAAGCTGGATGGAACTAAAGACCATTATTCTAAGTGAAGTTAACTCAGGAAAGGAAAACCAAACATCCTATGTTCTCACTTATAAGTGGGAGCTAAGCTATGAGGACGCAAAGGCATAAGAATAATACAATGGACTTTGGGACTCAGGGGGAAAGGTGGGAGGGGGGTGAGAAATAAAAGACTACACATTGGGTACAGCGTACACTGCTCAGGTGATGTGTGCACCAAAATCTAAAACGTCACCACTAAAGAACTACTCCATGTAACCAAAAACCACCTGATCCCCAACCTATTGAAATAAAAATTTCTTTAAAAATAATAAGAAGGAGGATCCCAAATCAATAACTTAAGCTTCTACCTTAAGAAACTACAAAAAGAACAGCAAAGAAAACCCCCAAACCAAGCAGACAGAAATATAAAGACTAAAATGGAAATAACTGAAATACAGAATAGAAAAACATTAGTGAAAATGAATATAAAAAAAAAGCTGGTTCTGTGAAAAGATAAAAAAAAACCTGATAAACCTTTAGCTAGATTGATAAAGAAAAAAAGAGAAGAGACCCAAATTACTAAAATCAGGAATGAGAGAGAGAGGACACCACTAGTAACCTCACAGAAATAAAATAAGGATCATAAGAGAATACTATGAACAACTTTATGCCAAAAAAGTAGATAACTTTGATGAAATGGACAAATTCCTAGGAAGACTCAAAAAGAAATAGGAAATGAATAGACTCATAAACAAAGAGACTGAATTTATAATTTAAAAAGCCCAGGTCCAGAGACTTCACTGGTGAGTTTTGCCAAACTTTTAAAAATTTAACACCAATCCTTCATAAACTCTTCTCAAAAATAGAAAAGATAGACCACTTCCCAACCCATTCTCTGAGGCCAGTATTACCCTGACACCAAAATTAGACAAAGACATCATAAGAAAACTGCAGACAATATCATTTATGAAGATAGACTAAAAAATCCTCAACAGAATACTAGCAAGCCTATTCCAGTCACATATCCCTGAATTTGGACTCCTACTTCACACCATAAATAAAAATGGATGAAGACCTAAATTTAAGTGCTAAATCTAGAAAACTCTTAAAGAAAAATTGTGTACATTTTTGTAACTCTGGATTTGACAATGTTCTCTTAGATATGACACTGAAAGCACAAATAACTGAAGCAAAAAATAGATGAAATGGACTTCATAAAAATTAAAGCACTTTGGGGCTTCAAAGGACACTATTAAGAAAAGGAAAAGACAACCTACATTATGAGAGATAATGTTCTCAAATCATATGTCTAATAAAGGTCTAATACTCTAAATATAAAAATAACTCTTATACCTTAACAATAAAATCATATTATTATACATATGGATACAGTCTAATAGGCCCCTTTATAGTCTGTAACTTATCTGATATTGACTAATATGCACCTGTCCTCCATTTTTCAAAGTTTGTTACTATTCACATGTCTGTTCCTATTTATTATATACAATTAAGACTTGAGTATTATTTAAGATTTTTTTTCTTGGAATGCATGGCATATAAAACCAGGATTGACTATAATGGAACATTACATACCACCCTATCACAGAACCCCAAATCACATACAACAATGCCACTGTCTTTCCAATTTACAAGGTTCAGAGTACAGGATACCACCACATAGCACAGTATGTTAGAAGAGGCCAATTTTAGATCTTATTTTCTCACTGTCATTCTCATTACAGGCTAAAGGAGTACTGTATGAGTTAATAGAGGAAAATATTAAAGTGCAATATATGTCGTTTTCATATTTCATTTCTCATGCAAATAGTACAAAACACTATATTTAACCAGGCATCATTCCCAAAATTGTACAGGAAGCTTTGTACCTGGTAGGCAGCAGTGCTATTGCAAAATTGCTCTGATTGTAACTTCAGCCAAACCAGTTAGCCACAGTCCATCTAAATTAAGATACATCTCTGACCAATACCTTGAGTCTCTGCTGATTGCCCTGCACTGTAAGCAGACCTCTGCTGATTGGTTTTAGCAAAAGCTGTAATCAGAATGGCTCAGAAATACTTCTGAGATGAATTTTGAAAAAGTATATGATTGAAAGGAGAGGAAAAGAATCAGGTGAATTGAGAAGAGTGTGACCCCCAAACAGAAACAGCACAGAGACTCATCTTGCACATTTCCCTCTGTGACAGCAGCATTACACATTGCTATCATCCCAGGCCTCTCCTGTCTACAGATGTTATTTTCACTTTCCTCCAGTCGCTTCTTTTGATCAGTTCCTAAAATGTCAGTCATGGTTTCTTACACTCAGAATTGACTTCTCTCTTTGCCCATTCTATTAATGAGGCGATACTACTTTGGAAGCTTGTGATTTTCCTCCTAGTATTTGCACAACTTTAGCTGCCCGATAAAACTTTGTGCATCATCTAAAACTGGCTTTCCCCTGTGCCTTCCATGTGTCTAGACTCACAGACACATGGACATCAGAGCTGGCAGGGACTGTGTGACAAGTTAGGACAGTTCTCCCTTCTACAGGTAGGGGAACTGAGGCCCAGAAAGGGAAGGGACTTGCACATGGCCAGTTTCTGGGATTCTACCTCAGTTGAATTTCACTTTCAGCAAACAGAGTTCAGAGACTTCCCCAAACAAAATGTATTTTAAACACAAACACAAATGGTAGAATGAATTTCTGTTTTGTATTATCTGTGCTCCTCGCCTGATATGGTTTGGATGTTTGTACCCTCCAAATCTCATGTTGAAATGTGATCTCCCATATTGAAGGTGGAGCCAGGTAGGAGGTGTTTGGGTCATGAGGGCAGATCCTTTATGAATGTCTTGGTGCCCTCCTTGAGGTAATGAGTGAGTTCTTGTTTTGAGTTCACACAAGATGTGGTTGTTTAAAAGAGTGTGTCACCTTCTCTCTCTCTCTCTCTTGCTCCTTTCTCTTGCAACGTGGTATGTCGTGCTCTCTCTTTACCTTCTGTCAGGAGTGGAAGTTTCCTGAGGCCTTCATCAGAAGCAGATGCTGGTGCCATGCTTCTTGTGCAGTCTGCAGAACCATGAGCCAATTAAACTTCTTTTCTTTATAAATTGCTCAGCCTCAGGTATTCCTTTATAGCAATGTAAGTGGCCTAACACATTCCCCTTACCATTAGTGTGAATAATCAAGAGATAGCTATTTTATTGCTGTGCAGGCTATTCAGGAACTGAGGGCACCCCAGACTACTTTCGTGAATTATGTATAGTAGATATTCTCATAACTAACACTTAGGCTGGGCAAAGCCCTTTATTCTTTACAAAGCACTTGTCCATATTACGTTATCACATGGAGGTTTATAACCAGCCCTGTGAGGCAAGATATCATGCCTATTTTTATCAACTGAGGTTCCAAGAGGTTAAGTGATTGCCCAAGGCCACACAACTATAAGAATCTCCAGTTGGACATGGGAGCTAAAGAATAGGGTTTATTTTTTTTTATGCTGAAGAATAATGAAGACTTTGCTTGAAATGTATCTTAGGAGTTTCCAATTTGAAATTTAAAAGCCACTATTCTTTCTGGGACACTGAATTTGGGATGTGAATATCAAACTCTAAAGTGCTAGCCTGCTACTGAGATTGCATGTCATTGGTAGGGTCCCTTCTCTTCTCTGGGTCCCAGTTCCCTCAACTATAGAATGAAAGGGACTGAATTAAATAATCACTCTCAACTCTGGCATCTTATAATTCTGTGGATTTTAAGAGCAGGACTAGTGCTAGGAATGGGAAGTAATTTTCCTTTGAAAATAGAGGATGTCAAGAACTAAAACAGTTTTACAAGAAAAGAACAAACAAGCCCATTCAAAAGTGGACGAAGGATATGAACAGACACTTTACAAAAGAAGACATACATGAAGCCAACAAACATATGAAAAAATGCTCATCATCACTGGTCATTAGAGAAATGCAAATCAAAACTACATTGAGATACCATCTCACGCCAGTTAGAATGGCGATCATTAAAAAAATCTGGAGACAACAGATGCTGGAGAGGATGTGGAGAAATAGGAACACTTTTACACTGTTGGTGGGAGTGTAAATTAGTTCAACCATTGTGGAAGACAGTGTGGCGATTCCTCAAGGACCTAGAAATAGAAATTCCATTTGACCCAGCAATCCCATTACTGGGTATATATCCAAAGGATTATAAATCGTTCTATTATAAGGACATATGCACACGAATGTTCATTGCAGCATTGTTTACAATAGCAAAGACTTGGAACCAACCCGAATGCCCACAGATGATAGACTTGGACAGGGAAAATGTGGCACATATACACCATGGAATACTATGCAGCCATAAAAAACGATGAGTTCGTGTCCTTTGTAGGGACATGGATGAACCTGGAAACCATCATTCTCAGCAAACTGACACAAGAACAGAAAATCAATATGCCACATGTTCTCACTCATAGGCGGGTGTTGAACAATGAGAACACATGGACACAGGGAGGGGAACATCACACACTGGGGTCTGTGGTGGGGAACTAGGGGAGGGACAGCCGGGGGTGGGAGTTGGGGAGGGATAACATGTGGAGAAATGCCAGATATAGGTGATGGGGAGGAAGGCAGCAAACCACACTGCCATGTGTGTGCCTATGCAACAATCTTACATGTTCTTCACATGTACCCCAAAACCTAAAATGCAATAAAAAGAAAATAGAGGATGTTTCCTTTTCCCATCATTCTCCATTTTGTTCCTGAAGACTTTGCAGTAGCCATAATAAAGTTGAGTAAGACTTGGACAAGAGCATTTTCTCTTTGTACCGCAATCTTTTAACAGTCTTCATAATTGAGCATAGTAATGAGACAAATGAAAAATAAACAGAAGTTTGGAGGCCATAGGTGGGGCTCCTGATAAGCATTATCAGATCAGAAAGTGTGAAGTCTGTTAGGACAGCACATTACCTCAGGCAGTTGGGGTCCAGAGCAGATTTGAGGGTCAAGCAACAGAGAGTCTTCCATTGATTTCAGATGCTCTTTTATGATGCCCAGAATATTGTAAATAGAAATAATCTCAGTTCTGCTACTGACTCAATGTGGACAAATCACATAGCACAAGAGAAGTCTCAAAGCAAGTTGATTCCAAGAAGGAAAGGTACTTTCAGCAAAAATTCGAGTCAGGTACAGTGGCTCATGCCTATAATGCCAGCACTTTGGGGAGGCCAAGGTAGGAGGATCACTTGAGCCAAAGAGTTCAAGACCAGCCTCGGCAATATAGGGATACCCTGTCTCTCATTATCATAAAAAGAAAAAAATTACTATTGTAACATCAGATTTTCCCGTGTGGGGAATGCCTGAACAATATCAGTGATTCCTATTAGAAAATATTAGTAGATACAATTATGCTGGTTCTACAGTTTGCATGGCAGCTGCACAATTCCGTTTGGACTAGGATACCTGAACATATTATTCCACTTTAATAAATCAATTACTTTATTTTAGAGTTAACCTACAGGGGAGTGAGAATAGAGCCTCAAAGACATAGGTCTAGAAGAGTGCAAGTGTGATAAAGAAATGAGTTAAGGTGAATACGACCAAACAAGGGAGGAAAAGAACACTTGGCTACACAAAACTGGTGTTTGTACTCTTCCAGGTCTTCCAGTAGTCAGCCTTCAGTCTATTATCAAGAGGAAGAGAGACAAAATGCGATTCTCACCTATAACTTGGGCACAGGTACTACTATTGGTAACATTGCCATGGAAGAAAGGCAGCTTATACACTGAAGTCCAAATAGAGTCACTGAGAAAAGACAAGATGATGATTAGTTTCTTTTGTGTCTGACTTTCCTTTAGAAACTTTTGACTAAACTCACAAATCAGCCTCTTGCTAGCATCATAAAATCACATATATCTATATTTTAAGAGGGGGAATGAAACCAGACACGTGAATGCTCTCTACTGCTTAGTTTTATTTAAAACTCTTTGCTTGGTGTCTAAGAAATATCACAAAGAATTGCTTTTCTAATAAAGGCAATATCTTCATTCTCTGTTTGCTTATGAGGTTTCTGTAATATACAAAACAGTATCTGCCTCATGTCTTGCCATCCTGCCAGAGCTAATAACATACATGGATCAGAAACGGATTGTTTTGATCCAAACATTGGCAGCTTGGTAACAAAGAACTAGCATTCAGGTTACAACTCCTCTGCAAAAGGCTGCTGGGTAGGGCCTCCTTAGGACATTGTCTCAAATATCAACTGTAAGACAGGGAATCCAGATTAATAAGTCATCATAAATATTGAAAAAGCAAATAATGATAATAAAGACACAGGAAGTAGCAATGACTACATGAAGTTAGTATTCAGCTGTCTGGATTACTCTGTAACATCTTGACAAATGTCTAAAGAGCACACCAGCCTGTTAGGAATTTCCTGGTAGTCTTTTTGCCGTCCCCTAATTATTCACTTCCCTAATCACTCATCTACCCATGTCTCCAACTCTCCCAACCTCTTCTCATGGGGTCCCTCTCAGCAGGCAGTCACTCTTGTATCACTCCACCTTCCTACTCTCTGATCCCATAATGGATCCCAATATTCCTTCTCCTCTCTTCCCACCTGCTTCCAAGTTCATAAATCTTTCTGTTGTGCTCTCCCACTTCTCCAAAAAAACCAGTGGCCTTGTACACTGGCCACTGCAAAGCTGGAGCACCCATGTGCTCTTCCTATCAGGAAACTCCCTCCACACCTAGATTTCCTACTTTCCGATTCGCCCCTTTTTGCATAACGACTTCATGACTGACATGTGTATGTTCCTTGTATTTGTTCCTAGGTTACAGACTCAGCAACATGGGCCTAGGAAGCAAGATGCTCTGATTTGAATCCTGGAACATGGATATCTGTTTTCAGATCTCTTGCTTCTTCTCAAGGGAAAGGCAATATTTCACTCCTCTAAGCCTGTTTCCTCATCTGTAAAATGAGGAAAAAAAGAAGTTCTACTTTATGTGGTTGTGATGAGGGTTAAATGAATAAAAATATATGAAGTGTCTAGCACAGAGTTTGGTACATGAAAGGCACTTAATAAGCAGCAGTTCCCTTCCCCCCACTCTTTACTACATGCCAATCTTCTCACACCATCTTTTAAATTTTTAAAAGTGATACATGGGCCGGGTGCAGTGGCTCATGCCTGTAATCCTAGCACTTTGGGAGGCTGAGGTGGGGGATCACTTGAGGTCAGGAGTTCAAAACCAGCTTGGCCAACATGGTGAAACCCCATTCTACTAAAAATATATACTTTAAAAAATTAGCCAGGAGTGGTGGCAGGTGCCTGTAATCCCAGCTATTCTACTCATGAGGCTGAGGCAGGAGAATCACTTGAACCTGGGAAGTGGTGGTTGTAGTGAGCTGAGATCACACCATTGCACTCCAGCCTGGGCAACAAGAGCGAAATACCATCTCAAAAAAAAGTGATATGTGGTAACTCTTAACATACTTCATATTCTTCCTTTTGACTCTTTGCCATGGTTATTTCCAGATCCCTGTTCTCCTCTACATGCATCTCCCCATCTGGTTCTCTGTTTTTTCATTGGTAAAATAATGCGATTGAACTAAATAATCTCTAAGGATCTTGCAAGTAGCATCACTGTGCCCACAGCCTTGGTTCCAATGTTGCTTAGGCAATCAAATGTTATAACTACTTCCTCATAAATAGGTTAGATGATGATACAACATCATAAAGGAAATTATAGAAAATTTCAAAGGGCATTTTTTTTTTGTTCTGAATTTGTCTCCAATCAGGGGAAAGAGCATGAGAAATAGTTAAAGAAAAGGCATTTGTCATTTCAATGAAAATCTCTGAAAAGCAAATACTTATTACTTCAATCTAGATGAAGCCTTGGCCTTTTGATTAAAAACGTGAAACTGACATATGGTGCCTCCCCATGCCCACGGAAACAAGCCTTCTAAGTTCCATTTATTTCCTTCTGAAAGTTTTATTGAGTTTCCACTTGAAATCCTGCAACCTATCATAAGGTGAAGGGGAAAAGGTGCAAGGCTGGCTTTAGTCTCCCCACTATGCCAGTGGCCTATGTGTCAAATGAAGAACCTTTTGGCTTCACTTCTAAGATAAGCAGATGTGCTTCTGGAGACAAAACACCCTGTAGCAGGTTTTCCCTTAAAGGACATTGCAATCTGCTCTTACTAGTACAGTTTTCCTGAAGAAAGAATTAGAAGGAGAAAGGAGGAGGAGGGAAGGAAAAAAGGAGTGAAGGAAAGAAGGGGTAAGATGAAGGAGGAAAACTCTTAGATAGGAAATATAGTTACCTTCTAAGGATATATTATTCTCAGATATGAGCCAGAAGTCATCATAAGAATCTCTGCTGTCACCAAGGGTTGATTTAGAACACCCCTACTCAACATGTTTACCCAACTCTATTCCGACTAAATTAAGGTCCACCAATCCAGCCTAGCGGCTTTCAGCACTGTACTCACGCAGGTCATTTGGCTTAGTATCTCCATTAGCAATGTTTCTCTACAAAGATTGGCTGTGGTCGACTTTCATGGCTATGAATCCAATTTGAGATAACAAGTACATTTTACTGCAGAAGCTAGCAATTAGCTATTTGTATGCAATTTATGATTAAATATAACCTAGTCTCGAAGGGCAATATGCTAAAAGCTGTGCATTAGCTTTTCACCCAGTGATTTCACAAAGGCTTTTTTTTTCTTTAATTAACCACTCATAAAAGTTAGGTAGAAAAATATTGATGATGTTCAGGGGCTCTTAATTAGTTCTACATCTCCCTAAGAGTCTAAAGCAAAGGTACACTTTTACCAAAAACAGTTTCTTAGAAACAGAACCATTTTTTTTTTTTTTTTTTTTTTTTTTGCTCCTAAACCTTTTATTTTCTTTTCTGGAACTAGTCCAGGCCCTCCCAGACTTATAAGCTCCTATGTCCAAACCTCCCTATATATGCAAGTGGCTGGTCCAGTGTGGGAGGCCTGGACTTCTCCAGCCACCATGTTACCCTCTTGCTGCCAGAGCCATCTTTAGTGGGGCTCCAGGGAAGGCAGAGTAATAGCATCCTTGCTCCCAAGGGTCAATGTTAGGTCTAGGATCTGGGTGGTTTGGTACTGCTCAGAACACTGTCTGGGCTGTCAAATGAGTTCTGGACTGGGAGCAAAAAGAACCCCTCTCTCCTTCCATTATTCCTCAGTCTCCACCCAAGCCCTAAGTTTCCTTTGTTCCTTGCCAGCAGTCATCTATTTCTCACAGACCTTCTCCTCACCCCTTCAGTGGTTAGAAGAGCTTTCATTCAGGGGAATTCCTCTAGGACAAGTTCCCTGTCGTACTCAGGCCGGATTAAATAATATTCCTTTAATCTGTGCTCATCATAATGCCTGTGCATAGGCCATCTCTGTTTCTGTAACTATCTCTCACTAGACTGTGAACTCTCTCTCTTGAGGGCAGGTTCTGGCTTTTCATCTCTCTATCCATATTACATATCTAGTCGCAGAGTATACTCAAAAGTGCTCAACAAATACATATTGAGTATATTGATGAAGCTGTGACCTTGGTAACAATCTCACTACTGCTATTAGCTAAGCATTTGCTACTGGGGAGAAACCTTATCAAATGAAGTCAGTTCTCTAAAATTAACCAGGTAACAAAAGAATCTTCATACACATTGTCAAACGTTTCAATGTAACATTCAAAGGTTCTTTTCTACTCATATTTTTAAGCATTAGTTTAATTTAACACCTGACACTTTGAAAGTCCTAGAAATAATCAGAATCATTAGTGTCAGCCTAACAAAGGTATAAAGAAATTTTGTATAATATAGACCAAACTGCTTTCACAGATTGTCTGGAAATAAATAGCTCACTGTGAAATTTATGACTTGCTTTATATATTAATCAATGGTATAGTGGTGTTCTAACAAGGTTAAAAGTGTCTCTCTGATTTCCATTATAAAGATAATTTCAATCAAGCAGCCTAACAGTTTAATAGTGTAGGTCATTCTATAATTCAATTGTAGCTAATATGACCTGGCATGCTAGTGAAAACAACGGAATAAAACAGGCTGAGAGACCAAACCTAGAAATATATGCTTTATTAAAAAAACAATGATTTGCATCTTACATTTTCAATGACCTTTATAGTATTCATCTGCAAATAGGAAATAGAATCATTCCTCATGGTCCAACAGATACCTTTTGTTCCTGCCCATCCATTTCATGTAAATTATATATGTTGACCTTTAATTGGCTATAACTGAAGCACATTTTGAGCAACACTTTTTATATTAATTTGCTTAGATTTGTGTGAAAGTCAAAGATGGGAGAAACAAGACTGACAGGTTTTATTCACTGTTTCTATAGTGAGCCATATTTCAGAGGTTCTCCTAGTCTCTAAATTGCGTCTTATATTTGATTCCTTCCTCATAAAGAATTTCTCAGGTAACTTGTAAAAACACAGATCCAAAAATATCTTGGCAAGAAATTCCATTTTCTGCCTATTTTATTTCTCTTTTTCACATAAAAATGTTCATAATAGTCTGTGCATTGAAATCCATACTAATGATGCATCTATTGTGATTTCTAGGAATCCTACAATCAAAAAGTAGAGAAATCAAGAAGCATCTTAGATGCTAATTTGAATATTTTTAGGTAGCAGAAGATACAATAATTCTAAAAGCAAGCCTTAGAAGCATACAGTGTCATATAAAAAAAGAGGAAGGTATGGCAGAAAGAATACTGGTGTTATTGTCAGAAGCCATGTTTTAGTTCTGGTTTGACATTAACTGGTTGATCTTTGGCAATTCCTTTGCCTCAAATCATATGCTTCGAGTTTTCTTGTCTTCAAAATGAAGAAACAAAACTAGATATTTGAGGTCCATTCCAAATGTCTTTCTCTTCCTCTCTAACTCTAAATGGAAATATTAAAGAAGAAATGATTTTTTAAAACCACAAACTTCAGGTAAGAGGAAGGATAGACAACGGAAAGTGAGGATTCTTTTATAGGATCAGAGATGAGGAGAAAATTTTGATAACAAGAAACAAAGGTCCTAACCCAAGGACAGTATTTCTTCTAGGATGTTTTAAAAGAACAGACCATTAAGGGAAGCTTGTAATCAGAGGATACTTCCCATGGCACCCCTAACAGAGAAGAACCCTGGTTTTCATAAATGCCATAGAGCTAATCCAAAAAAAAAGTTTCAGGTTGTGTGGCCTTTCTTGGACATGTGTGCATGGGCTACATTGGACTATTTATCTATAGTTCCAGACTTAAGCATTTCACTTTCCCCTGTAAGTTGATTTTTCAATTAGCCATATAGTACAAAAGCAAACTTCTTGAAGTATTTACAGATTTTTTCCTTTGATCATAGAACTTGTAGATGCTACAGAAGTATCCACTTCGTATTAGTTTCTCTTGTCTTCACAAAAGGCAGCCATATCTCACTTGCTTACTTGGCCACGTTTCTAACCCTCACTTTTCTACCTTGCTGGTTTGTCTACTACATTCAATCAACTAAATCTCCCTATTCTGCCTTGAAAAGATAAAACAAGGAAATGTCTGCCCTATCTATGTTAAGCCTTCCTAGCTGCTGGGCTGATAGATTTGCTTCCTTCTTTATCCTATAGCCTCTTTCATTTTGCAGAGTAGAGCTTCCCCAATAGATGTCTTCACTTGCTGCTTCTTGAAAACTATGCATTGCCTTCCAAATTGCATTCAATGAGTATTTTGTTCTTCCTCTTTTGCTGTCATTTTTAAATCCAAGGCCAGGGTCCAGGATAGTTGGCTGTGGTCGACATGAGATAGGGTTTCTGGCTAATACCTAAGCTGGGAAGTCTAGGTGCTGTATTAAGAGAAGTGTGTGAAGGAAATAAAGGAGAAACAGGTAGGTAATTTAGATCCTGGGAAGACTGATGGCCTGTACAATCAGGATCCAAGGTTCAGAGACCCAGATAAGGATCTACGATACATGAGACCAAGGACCCAATCACAAAATCTGGGAAAGAAGAAAGCAGCATCCACACAGAGTCTGATTGGCAGGCTCATGGAGTAGAAAAAAAGGGAACTTGAATCCTAAGCCACTTACTGTCAAAGCCAGAGTAATTGGTGGAAATCAAAATTGAGAGAATGGATGAGGAAATAGAACATTTATAACCTGAGAAAAACAGAGGTCTAGGTTAGTTCATCTGGACTGTCCCAAACCTTAAACAAATAGGGTAGGCATGGAATTAATTGACTAGGGAAACGGAAGAATTGGATGGGAAAGCAAATGGTAACTCTAACTCTTCTTAAAAGGCAAAGGTGAGGTAAAAAGTAACCAACTCTCAAGTGCTGAGAAACCTTTCATCATCCTTATGATGAGTCTGAGTCAAGAAAAATGATGGAGAGATTAGGGCAGATATACAGATGGCTTCATTCATCTTACCACCTCCTAATTTCTGGCCAAAATGAAAAAGAAAAAAAAATACACCTTTCAGGAGAAAGAGGTCTGTAGAGGATCTAAGTCACCCAAATTGGCATCTGAAATGACTGGATTCCTCCATTCCCTGTGCAGCTTCCCCCTTGCTTGGGCCTCTAGTTCAGTCCTTTGGTATCAAGAGTTCACATTTCTTTCTTCTTTTTTTGAGACAGGGTCTCACTCTGTCACCCCAGGCTGCAGTGCAGTGGCACAATCATGGCTCACTGTGGCCTCAACCCCCTAGCCTCAAGTGATCCTCCCACTTCAGCCTCATGAATAGCTAGGACCACAGGTGCACACCACAACACCTGGCTAATTTTTGTATTTCTGTAGAGACAGGGTTTCACCATGTTGCCCAGGTTGGTCTCAACCTGAGTATACTACTCAGCCATTAAAAGGAATGAAATAATATCTTTGCAGCAACTTGGATGGACCAGGAGGCCATTATTCTAAGTGAAGTAACACAGGAGTAGAAAACCAAAAACCATATGTTCTCCCCTATAAGTATGAGTGAGGTAAGCTATGAGTATATACAAAGGCATGCAGAGTGATATAATGGACTTTAGAGACTCAAAAAAAGGGGGAGGTGAAAGGGGGGCCAGAGATGAAAAAGAAAACTACACATTAGGTACAATGCACACTACTCTGGTGATTCGTGGACTAAAATCTCAGAATTCATCACTATGTATTTCATCCATGTAACAAAAACTATCTGCACCCCAAAAGCTATTGAAATAAAAATTTTTAAAAATCTAAATTGTTGCCTTAAGACACTAGAAAGAGAGGAAAAGCACATTAAACATAAATCAAGCAGAAGGAAGGAAATAGCAAATTAGAGTGGAAAGCAGTGAAATCTAGAATAGAAAAACAATAGAGAAAAACAGACAAAATCAAAAAGTTGGTTCTATGAAAGAGATCAACAGGCTTGATAAACCTTTAGCTACACTAACCAGAAAAGAGAAAATATTTAAATTACTATAATCAGGAATGAAAGAGGGGGACATTACTACTGGCCTTATATACATAAAAAGAATTATAAGAGAATACTTAAAAAACTTGTATACCAACAAATTAGATAGCAGATATGAAATGGACAAATTCCAAAATGATTATTAAAAATTATCAAAACTGACTTAAGAAATAAAAGAACAGAATAAGACCTTATAACAAAGAGTTTGAATTAGTAAATTTTAAAACTTTCTACAAAGAAAATCAAAGCATCAGATGACCTTACTGGCAAATTCTAAAAAACATTTAAAGAACAGTTAACACTGATCCTTCTGAAACTCTTCTAAATAGAAGATCTTTAGAGAGGAAGGAACACATCCCAAGTCATTCTATGAAGCCAGCATTACCCTGATACCAAAAGCAGACAAAGATCCCAAGAAAACTATAGACCAATACTTCTTATAAAGACAAATATAAAAATCTTCAACCTCCTAACAAATTGAATCCAGGAAAATATAAAAAGCATCATATACCATGACCAGGTGAAATTTATCCCAGAAATGCAAGGTCGACGTTTAACATCTGGTAATCAATGTAGTATATCATATCAATAGAATAAAGGATACATCCACATGATTATCTCATCAGTTTCTAAAGAGGAATTTAATAAAATCCAACGCATTTTGATAATAAAAACAATCAACAAACAAAAGAACTTCCTCAACTTGAAAAAGAGCATTTATATATATTTTTAGAAAGTCACAGCTAATACTATATTTAATGGGAAAAGACTGAGGCTTTTCACTTAAGATCAAGAAAATGGGATGTCCATTCTTGCTAGTTCTGCTTGATGTTGTACTGGAGGTTCAAGCCAGGACAATGAGAAAAGGAAAGGAAAGAAGAAAAAGAGAGAAGGGAAGGAAGGAAGGGAGGGAGGGAGGAGAAAGAAAAGGCATACAGATCAGAAAGGTAGAAATGAAACTGTATACACATCTGTATTTGCAGATAATGTTATCTTGTGTATAGAAAACACCAAAGACTGACAAAATCTCTCTCTCTCTCTCACTCTCACTCTCTCTCTCTCACACACACACACACACACACACACTCTCTCTCTCTCTCTCTCTCTCTATCAAACTAATAAACAAGTTCAGCAATGCTAGTGGGTACAAGATCAGTATATCAAAGTCTATTTATGTACTCTAGCAATGAATAACCCAAAATGAAATTAAGAAAACAATTCCATTTACAATAACTTGAAGATGATAATATTTAGAAATAAATTTAGCAAAAGAAGTGCAAGGCTTTTATATTGAAAACTACAAAACACCATTGAAATAAATTACAGATCTAAATAAGTGAAAAGACATTCATATATTGGAAGACTTAATGTCAAGATGGCAATACCTCCTTAAATGACCTCTAAATTTAACACAAAAAGCTATCAAAATTTCAGTTGACTTATTTGCATAAATTGACAAGTTGCTCATAAAATTCATATGGAATTGCAAGGGATTGCAAATAGCCAAAACAATCTGAAAAGAAGAGCAAAGTTGCAGAACTCACACTTTCCATTTTCAAAACTTGCTACAAAGTATTCAAAGCATCATGGCACTGGCATAATGACAGACATAGAGATCAATGAAATAGAATTTGAGAGTCAGAAAAGACCTACATACATTTATGGTCAATTGAATTTTGATGATAGTGCCAAGACAATTCACTGGGGGAAAGAACAGTCTTTTCAACAAATGGAACTGTGACAAAAGGATATCCACATGCAGAAGAATGAAGTTGTACCACTACCTTATACCATATACAAAAATTAGCTCAAATGAATCATAGACCTAAATGTAAGGGGCGAATCTGTGAAATTCTTAGAAGAAATCATAGATGTAAATCTTCATGCCCTTGGATTAGGCAATTATTTCTCAGATATGACACATAAAAATATATAAATTGGACTTCATTGAAATTATAATTTTTGAGTTTAAAAGACATTATCAGGAAAGTGAAAAGACATCCCAGAGTATAGGAGAAAATAATTATAGACTGGGCCCGGTGGCTCATGCCTGTAACCCCAACACTTTGGGAGGCCAAGGCAGGTGGATGGCTTGAGCCCATGAGTTTCAAGACCAGCCTGGGCAACATGGTGAAACCTCATCTCTACAAAAATTAGGCTGCTGTGGTGGGTGCGTGCCTGTAGTCCCAGCTACTTTGGAGGCTGAGGTGGGAGGATTACTTGAGCCCAGGAAGTTGAAGCTGCAGTGAGATGTGATCACACCACTGCATTCTAGCCTGCATGACAGAGTGAGACCCTGTTTCAAAAAAACAAAAAAGTAAATCATACATGTGATAAGGGTCTAGTATCCAGAATATGTAAATAATCCTTACAATTGAATAACGAAATGACAAATAGCCCAGTTTAAAAATTAAGATTTCAATAGAACTTTTACAAAAAAAAAAAAGATCTGGCCAATAAGCACATGAAAATCATTCAACATCATTAATTATAAGGGAAATTCAAATTAAAACCACAATGAGATACCACTTAAAATCCACTATGATGGGCTGTAGTAGAAAATGGTAGATAATAATAGTTGTTGGTGTGGATGTGGAGAAATCAGAACCCTCACATTGTTGGTGGGAAAGAAAAATAGCTCTGCTTCATTGGAAAACAGTTTGGTAGTTCTTTAAAAGGTAAATATAGAGTTACCATATGACCCGCAATTCTACTGCTAGGCAAATTCTAGAGAGATGAAACATCCACACAAAGATTTGTGCACAAATGTTCATAGTAACACTATTCATAATAACCAAGAAGTGGAAAAAACCCCAATGTCCGTCAATTGATAACAGACAAACAAAATGTGGTGTATACATACACTGGAATATTATTCATCCATAAAAAGTAATGTAGTGATCCATGCTACAATGTGGAATGGAACCTTGAAAACATTATGCTAACTGAAAGGCAGATGCAAAGGCCATATATTTCATGATTCAATTTATGTGAAATATTCAGAACAAGCTAATCTATAGAGACAGAAAGCAGATTAGTGTTCTACAGGTGTGGGGGACAGGGGAGATGGGGAGTAACAGAGGAGTAATAGTTAACTGGTACTGAGTTCCTTTTGGGGGTGACACAAATCTTCTAATATTGATTATGGTAACGGTTGCACAACTCCATGAACATACTAAAAAAACCAATGAATTGCACATTTGAAATACTTGATGGATTGTATTCTATGTAAATTATATCTCAATAAAGCTGTTTAAAAAAAAGAGGTAATGAGGTATAATTTAACACTAATGCAATGGGAATAATGATTTGGACGTGAAATTAAACTAATATAAAAGTAAAAGACACTCCAGCAAAATAAATATTATTCAAACTAAAAAGAGATGAACTATCTAGCCAGCCATGAAAAGACATGGAGGAAACTTAAAAGCATATTGCTAAGTAAAAGAAGCCAATGTGAAAATTGTACAATTCCAACTATGTGACACTTCTAGAAAAAGACAATAAAGAGGTCGGTGGTTATCAGAGATTAGTGGAGAGAGAGCGATGAACAGGTGGAGCACAGAACATTTTTATAACAGTGAAGCAATTCTGCATGATACTAGAATGATAGATACATGCCATTATACATTTGTCAAAGCCCAAAGAATGTACCACACCAAGAGTGAAACCTAATGCAAATGACAGGCTTTGGGTGATAATGATGAGTCAACAGAGGTCCATCCATCATAACAAATGTACCACTCTGGTGAGGGTTGTTGCTGGTGAGGGAGGTTGTGTGTGTGGAGGAGGTAGGAGGTATATAGCAACGCTGCAATTTCTGCTCAATTTTGCTATGAACCTAAAGCACTGTGAAAAATAAATTCCATTAGCAAACAAACAAAAAGAAGCCCCCAAAATAAATAAAAGAGTACTCTTTCTTACATTTCCAATTTTGTAAGTGGACATCCACATTCTCTGTGCTCTCAAGGCTCCTCACTCTCCCAAGGATGCAACTCCACACCCCCTTTAGCTTAATTTCTTGATTTAAGAGAAAAATTAAATACCTATTATGTGTAAGATGATGTATATTAAGGGATGAAGAGAAATAGTAGTTTTACATACTAAAACTGCTGTTAGATTTAAGAAAATGGCAAATACACCATAGTTGAGATATAATGTTTTTCTATATTTTTAAAATCTAGAATTTGTGACGTTTGTATTGTGCCAACATAAGTGGGAAAATGATTATATTAAGTAAATATTGCAGAAGACATATATCTGGAAAAAATCATTTCCAAAATGATCTGATTCACTTTTTGTTTTTTTTTGAGACAGGGTCTCGCTCTGTTGCCTAGGCTGGAGTGCAGTGGTGCGATCACGGTTCACTGCAGTCTCAACCTCCCAGGCTCAAGCAATCTTCCCACTTCAGGCTCCCAAGTAGCTGGGACCACGGGCATGCACCACCACACCGGCTAATTTTTGTCTGCTGCTATTCGTAGAGACAAGGTCTCACTATGCTGCCGCTGGTCTTGAACTTCTGGGCTCAAGGGATCCTCCCACCTCAGCCTCCCAAAGTGCTGGGATTACAGGCGTGAGCCATTGCACCAGGCCTCTCATTCACCTTTCATCTTCCTTGTACTCCTTTTAAACCCCTTCACTCCCCCTGTCATTGCTTTCTCCTTCCTCTCCATCAAGAAACAGTGATAACCCAAATCCCAAGAATCAGAAAGGTAGTTATAATTCATTATAAAAGAGGAAAGATTCTGAGTAGGCAGGATAGATAAGAACAGAAAAGAAAATTTAGGGATACAATAAAAGGAAAATATGTAAAACAAGGGGATATCATTAAATTATCCCAAAGATTTGTAATAGACATCTATTAATTTTTATACCAAACCTAAATTTAATCATCATTTAACAGTGGTACCCAGCAAAAGCAATTTAGCATTATACTGCACAATTTACACTCCAAAACAAAGGAGCCATAAACACAGCTTGAGCCTTCCCTCTACCCCCAGCGATTTCAGCACTAAATCTGAGCAAAAGAAGATGAATGTTAAAAATCCCCATAGGGAATCCAAGATTTATCACACTGCCCTTTATTCATGAGTCTTCTGTGAAGACCACTGTGAGTAGTTACAAAACTTGTGTGTTCAACTTGGTCTGCTTGGCTGTGAATCAATCTACCTGAACATCCGGGGATATGATTGATTCTCCTGGTTATTAGTGGCAAAGTTTGGACAAATAGAAGCAGAGGACTCCAGCCATACGGGCTAAATAAACTCGTTCAGAGACACAGCAATATCTGAATGCAACGACTAGCAGGAACTTCAATAGGAAAGGATGAAGCTGTTCTATTTATCATTAGTTACTGTCATTACTCTCTACTGTGCCTAATTTATAAATTAAACTTTATCATAGCTATGTATGAATAGGGAAAAGAGCCACAGTACATATAGGGTTTGGAACCGTCTGTGGTTTCAGCCATCCACTGGGGGGTCATATCTCTCTGCGGATATGGGGGAGTATTAGTACGTTTGTGCTTGTCAGGTCCTGACACAGGGTCTTCATCACCGGAGTGGGGTAAATATTTATCGATGGTGCTACTAATGAAAGTACCCCAAAAATGAGTGCCTCCATGTGAGAGAAGGCCTAGGAAAAAAAGGCTATATTGCCTCACAGCAGGTGAAATAGATCATGTTACATGTCAGATTTTACAGTACTGCCATATGCTAGGCATTGTTGCAAATTTTCATAGTAGTTCTGTGAGGCTGGTATTTTTATCCTCATTCTATAGTTGAAGCAACCAAGGCTCAGAGATTATATAACATGCCGAGGTCACTAAGATAAAGAACGGCTGAATAAAATTCACATTCTGGCCAGATGCAGTGGCTCACGCCTGTAATCCCAACACGTTGGGAGGCTGAGGTGGGAGGATCACTTGAGCCCAGGAGTTCAAGACCAGCATGGACAACATAGTGAGACACTGTCTCTACTAAAAAAGAAATACAAAAATTAGCCAGATGTGGTGGTGCACACCTGTAGTCCCAGCTACGGGGTGGGGCAGGGGGTGTGGTGGGAGGATCCCTTGGGCCCAGGAAGAAAAGGATGCAGTGAGCCGAGACGGCACCACTGCACTCCAGCCTGGGCAACTGAGTGAGACTTCATCTCAATAAATTTAAAAAGAGAGAGAGAGAAATTCACATTGTAAACTCCTGAAGCCTATGTTCTTTTCACCGCCTCACACAATCTTTTCTTCCTCTGCTCCTTGCAATGCCAGGCTGATCCATTCCCGTGCAGGGTATTGACTGAGCTTTCCATCTGAAAACTTTACTCTTAAAAATCTCTATGGTGCCATTAAAAATGAATTTTTGTTGTAATTTATTATTCCTGGTATCTCATAGAGTTTTCGGTGAATGCTAAGCAGAGTCGGAGCAATTCTGAATGGGGCCTTTCAGAGCAGAGCAGTTTGAGTCATGCATTAATGGTTTTTAATCAATGTATTACAGATTCAGGAAAAATGGTAAGGGGAGGAAACAGACTTTAAAACTTGATAAACACAGATGTGTGAGGGAAATGTTTTCACCAGTGCGGATTCTTTCACTGTCTGTGATCTGTGGATTGTTAACATCCCTTTCAGACTGATGGAAATCTAACATGAATTCTATAGCTTCTCTCTGTCAAGTGTGATTATACCAATTTGTCACAAATTATTGCTTTATTTTTTATCAAAGTAGGGACACTAGTTTAGTCCCCTGCTTTTTTGTCTAGAATATTTTATGTTTAGAAAACTTGTGAAGAAACCGCTCAAAGATGATTTTAAAGTGTTCACATTTTTTTAAAAAATATGCTAGCAGCTTGCTACAGTGAAGAAACTCATTCATTTTGCATTAAGAATTGGTTACGAGGAATGAGCAGTTGAGTAAATCAGAAACTTAGTTAATAGGGAACCCCTTCCATGTTTGGAAAGAGATCATTACTTTAAAGGGTTTAAAGCAGAATAAGAAAGTCACAAGAGCTTGACATTTCACCATTCTTTGCATTTCTGATCTGAAAGAGATAAAATGTAGAAACCCTGTATCTTTTAAAGTATTTTTTCAAAAAGCTCATCAAGAATGAATTTTTTTTTTTTAGGAAAAAAAAAAAGGTAAATGAAATAGGCTGTGATTCTGGGGGAGTCCTGAGCTCCAAACAAATTTAGAAAATTTTAATTAGCTCATTTAACCTTAATCACATCACTAGAGGCCTCATCTCTGAATAAATGTGGGGCCCTGATCCAGTAGGATTAGTGTCTTCACAAGAAGCCATACCAGAGAGCTTATGCTCTCTCTCTGTCTCTCTCTATGTCCCCTCTTCCCTACAGGGTCCACATGCACCAAGGGAAAATCATGTTAAGACATAATGAGATGGCAGCCATCTGCAAGCCAAGCAGAAAGCCCTTACCAGAGACTGAATCTGCCAGAACCTTGATCTTGGACTTTTAACCCCCATATCTGTGGGAAAATAAACTTCTGTTAAGCCAAAAAAAAAAAAAAAAAAAAAAGAAAAAGAAAAGAAAACTTTAATTAGGATTAAGTAATGCAAATATGAGGAAAAGCAGAGAAGAAAGCTAAGCCCATTGGAAGTTTCCATGCAATTCTCAAGGCCACATGTAGAAAACAGGATGATAGTAACTGAAAGAGTAGGCAAGAATGAAAGACCCTTGGTAACTTCTGGCTCCTCATTCTGCCTCATTCCAGACAACTGAGTCAGCTTATATCCATCTGCAGACAAGGCCAGGCAACGCCCATGTATTCTAAGACTGGGTCTGGCCCTGGGCAAGAAATGAATCTCAAAAGTTGCTGCAGTAGAACGCAAGTAGCTAAAGCTGCCTTGTTGCTGGCACCTGCTTCCAAGTCTCTCTGCCTGAGTTCTTTAATTAGGAAAATGGTAATAATGATAACCCCCTTCTCATTAGTATTGTAAACATTAAATGAGTTGATCCATGTTAAGAGCTTAGAATTGTGTGAGACACACAGCAAGTGCTTAATAAACAATCATTCTCATCACCATCATGATCATCTTCTTCATTATATAGATGAAGGAACAGACACTAAGAAGTTGCTTTGCGCAGGCCACGTGCCAGTGGCAGCAGAAGGCAGAGATCCTATATCAAAATTCTGAATGAATGTTCTTTATATATTACAATGTATAGCAGGTAATTTCATAAGGTCCCACATACACTTAAATATTTCTCCCTACAACTGCATCACGGTGATCTGAGATCTACCTTTTTTGATAATCCTTTTCTAAGAGTTTTCTAGCAATCAATAATTTTGCTAATGAAAAATTTGCTTCTCATGAGAGGGAATGCATTACAGAACTGGTAGAAAACAGAAATGGATTTCCTGTGATGACTAAACCATAATCACACATCATTACTCTGAATGAAGTGCAAGGTTTGAATGAACAGAACAGAGCAAGGTAGAAATTTGAAGCAGAAGGAAAAGGGATGGGGTTAGTATAGGCATTGGCCAGAGGTCGGGGATAGGCAGCTGGGATAGAAGGGCAAAAGCCTTCCAAAAGAGTTCAGAGGAATTCCTTTGCAAACACTATGCTCTTAGGTTTCATCCATGAAACCAAGCCTGTAACTTAGATATGACATTCATTATTTTCTGGAAGCATATAGAGAAACCCATACCCAGAACTCAGTAATGTGTATCTGCTGCTGAGATGATTTCTATGCCAAATGAAGTCTCCTTCAGCTCTACTACATGAGATTTAATGATAAAAAATAATAAACAGCATAGGTTTGAGTTTGAAAAAGGGGGTCCATCTATTAACTATATGAAAATACCAAGAATGACTTTAAAAAATCATATACTGTATGTAAAATTTTTGCTTTGGAAAAAAAAGATAGGACATTAACTTTGAGCAGCACTTGGGCTGCATATTTTATGAGGTTTATTTGTACTGCATATCTTTGATGGGCTCTATTTGTGGCTGAAAGTACAAACACACTGATTACAATCACTCTTCCCCTACATTTAGGAACAAAATTAATTATCTGCAAAAAGCAGAAAGGCTTAGACTCTCAGTCAGTAAATGATAATAGACAGTGCCCAAATATAATGACTCTTGCTTCCTATTTATCTGTTTTAGGCATTCTGAGTGGAATGAAAAGAGAAAAATTAATTCACTTTCTGAATATTCTTCAGAAAGAATTTGAATTGGGTAATAAGGAGGCAGCAACAACCCTCCCCCTCACCCCCCCATATGAAATAAGAAAGCAGCCTTGCCCGATTATGTACTTCCCGAAGGGACATTTTAAAAGGACATTAAGAAATCTATAATTTCACCAAAACAAAGGTTATTTGTTTTACCCCATTAACATTCCCCCCAACAAGGAAGGGAAAGGTATACTGTAAGACCTAGAACAGTGCTCAGCACTCAGCACCCAGAAAAGCGTGGCTGCTGGTAATGATGAAATTTGTATTTTATCTTCCAAAGGCTGCAACACGCTGGAAGACATCTGCTCACAATTCCCTTATCTTTGCCTTTTGTAAAATTATTTATTACAGCAAGTATTAAAATTCCCCCTCTCTTGAGGAAATTACTATATGACAGTGCAACTTCATTAAAAAATGCTTCTGTGATGTTCAAATATGTTTTCCCTTTTTAAGGTAGGGGCAGGAGGATTGGTCCTTTTTTTTCTCTTCCTTATAATTTTCTTTTTTTAAAATTATACTTTAAGATCTGGGATACATATGCAGAACACGCAGGTTTGTTACATAGGTATACATGTGCTATGATGGTTTGCTGCACCCATCAACCTGTCATCTACATTAGGTATTTCTCCTAATGCTACCCCCTCCCCTAGACCCCCACCCCCCCCCCCCCCACCAACAGGCCCCGGTGTATGATGTTCCCCTCCCCTGTGTCCATGTGTTCTCATTTTTCAACTCCCACTTGTGAGTGAAAACATACGGTGTTTGGTCCTTTTAAGAAACAGTCAAGTTAGAAAGTGTTTTTCTGCCAGATACCTGAGCAAGATAGCAAAATACATAGGCATAAGAGGTCAGTGAGCCAAGGTTACTTGTAGTGCCATTGTGAGTGAACAATGTAGAACTACACTCGCCAAGTGGAACCTTGTTCCAAGTAGGGGAAATTGAATCACAGGGAAATCACAGTGTATATGACTCTATGTTTTGTGCAGCATTTCAGCTTTTCTAATGAAGGGAGCAAGTATCCAGGGGCTTTTCTGCCCCCACAAGGTAGGAGGCTACTTTCATTGTACTCTGATTCCCTAGCCACTTGACATCTTTTTTAAAAAGGCAATGTGGTTATGTAGCCTTGTAGTATAGTTTGAAGTCAGGTAGTATGATGCCAAAACAGATACATAGACCAATGGAACAGAACAGAGGCCTCAGAAATAACGTCACACATCTACAACCATCTGATCTTTGACAAACCTGACAAAAACAAGCAATGGAGAAAGGATTCCCTATTTAATAAATGGTGTTGGGAAAACTGGCTAGCCATATGCAGAAAGCTGAAACTGGACCCCTTTTACACCTTATACAAAAATTAACTCAAGATGGAATAAAGACTTAAATATAAAACCTAAAACCACAAAAAAAAAAAAAAAAAAAAAAAAAAAACACCCTAGAAGAAAACCTAGGCAATACCATTCACGACATAGGCATGGGCAAAGACTTCATGACTAAAACACCAAAGGCAATGGCAACAAAAGCCAAAATTGACAAATGAGATCTAATTAAACTAAAGACCTTCTGCACAGCAAAAGAAACTATCATCAGAGTGAACAGGCAACCTACAGAATGGGAGAAAATTTTTGTAATCTATCCATCTGACCAAGGGCTAATATCAAGAATCTACAAGGAACTTAAACAAATTTACAGGAAAAAAAAAACAACCCCTTCAAAAAGTGGGCAAAGGATATGAACAGACACTTCTCAAAAGAAGACATTTATGTGGCCAACAAACATGCAAAAATGCTCATCATCCCTGGTCATTAGAGAAATGCAAATCAAAACCACAATGAGATACCATCTCACGCCAGTTACAATGGCGATCATTAAAAAGTCAGGAAACAACAGAGGCTGGTGAGGATGTGGAGAAATAAGAATGCCTTTACACTGTTGGTGGGAGTGTAAATTAGTTCAACCGTTGTGGAAGACAGGGTGGCAATGCCTCAAGGATCTAGAAGCAGAAATACCACTTGACCCAGCAATCTCATTACCGGGTATATACCCAGAGGACTATAAGTCATTCTATTATAAAGACACGTGTACACGTATGTTTACTGCAGCACTGTTCACAATAGCAAAGACTTGGAACCAACCCAAATGCCCATCAGTGACAGACTAGACAAGGAAAATGTGGCACACATATACCATGGAATACTATGCAGCCATAAAAAAGGATGAGTTAATGTCCTCTGCAGGGACATGGATAAAGCTAGAAACCATCATTCTCAGCAAACTAACACAGGAACAGAAAACCAAACACCCACATGTTCTCACTCGTAAGTGGGAATTGAACAATAAAAGCACATGGACACAGGGAGGGGAACATCACACACTGGGGCCTGTCAGGGGGAGGGGGGCTAGGGAAGGGATAGCATTAGAAATACCTAATGTAGATAAATGTATATATATATATTAAAGGCATTATGGGCTCCCTCACTGTTGTCTCAGGAGCACAGGGGTACTCAGAATATCAGATCATGGTGAGATCTTCTTGGACTTCCGCCTACTTGGGCAAATATCCCTGGCTTTCTAACCTCTCTGAATATACTCTGAGGACAAGTCCGTCCTCTCTGTCACTGCTTCAGGTGTGGATAAGTATCTGCTTACTACTCTGTGGTTATCACAATGCTTCACCCTAGAAGTGCAACAAAAGAGAAAACTTAATTCAGCCAAGTCATTAGCAACACAAAACTCTCAACCCTATAGCCTGAACAGAGCAGGAAAGGAAATGACAGCTTAGAGACAGAAAGAGAGCAATGGGAGTAGCTGGAGGCCCAGAGTAGCAGAGATTACTGCTAATGAGAAGCAATGAACAGGTTCCCCTTTGATACTTTCTTTTTATTTATTTATTTATTTATTTATTATTTTTTTAAAGATGGGGTTTCACCATGTTGGTCAGGCTGGTCTTGAACTCCTGACCTCAGGTGATCCGCCCGCCTTGGCCTCCCAAAGTGCTTGGATTACAGGCATGAGCCACCACGCCCGGCCGATACTTTCTTTTTAAAGTATTCTCTGAAGAGCTGAGAAAACTGCCACTGTTCTCAGTATTTGGATGTGGCTTCTGCTACCCTCCAATAGGTGGCACACGGGCCTGCTTTTTCGCCAGTCAGTCAGGGTTGAGCTAATTGTCTTTTTACTACTAATTTCCTTGCCAGATCCTCCAAAAGCATTGAGAACTTGAAAGGTTCTTGCAGCCATCCAAGGGTGGGGACCATGTGTTGGAAGAAAATTCTTCATGGACCTCTTGTGTTTGGCATGTCTCAGGAACAGACAAACTGACTGCCCTTTGTTGCAGATTATCCTTTTTAAGCATCTTTGTATAGTGAACAGCCTTGGAAGATAGAAATGCTATTTCCCTTTAGAGTAAAGAGCAGGTGGGGCTTACCATCTACTATAAAGATTTGAGTTCCCTAAGTTTAAAGTTTTTCTCCTATAATGCAACTCACTAAGTGTACAGGAGTCATTCAGTTCTCTTTGCTTTACCTTGTGGGATTTGGGACTCAGGGACCTGGCACAAATGCTAATACTCTGGCTGCTGCTATTGCTTACAGCAATAAACTGTCCTTCATCTCTGACACAGGATTCTTATACCATTAACTAACATTGATGACACTACAGCAGGCTAACTTGTTTGCTAGAAATCAGGGTAAAAATCTCAGATCTTTCACAGCTCTTGACGATGTGTTCCTGCCACATCAGTCCAGTGACCACAGAAAGGATGTAAATTTTCTCTCTAAAAATTCAGAACATATAAGCAACTGGCAATCATGCCAAGGCAAAGGCAAGCAATTCTAGATGTATGAAGAACCCATCTAATTTCTTAATTTGACGTATAATGAATATATAATTTCAGGATGAAACATTAAAAAAGCTCCCCCTATGTAACCACTTTTTGAAACTCACCATGAAGTAAACATTTATTGCCTAAAACATGGTACCAATTTTTTCATTTGTATTCTTGCAATAAATAGGTAATCTGTGTTTTAAAACTGTCACTGAAGCTATTTTGATTGTGAATGAAAAAATGATGGCAGCCTGTGAACAGTTTTTGTCTTTCTGGGAATAAACTTAATGGAAGTAAAGTTGCTTACCATAGTTCTAGATGCTGACCTGCAGACACTAATTAGGTAGTAAGCCATTTGCTTGTTTTTATCACTTCCAAATTACTTGGTACTGAAAACAGCTTGTATGAATTCAGACACGGTATCTCTATCTGAGACTGAAAAATGAAAGTCCAAAGTGATAGCATGAGGAGAAAAACACTGACATTCTGACACCTGAGAAATAACCTCAGCCTTCAAAAGTGGAGAGGAAGGTAAGGCTAATCTTGGAAATTCTTATGAGTTACAGTCACTCACACAGACAGCAAAATATAAGAGTTTGATGGAATTAATTATTATTGAGGATCAACAGAGAATCTTCCCCAGAGCTTCCCAGCACACAAAAATAAATAGACTTCTTCAGAAATCCTAGCAAAGGAAATGGATGTATTTGGAAGTGTTAGGTTCTCAGTAGGCAATGTTACTATTATTAAATACAAGGGACACTCCATACTGGAGATCTAATGTTCTTCTAATGTCCACAATCAAAGGCAGATGGATTAAAAACTATCTGTTGGTCCAATCAGCAGATTTCCAACTTTGCAAGTGGAAGAGAACCTCTTTCTCACTACCGGCACTGCTCACATAGATAGATTCTAGACCAAGTCCTCTCGACTGTGTGACTGGACCTTCCATCAACTACACATTCCTTCTTCTCCTTGAAACTACTTTGTTCCTTTAAGTGTTATGAAGATGAAAAATCTCATACCTTTTAGTATTTCATTGGGCAATACTAGAGCAAAAGTCTCCAAGGAGGGAGAATGAATTTAAAAACTGTGCAGCTGGAAAAACAGTAGGGAGTAATACAGGATATTAAATAATATAATAAAAACCTACTTTGTGTTTGGGGAATAAAGATTCTGCTGAAGAGAATGGAACTATTTGAGAGAGCAATATAGAGTAATGGTTAAGAGCATGAGCTTTGAAGTCAGACAGATTCAGCTTTGAATACTACTTCTGCCACCTACTAGCCAAGTGACCCCTGAGAGCAACACAACAGAGTCATGTGCATCTTTCCAGCTACTCCCTCTGATCCCCAGTGGCCGTGATAGTGCTTTCACTATTAGATGCTCAATAAATGCTTCCTGCAATGAATCCTATTTCAGGTAGTGCTAAAATGAATATCACAACAAAAAAAAGAAAGGGATAAATAATGGTGGTAGAAAAGGTTGCAATTCTACACAATATTCAGGGAAGCATAGAAAAAGCCAAGGTAATGAAACTGTGGGAAAGGAAGCACTAACTCTGAGAAATGCTGAGATGAATCAATAAGGAAAGTATGTATGTGCATACAAGTGGAGAAATAAAAGTGCAAACAGCCATGTGAAGACATGTGAGCAGTTACTCTGGGGATTAAAGGAAGTAAACAAAATTACAGAAAGTTTTGGGAAAGTTTCGGGAGAGGGGATAAACATCCAACATGCTGATTATTAATCATTTAGTAAATGGATGAATTATACATGAAATGGGCAATGGCTATGCATCTAGTCCACACATCAGTATATAGTAACAGCAATCAAAATGGTTTTCAGGATAAAAACAGTTGTATTTTAAAAACAAGCTGTGGCATTCAGCAGTTTCAGTGTAACAAGACTGAAAATACATGTATTGCAAAATAGTACATATTTGTAGTTGCTTTAAGGTATAAGATGTGGAATTCAATAATGCACTGATAAATTTAACAGTGATACTTTCACCAAAATACTATTAAAGAGCTATTCAATTCTCACTTGGGGCCAAGATATTTATCCTAGTTTGTATAGATATTTATCTCAGTTTGCAAAATGGATCTATTTATAGTCTCATCATTAATACTTTCTTGGACTTTTCAGCACAAATCTTCTCTTTCTCCCTCCCTCCCTCTCCCCCTCCACACATACATTCAAACACATATATTTATGCACAATTACTATCTTTATTTACTTCGTTAGGCTAAAATAACATTAAGAGATTTTGGCACCTAAAAATAAGTTAAAGAAAAACTCATGTTTCACTTGGCACTTAGATCACTGTAGTAAGAAAGAGTACTGGATTGGGACTTAGTTAGTACTGCCATGTTCCTGAAAACCTAACATTACATTTAATCCCCATATCTAGACCCCATTTTATAGATGAAGAATTCAGCGTCCTAGCTTTGCCACAAATTGCCTGTGGGACTTAGCCATTCACTTCCAACCTGTGGGGCTTATTTTCTTATCTTCCAAACGAGGTGGTTGGATTTGCTCCCAAGGGAGCATCAGAATCAACTGTGACACTTTTTAAATAAAAAATCATCTGGACACGGTGGCTCATGCCTGTAATCCTAGCACTTTGGGAGGCTGAGGCAGGTGGATTGCTTGACACCAGGAGTTCGAGACCAGCCTGGCCAATATAGCGAAACTCTGTCTCTACTAAAAATACAAAAAATTAGTCAGATGTCATGGCACGAGCCTGTAATCCTAGCTACTGGGAAGGCTGAGGCATGAGAATAGCTTGGGCCTGGGAGGTGGAGGTTGCAGTGAGCCAAGATCGCACCACTGCACTCCAGCCTGGATAACAGAGTGAGACCCTGTCTCAAAAAAAAAAAATCGTCTGACCTCTTCACACACCTTTGGTATCAGAATCTCTGCAGGGGTGGACTCCAGGAATGTGTCTAACAAGTAACCCCAGGTGATTGTGATGATGAGCTGAGTTTGAGAACAGGATCCTTCACCACCTCCAGTGGTGCTGCCAGCGACAACACCCAGCATTTGCCTACCTGCCTTCACTTGGTAGTCTGAAGTATTGAGAACTATCCTAAAGTAGACTAAAGCACCAACCAGCCACACTTAAAAAACTGAACAGTTCCACACTCACTTAGAAGACCGAAACAACTTTCATAATCTAGGTGGATGCACAGCCACAAAAACAACTAGGCAAAGTCTCTGTGTGGCAGACCTCATGGCATGGCTTAAAGCCAGCTCCGAAGGCTATCCCAACAGAGCTCAGGAAGGGACTATTTTTAAAGAAGTTTCTCACCACAACTAAACCTCAAGCAGGACTGATTGGCAGGGTTTTACATTTTATCACAACAGGAAGGTGAGGGGGCTACTGGAGAATCTCATTAATGCTTTAGTTTTAAACCATGTTTTGCTTTGGGGCATTCCGTGAGTTTGTTCATGTGAATAGAGCTCTGCAGCTCCCACTTCCCCTCGCCTTCATAAATGCCCAGTCCCTTTCTGACCCGTACTGAGTATGGGCTGGATCCACACCTGGCCAGTGATTTCCCCCACCCCCCACCATTTGGTACATATTACTTAGAGTTGGTGATCATAAAACATGAACAAGGAAGAGTTTACATATGTTTTCTGGTTTAGTTCAGGCATTCCTTGGGGATGGCAGACTTCACGCTCTCATAACCAGCTGCAAGCTGGAAGCAATCAGGCCCTTAATGGCCAAAACAGAAAGGGCTTTGCATCACTGAGCACCTCCTGACAGGCAAAGCCTTTCTTCCCTGAATGATAATGACATGAAATGCACTCCCCCTGCACGCATGTGCATGTGCACATGGAGACACACAGGCGGGTGTGCATGTACCTAAAACGTAGCAGGTTTGACAGCCAGAGAATAGCTATCCAATTTGAGGTTCACTACGTGTTTGCGAAATCCTAATGGAGCTCTTGAGTAAAACCTATGAGGGTCTAATGGGGAGCAGAATGGTATAATGGAAAAAGTATCAGACTGTAGCAGTAAAAGACCCTGGATCTGCTTCTGGGTCCTCCATTAATTGTATAACTTTGGGTGAGCCTCTCCTGAACTTTATTTATTCTTTTGCAAATTAATGGGATTGGACTAACTAATCTCCCACAGCCCTTTCAACATTTGCATTATGGTAAAATGTTCACGATGGTGAAATGTATTCAGTTACATGTCTATCTATCAACTAGACTGTGACCTTTTCAAGACTTAAGAACTATGTCTTGGGTAGTTTTGAATATCCAGTACCTAGAAAAGTGCTATACACAAAGCAGATGTCTAATAAATGTTTCCTAAATGAACCTTCATGTCTATTGCCTGATCAAAACAGTGCACTTAATTCTTTACAAGCTCCTCGCCTCTCATTTCTTCATGCGTTTAAAAGCATCACATGGCCAGGCGCAGTGGCTCATGCCTACAATCCCAGAACTTTGGGAGGCCTAGGTGGGTGGATCACCTGAGGTCAGAGTTCGAGACCAGCCTGGCCAATGTGGTGAAATCCTGTCTCTACTAAAAATACAAAATTAGTCAGGCATGGTGGCATGTGCCTATAATCCCAGCTTCTGGAGGCTGAGGGAGGAGAATTGTTAAGAATCGGGAGGCGGAGGTTGTAGTGAGCCGAGATCACGCCACTGCACTCCAGCCTAGGCGACAGAGCAAGACTCTGTCTCAAAATAAATAAGTAAATAAATAAATAAATAAATGCACCACAGGAAGATACTTGTTTTCAAGATCAATTGTGTTGTCTGTGACATCACCAATATCAGAGGCAACCTTTAAACACTCTACACCCCTGTCTTTATTTTCCCTCTTACTGAAAGCATTTCTATGCCCCTGGCATGCTTTCTTTGTTTGTTACACAGTGGGCCCTCAATCAGTATTAGGTGAATGAACATATGAATGCATTTACTTTTTCTAGTTTTATAAAATTTATCTTTGCAGAAGGCCCCAGAATCTGGCCCTAAATTGTGAAGCAGTCAAGGGAATAATTAGCCACTGAGAACACGGTAATTAGGACATTTTTGTTCCATTTTACTATAAAATATTTTTACAGGAAATGTGTTTTAAATGACTAACATTTGTGAATGGGGCAATTACAGCAACTCCATAAGCAGCCATGCTGAGGGCTGCGTCATTTTGTCCTCCCTCCTAGTTTAATTCACCAAAGAAACCAATTACTCCTAGAGTTTAAAGACAAGCTGAAATAGCCTAACCACCCTCCACATTTTCGATAAGCAACAGTTCAGAGTGCACAGCAGTTGCACCGTATAGACGCTAAGGGTGTGGGTCAAACTAAGTGAATTAGGTTGTGTTTGAATCCCAGGTCCTCCAACTTAACTAGCTTTGAGGAAGAATAAAGACTTAGGGTTTGATAGATCAGTAGGGTGACTATAGTGATATAGTAATCTATCATATATTTCTTTCTCCTTTTTTTTTTTTTTGAGACAGGGTCTCACTCTTCTACCCAGGCCTGGGTACAGTGGCATCATCATGGCTCACTGCAGCATTCGACTTCCCGAGCCCTAGTGATCCTCCCACTTTAGTTCTCCCCGAGTAGCATGGCACCATGACTTGGCTATTTTTTCTATTTGATTTTTTTTTTTTTTTTTTTTTTGTAGACATGGAGTTTTTGTGTTGCCCAGACTGGTCTCTGAACTCCTAGCCTCAAGACGATTCTCCCGCCTCGGCCTCCCAAAATGTTGGGATTACATGCGCAAGCTCATAGCACCCAGCCGTCATATTTCAAAGTAACTAGAAAAGCAGAATTTGAATGATTCAAGTGCAAAGACAAATATTTAGGTGATGGATATCCCAATTACATTGATTTGACCTTTACAAATTATATGAATGCATTAAACTACTACATGTCCCTTTATATTGTACATCTTATTGTGTATCCATAAAAGTAATTAGCAGAAATAGAATATTTCTAAAACAGAAAAAACAAAACAAAACAAAACCCAGCTTCTAGGTTTATTAGGACTGATTTCATGGGTTACTATGAAATAATAATATGTAAACTGGCCAGCATAGCACTTGAGGTGTAGTGGAAGCTCAACCAATAGCAGTTTAATATACTATTCTACCACCTCCTCCTACAAAGCTGGCAGCATTCAGGAATCAGATACTACCTTAGGGGAACTGACTGGTAGCCCTTGGCTATATGTTCTGCTATACATTGGATGTTGGTATGCTCCCATGGTTCCATTACTAACAATATCTGACTGAAACCAAACTACTGCCTCACTCACAGAACTTCCCTTCCTCCATCAGGAATTTCATCAGGCTTAGGCTGATATAATCAAGGCTATAAACAAAACCATTGGAGAACATGGATGTTTGCCTTGCTTATGTGCTTGTGAGGTTTAGTTAGTGAACTCTAGCTGGATCTTTTGTCTTTTAAAGTCACCACTCAAAATGCTAATGTGATATACATGATTGAAAACACCAAGAGGAAATTAGAATCAGAAAAAATTGGTGATAACCAAATTAAAAGGGAGACCTGGTCAATTTCTGAAGCATGGCTCTTCCACTAACTATAGGTGGGTGCTCTTGGGAAAGGTGCAATTTCACTAGGCTTTCAGTTTCCTGATCTATAAATGAAGATAATAGCTCTCCACTTCATAGGCTTTTCATCTATTGTATATCAATAATGAGGATTACGGTAACTGACAATAATGCTAATAGCAAGCCAACATTTATTGAAGACACCACATACCAGACACATGCTAAGTGCTTTATCAACATCATTCCCTATGAAGAAGATACTCTTTATGTCTATTTGATGAATCAGAAAAATGAACTCACAAAGATAAAATGACTTCTCCAACATCCCACTGTTAAGTAAGTTGGTGGAGCTAGGTTTTGCGATTCCATGCTCTGTGATCTTAATATGCCGCCCACTCGTGAGGTCATTCAGTCCATGGTCATCCTTTCCCCACCCTTCCAATTTTGTTCTCCATTTCTCTCCATCAGCGCCTGCTACTGACCACCTCACCTTTATAAGGCTACGACTCTCTGAAAATGTATAGATGGGCCCTTACTCACAGTGGTAGTCAGTTTTCTTGCAATCCTCCTGCAGACTACTGGTGCAGTCTCTGGGTTGTTGAAAAGAGACTGAAGCAGTATGTTTTGAAAACCATGTCATAGATTCCTGTACATGCCATTCCCAAAGTTCTTCAAGAGACAGAATGTATTCTCTCCAGTACTTGTCAATCTCCACCACACCTGCCATACAGCCTTGCATAACCACATTGCAGTATGCACCACAAGGTTTACTCATCATCAGTCCCTGGCAGTAAGAGCAGTACCACATTCTTTGGGCCAGAGCATCGGCTACAGTCCTGCCTGAACTTCTTATAGGTTGGATTCCTCGGTTGTGGTGCCAATCACTTCAATTCCCAAGATTTAGAAACTGAAGGAAGATCCTAGTGACTTGTAGTGACTTGGACATAAAACATGGGTTCATAATAAGCCTGTGGGGATTCCTAAGACTCTGAGGTCACGTCTTGCTCCTCGGAAGGCACTCATTTATGTCCAGGGCCGATTCAGGGCAGGCCCCGGGGTTCATTAGCTGTGTATTGATGACTGGGAGACAGGCCGACAAACAATTCATTGACCAGTGTGGACAAACCTTCTTTGCACATGCATGCTCTAGAACCCAAGAGGTAGAGACACATCTCTGAGATAAAAAACACGCACAACATCTACACAAGCTTGCGGAGTCAGGTTGGGAAAGTTATTCTTGGCAGACATGGCATCAGGTGTACTCTCTTGGCAGGCTAACATTACTAATTTCAAAGGCCTCTGTAAAAAAATAGACAAAACATGCGCTCTCTTTAATAACACGACATCCAGGGTGTAAATAAATTTGAGAACTTCTTTATTGCTGTGGCGATTAAGGTCCCATTGCCTTAAATAATTGACTTTCATTCAGTTCCGTTACTTGCCTCTACTCTTGCAGTCATTTTGCTGAGGTCCTATACAATCTAATTTCCCCTTTTTGTCTATTAAGTCAGAGACTGCGGCATGTGCACGTCAATTCTTGACATAGAAACTTATCTATTTCAAGTGACAAAAGCCAAGATTTAGGTAACTTCTGGCCTTCGAGTAAAATATTGGATTTTGAATTGGCGATATGTGAAGTTATTTCTCTTTTTCACATCGTTGAATTTGTATCAGCTTAAGAAATTGTATTTTAGGACATTTCATTTTTAACAAAAGATAAATATTTGACATAACAAATCCTCCTGCCTCTTCTGTTGTTTAATATTTTAAACCCCTGGAGAAACAGGCCTGCAGCAGGCTAAGCCATCTGTTGTCTTCCCGGTAATTTTCTCCATCTTTAAAAACTTGGCTGGGCTGGTCTGGACCTGGCTAATTTGCACCTCAGCGCCATCTGTCTTGGGTTGTTGGGCCTGCTGGGAGTGCGCGCGCCTCTGGGCTGGGCTGGGAGAGCCATGGCTCTGGTGCCTTTAAAAACAGGATGTCTGGAAAAGAATAAGCTACACCCCGCTGCCACCCATTCACTTCCTGCTGCAACCTGCTCTATACCCAAAAATATAAATTTGCTGGTATAAACTACACCCCATGCTGCATGCCTACTTAATAATGTATAAACCTTAATTTAAAAAAAAAACCAACATATACCTGCTACCAACAGCACTCCAGCTAAGCCAACTGCTCGCCAAAATTTCCCAGCAACGCAAAAACTTTCTGGCCTCAGACCTGGAAAAACCTGTTGTTTTGCGCCATTTAAAAACAAGGCAGGCTTCTGACATGGCTGTGCTTTGCTGCTGGCTGCCCATGCTGGCTGCCAGCTGTTTAGGCCAGCATGCTAAAGCGCCTTGCACAACACAGACTACTGCTGGGCTGCAGTCTGCCTGGGCCACCCTTCATCCTCTGCCGCCACTATTATACCCACCTACCTAAATACTCCAAGCTGCTTCTCTCACCATTCTGCAACCTGCTCTACTGCTCTTCAAACAAGCCTGTCCCTATTCTTAACTTCCCTCCTTTTTCACTCTCGGTATTCTGGAAAACATGTTTATAAGACTTTTTAAACTCTATTTCTTTTATACCTTTTTTAAAACAAAAGCATAAAAAAAGCCTGCCTTTAAGGGCCATGCTGCCTGGTCCATGCCTGCCTACTTGGGCATGCCTGTAATATATTGGGAGGCAGGAGAGGAGATCACTGTGTCCCATGTGCTCTCCGTCTGCCTGGGTCTCTGTATCTGAGACAACTTCATTTATTTATTTATTATAGTACAGGCTGTTGTGCTTTTGTTCCCAGCTAATTTCTGGGTTCTCTGTCTCCTGGGCTCATGTTTGTCTCCTGTATCTGTATTTTTTTTTTTTGGGTCATGGCATGTTGGTGCTCTGTTCTTGTGCCTCCACTTCCATATGCAATCAAATAGTGCATCCTTCTGCCTGGGCCATCACTGTCTCTGTAATTTATAAGATAATAATATTTTGAGACAGAGACACCAGGCACTTCCTTTGGGAGACCTATAAAAAAAATTTGTATTCTGGGCCTCATGCTGCCTGTGCATGTCTGAACCACAGCTGCATGGTAGCAGAGAAGACAGAGAAAAGCAGCATTTGTGGTAGGACAGATGGTCCTCCCAATAAACGAGTATTCTACTTCTTATGGACTGCAGAAGTTACAACATTCTCAAAGTATATTATAACATCTGGCTTTACTGTAACATCTTTTAAATTTTGTATTCAACTCTCATTTATAGGCCAAACAAAACAGCTGTGAGTGCATTTCCAGTATTCACAGAGGAAAATGGCTTATCAACATAACTATTATGTCTTCTGGGATTTTTTTCTATAATGTGCTGCCTCATGGCATTGTAGGCCTTAAAAAAAAAAAGCTACTCTTCAGAACATCTCAGTATTTTATTAACTATCTTCAAATGAAACGTACTAGAAAAATACAGCAAATGGAGTAGTAGAATTAAAATTCTGTATTTGTATGTTCTTTCATTTCAGGAGGAGGAGGACGCGGATTTGCCTCTCCTGGAGATCTCAATTATCCAAGCAACCCTAAAATGAATTCTTACAGAGCGAGTTTATCTCGAGTATAATTTTTAATTATTCTAATGTACAAGATGTATAACAGTGAAGATTCGTCCACAATAATTTTGTCCTTAACCTTTTTTTAAAGTTTCTGTTACTAGCACTCCCAAATCGATAGAAAAAGAAAATTATAAAAGTCCTTCAACTCTTCTAAAAAGAATAATCAGAATGCATATTGCAAGGGAAGGCAACATGGGACCCCTTTAAACCTCAAGCTCATATGTACTCCCTGCTCCAACTTCTACAGCTCAGGGAAATTCAGTAGCCCATCTTTGGGCTTTGCCCAAACCACGTACTTCTGTATCACAGGACAACAAACTAAATCATAACTGCTCAACTACATTTTTCTGGGAGCTTATAAAAGCAACACTAGGTGGACAGTGATGCTCAGTTTTTCTTGGAAACTTGAGGTCTCATGAAATGAAGTCAAGGGCTAGAAAGGCTGCAAAGAAGTTCAGCTCATTGATTTTTTTGGTGGGATATTAATGTAAACTTCAACTATAGAGGTTTTCCTCTACGCCCTTCCTGGGGAAAGAAATCCAACGTTATATCCAGGAAAAAATTGAACAACAAATCTCCAGTCTAGAACTATGTCTGGGCTGTTTTTTTTTGAAAAAAAAAAAACATGGGCTAAAAAAGAGAGAAAAAAAATTATTTTATTTGCACCACACCTAGGCTCTTTTTTTTTTTTTTTTTTTTAACAAATTTTTACATGAAAAAAAAAAAACAAATTTATATAAGCCCAGGCAACACAGTGCCACAAAAAAAAGGAGAGAAACACATGAGAGAAAACCCTTGCCTTGCCGCCGCTGTGCCACCTTCCTTCCATGCCACTGGGCATTTCCCATACCCCTGCTACATACCTGCCACTTCTGCTCCTTCAAGCCTTCCATCTTTGTTATGCCCATGCCCCATCGCTGCTGCCACCCTCCCACCCGCCAGGCCTGCACCCCCCCAGGGCATGCAGCACCCTGTCTGCATAGTAGAGAGAGTGAGACAACAAAAATTAGGCTGAGACCATGCCTGGTGCCAGCTCCTTCCCATTCTCTCTTCAGACGCTGGGACAGGAGGAGGATCTGTGTTTTTTTTGATGAGCGCACTGAGATGGTGTTTGGGCTCCATCTCTGTGTGTATGTTTAGAAAAATAAATGTTTCGTCATTTCTGTTTCAATACTTTAGGATAAGGCAGTCCTTATAGAAGCAGGTTATTTTTTTTTCAAGACAGTTTTCCAGCACTGTAAGAAAGGGAAATACTAGTAGCTTTTTATGTTCCTGGTATAAATGCCTCAGCAATGGGTTAGAATAAAAATGGTCCTTGTTTTCAGCTTAGGGTAGCTTAACGGAAAAAGAAAAGTTATATTTATGAAGTACCTGCAAGGTACATGCCAGGATCTGTGGTAAAATTGGTCGTATCTGTCTTCTCATTCAACTTTAACATAACCATATGTATTTGTAATTATTTTTATTTTACTGCCAAGGAAACAGGCTCCGAGAGGTTATGTGACTCAAAGAAGATAATACCTCTACTTAAATGCTAAGTCATTCTAACCAAAGCACTTGGTAATTCCAAAATGTGCTTGCAGATTTGAAAACTGGATGCTGAGAGACTTCTGGGTTCAGCTCTAACATGTAAAAAGCCTAGAAGTTGTTGTGCCCATCCTCAACAACGAGAAAATAGCCAAAGAAACGAATCAATGATTCTTCTCAGACTCATCTGAGAGTTGAGGTCAGGGCAGACTGCAACCCTGAAATCTGAAGAGACATGTAAATACAGAGAATCACATCTGAGATTAGTTTGCCCAGAGCAGAAGCCACTGAAGCCACAAACTCATAGGAATACTGAGATAATTTTAACAAATTGCTAGAGGCTGAATGTGGACTAGCTCTAAACTATAACTCCGGGGGCACCAGACTTGTGGATCCCCCACGCTCTATGGGTTTTAGATCTAAAAAACACACAAAGTTCTCACAGCAAAGATGCAAGAAAAATATCTTTGTTTTTCAGGCAGAGGAAGACAAAAAGTAGTAATTTTGAAATATATCACTGAGCATTCTCCATTTAAAAAAAATGCCAGATCTCCCAGGAGAACACAACTTTACCAAAGCCTGATATACTTGGAGGGAGGGCAATTATTAGGTTGCTGCAAAAACAACTGCGGTTTTTGTCATGAAAAGTAATAGAGAACTTCAGCCCCTCTAATTTCCCTGTCGTACCTAAGGGAGAAAGAAACAAGCTAAGCTAAGATAAACTTCTGAAGGTCACAGCCCAAGGACTTATGCCCAATAATATACTGAGATTCATCATAAGATTACAGTCAACTTCCACTCCTCCTACACCTTACCACCACATCATTAGATCTAAAGTATGATAACAGCACATTATAACTGAGAGGGAAGACAAGACACAAACCTATTTAAGAAGGAGCTTTTAGGGAAACACTAAAACAATAGGTGAGATAAAGTAAAACAAGGGGCAATAGAGGAAACTAAAGTCTCTGGCATCTATATCTACAAGAAAACATGAAATAGCTCAGCTACTAGCCAGGTTAACATAAAATTTCACATTAAAGGTCTAATTACTTCAAATTTCTATTACCCAATTATATTATGCCCTGTTTCTGACAAACAACTACAAGCCATATTAAAGATTCGAAAAAAACCTCACTCTTTTTGTAAAAAACAAAACAAAACAAAAACCTGTGGCGAGACAAAGCAATTATCATAACCACTTTCAGATATGGCACAGATTTTAGAATTATCAAAGAGAGAATTTACAATAACTATGATAAATATAATAAGGGTACTAATGGAATTAAGAACATGCCATAAGATGGATAAATTAAAAACAGAGATGGAAACTCTAAGAAATATCAAAAAATGCTAGAAATCAAAAGCATTAAAACAGGAAATAAAGCATGCCTTCTTGGGGCTCATCAAATACCAGACACAAGCAAAACAATCAGTGAGTTTGCAGACATGTCTAATAAAAACCTCCCAAACTGAAATGGGGGAGACAGAAAAAGAATGAAAAAAAAGAAAAGGATATCCACGAGCCACAGTGGCTCACTCATGCCTAGAATCCCATTACTTTGGGAGGCTGAGACCTGAGGGTCATTTGAGGTCAGGAGTTCAAGAACAGTCTGGGCAACATAGCAAAACCTCATATCTAAAAAATAAAAAATAGAAGAAGAATATCCAAGAGCTTTCGAGAAAAATTTCTAAAAGTTAAAATATGTTTAATTGCAATTCCAGAAAGAAAGAATGGAGCAGAAGACATATTTGAAAATATAATGAAAAAAATTTTCCAAAGTTCATGATGTACACCATCCACAGGTTTAGGAAGCTCAGAGAACAACAAGCAAGATAAATATCAAAGTATCTGCTCTCAGGCATACCATATTCAATCTGTAGAAAGAAACATACAAAAATAAAGTTTTCAAAAGAAGCCAGAGAGAAAAACCCACCTTACTTATAAAGGAATAAGGATAAGAATTATATCAAATATCTCAACAGAAATAATCCAAGCAAAAAGAGTAAAGTGAAATATTTAGCATGTTGAAAGAAAATGCCACCAATTTAGAATTCTCTATCCAGCAAATTTAACTTTCATATATGAAGGAGAAATAAAAACTTTCTCAAACAAAAATGGAGGAAATTTGTCCCCAGTAGATCTGCTTTGCAAGAAGTATTAAAGAAAGTTTTTCTGGCCAGGCATGGTGGCTCATGCCTGCAATTCCATCACCTTGGGAGGTTGAGATGGGTGGATTGCCTGAGGTCAGGAGTTTGAGACCAGCCTGGCTAACATGGGTGAAACCTTGTCTCTACTAAAAATACAAAAAATTAGCCAGGTGTGGTGGTATGTGCCTGTAATCTCAGCTATTAGGGAAGCTGAGGCAGGAGAATCACTTGAACCCAGAAGGCGAAGTCCTGCAGTAAGCCGATATTACAGACTGTACTCCAGCCTGGGCAACAGAGTGAGACTCCATCACAAAAAATAAAAACAATTTTAAAAAAAGTTTTTCAGGAAAATCACATAAGTCAAGAAATTTGTATCAACATAAAGAAAGGAAGAGTGTTAGGGAAGGGGAATAAATGAAGTTAAAATGAAATATTTTCTTTGTCTTAATTAATCTAATAGATAAGTGTTTGGTCAAAGTAATAATTGCATCAATGTATTTGTAATTATAGCATATGAATAAGTGAAATGAATGACAGCAATGCTACAAAGGATGAGGTGCTGGGGAGGGGGACTGGGAATACTCTGTTATAAGGTACAATATTGGTGAAGCAATACAGCGTTATTAAAGTAGACTTAGAATAGTTGTCAATATGTATTGCAAACATTAGCGCAACTATCAATTTAAAAAAAATAAGTATAATTAATATGCTAAGAGAGATTAAAAAATGAAATCGTACAAAATATTCAAGTTAAGAGCAAGTGCAATGAATAGAAAGCAGTTATAAACATGGTAGATGTTAATCCAACTACATCAATTGTCACTTTAAATGTGAATAGTCTAAATACAAACATTAGGACAAATAGCTAATTGATTCAGGGCTTAAAACCCAGATGACAGGTTGATAGATGCAGCCAACCACATATATGGCACACGTATACCTGTGTAACAAACCTACACATTCTGCACTTGTATCCTGGAATTTAAAGTAAAAGAAAAAAAGAAAAAAAAACAAACACAAATTAAAAGATAGAGACTGTCAGAATGGATATAAAAACAAGACTCAACTTTATGTTGTCTACAGGAAACACATCTTAAATATAAAGACACAGATAAAGGGATGGTGAGAGACATCAACACTAACACTAATTTTAAAAAATGCTAGAGTAGCCAAATATATTTCAGACTAAGTACACTTTAGAAGAAGGAAAATTATGAGGGCTAAAGAGGGCCATTACTTAATGACAAAGAGGTCAGTTTTCCAAAAACAAAACAAAACATGACAATCCTTAATGTGTATGCACCTAACAACAGAGCATCAAAATATGTGAGGCCAAAATTAATATAACTGCAAGGAGAAATATACAAATCCACCATTATAGTGTACAAATCCACTATTATCATTGCAGACCTCAATATTCCTCTATCAGTAACTAACAAATCCATCAGGCAGAAAATTAGTGAGGATATGTTTGAATAATACAATCTATCAACTGGATCTAACTGACATTTAAAGAATACTTCATTTGTCAACAGCAGAATACACATTCTCTCAAGCTCACATGGAACATTCACTAATAAATTTAAAAGCATAAAAACCATACAAAGAATGTTATCAAGCTACAAGGAATCAAATTACAAATCAATAACAGAAAGATTACAAGATAATTTTCAATCTCTTACAAATTAAAAAACACACTTCTACATAACATATGAGACAAATAAGTAGTCTAAGAGAAATTTAAAGTATTTCTAACTATATAAAAATGACAATACAACTTATAAAAAATTGTGGGATACAGCCAAAGCAGTGCTTAAAGAGAAATTTATAGCACTGAATGCATGTATTAGAAAAGGAGAAAGATCTGAAATGACTAATGTAAGATTCCATTAAAGGAAACTAGAGAAAGGAGAGCACTATAAACCTAAAGTGAGCATAAGAAAACACATAAAAATTAGAGCAAAAAAATCAATGAAACTGAAAACAGAAAATCAATAGAAAAATCTAACAAAACTGAAAGCTGGTTTTATAAAAACAAAGAATAAATAAAACAATATCTATCCAGGCTAACCAAGGAAAAAAGATAGACACAATTTACTAGTATAAGAAATAAAAGAAGAATCATCATTACTGAGTAATGGATATTAAAAGGATAATATGCAAATGTTATGAACAACTCTATCCCCATGAACTTTATAAAATTTATCAAATGGACCAACTTTCAGAAAGACACAAGCTACTAAAAATTACACAAGGAAAAATATATAATATTAAATTGGTCCATATCTATTAAGTAAATTGAATGAATAATTAATAATCTTCAGAAAAATAAAAGGACCCAGCTCAAATGGGCTCACTGGTGAATTCTACCACACATTTAAAGAAGAAAGGATACCGACTGTCTACAATCTCTTCTGGAAAATAGAAGCAGAGTTAATACTTCTTAACTCATTTTATGGGGCCAGCATTACCCTATTATCAAAACCAGGTAAAACTATTACAAGAAAGGAAAGTTAAAGACTAACATGTCTCATGAACATAAATGCAAAATTCCATAATAAAATATTAGCAAATCAAACCCAACAATATATAAAAAGAATCATACACCATGACCAGTGCATTTCTGGAATAAATCAGATATGCAAGGCTGGTTTGACATTCAAAAGTCAGTTAATTATTTTAAAATTCATATGGAACCAAAGAAAGTCTGTGTAGCCAAGACAATCCTAAGCAAAAAGAACAAAGCTGGAGGCATCATGCTACCTTACCTCAAACTATATTACAAGGCTACAGTAACCAAAACAGCATGGTACTGGTACAAAAACAGACACAAAGACGAATGGAACAGAATAGAGAAGTTGGAAATAAGACCACACATATACAAACTATCTGATCTTCAACAAACCTGACAAAAACAAGCAATGGGGGAAATGAGTCCCTATTTAATAAGTGGTGCTGGAAGAACTGGCTAGCCATATGCAGAAAATTGAAACTGGATCCCTTATACAAATGAGATAATTTTTGTACAAACTTTTTAACTAAATTTAAAGATGGATTAAAGACTTAAATGTAAAACACAAACATATAAAAACCCTAGAAGAAAATCTAGGCATTTACATTCAGAACGTAGACATGGGCAAAAATTTCATGACAAAAACGTCAAAAGCAATTGCAACAAAAGCAAAAATTGACAAATGGGATCTAATTAAACTAATCTAACTAAAGAGATTCTTCACAGCAAAAGAAACTATCATCAAGAGCGAATGGGCAACCCACAGAATGGGAAAAAATTTTGCAATCTATCTGACAAAGATCTAGTATCAAGAATCTGTAAGGTACTTAAACAACTTTACAATAAAAAAATCATTAAAAAGTGGGTTTCTCTTAAGAAGTGTCAGTTCATGTCGTTTGCACACTTTATGCAGCCAACAAATCTATGGAAAAAACAAACAACCCCATTAAAATGTGTGCAAAGGACATGAACAGAAACTTCTTTTGAGAAGATGATCTTGTGCAAAATGTGCAAAGGACATGATCTTGTTCCTTTTTATGGCTGCATAGTATTCCCTGGTGTATATGTACTTCTTTTGAGAAGTGTCTGTTCATGTCCTTTGCACACTTTTATGCAGCCAATAAACATATGAAAAACAGCCCAGCATCACTGATCATTAGAGAAATGCAAATCAAAACCACAATGAGATATCATCTCACAGTAGTCAGAATGGCAATTATTAAAAAGTCAAGAAACAACAGTTGCTGGTGAGGCTGTAGAGAAATAGGAAGGCATCTACACTGTTGGTGGGAATGAAAATTAGTTCACCATTGTGGAAGACAATGTGAGGCTTCCTCAAAGACCTAGAGGCAGAAATACTATTTGACCCAGCAATCCTATTACTTGGTATACACCCAAAGGAATATAAATCATTCTATTATAAAGATACATGCACTCATATGTTCACTGCAGCACTATTTGCAAGAGCAAAGACATTACCCAAATGGCCATCAGCGATAGACTGCATAAAGAAAATGTGGTACATATACATCATGGAATACTATGCAGCTGTAAAAAGGAAGAAGATCATGTCCTTTGCAGCAAAATGAATGGAGCTGGAAGCTGTTATCCTCAGTAAATGAATGCAGGAACCAAACACCGCATGTTTTCACTTATAAGTGGGAAATGAACAATGAGAACACATGGACGTATGGGGGGAGACAACACGCACTGGGGCCTGTTGAGGGGGAGGGGGGAGGGGGAGAACATCAGGAAAAATAGTTAATACATGCTGGGCTTAATACCTAGGTTAGGTGATGGGTTGCTAGGTGCAGAAAATCACCATGGCACACGTTTACCTATATAACAAACCTACACATCCTGTACATGTACCCTGAAACTTAAAATAAAATAAAAAATAAAGAAAACTAAGGGGAAAAATTGAGTTAATGTAATCCATCACATCAACAGGCTAAATAAGACAAATCATATGATTATATCAATAAATGCGGGAAAAACATTTGCTGTTTTTCCTGCCAATATCCTACATCATTCATGATAAAAGCTCTCAGCAAACTAGGAACAGAGGATAACTTTCTTCACTTGATAAAGAACATCTACAAAATTTTTACAGCTAGCATCATGCTTGATGGTGAAAAACTGCATGCTTTCTCCTTACGATCAGGAGACAAGGCAAGAATGTCCCTGTTTCAGCAATCCTATTCAACATTTATACTTAGAGTACTAGCTAACTCAATGAGACAATAAAAGGAAATAAAAGGTATACAGACTGGGAAAACTACAAAACTCTGGTAAAAGAAATAAAAAATATTTTAATAAATGGAGAGATACTCCATGTTTATGGATATAAAGACTCAATATTATTAAGTTTTCAATTCTTCCAAAATGATCTATAAGTTCAATGAATCCCAATCAAAATCCCTACAGGTTATTTTGTGGACATGAATACTAAAGTTTATATGGAAAGACAAAAGACTCAGAATAGCTGTAACAGCAGCACTGAAAAAGAACAAAGTTGGAGGACTGGCATAACCTGAATTAAAGAATTCCCATCAAGGTACAGTAATCAAGACAGCCTGATATTGGTGAAATAATTGAAAAACAGATCAATGGAACAAAATACAGAGCCCAGAAACAGACCCACACAAATATAATAATCAACTGATCTTTGACAAAAGAGCAGAGACAATTCAATGGAGAAAGAATAATCTTTGCAACAAATAGTGCTGAAACGACTGAACATCCATGTGCAAAAAATGAATCTAGATACAGACTTTTCACATTTCTGCATGTTATGCACATGTACCCCAGAACCTACAGTGCAATTATGTATATATTATATGTATATATATATTATATATACATATAATTAAGTCAAATGTATCACAGACGTAAGTATAAAATCCAAAACTATAAAACTTATAGAATATAAAGTGGGAGAAGTTCTTGTGACTGACCTGTTGTTTAGCAATCAGTTCTTAGATATAACAGTAAAAGCACAATCCATGAAGTTGAATATTGATTACTCAGACTTATCAGACACTAAGCAGAAAAACATGCATTTTGCAATGTTAAGAGAGAAGGAATAGTAAAGCATATGTCAAGAAAATGAAAAGACAAGCCAAAGACTAAGAGAGAATATTTGCAAAACGCATATCTGATAAAGGACTCGTTTCCAAAACACACAAAGAACACTTGCAATTCAACCATAAGGAAACAAATAGCCCAATTAAAAAATGGGCAGAAGACCTGAACAGACACCTCATCAAGGAAGATATACAGATGACAATTAAAAAAAAAAAAAAAAAAAAAACTAGAAAAAGACATTCAGCATCATATGTTATTAGGGAACTGCAAATTAAAATAACAATGAGATACCATCACAAAGCTATTAGAATGGCTAAAATTCATAGCACTGACAAGAGCAAATGATGGCAAAGAGGCAGGGCAACAGGTGCTCCCATGCATTGCTGAAGGTAATATTAATATAAATGGTACAACCAGTTTATAAAGCAGTTTGGCAGTTTCTTACAAAAGTAAACATACTCTTACCGTGTGATCCAGCAGTTGTGCCCCCTTGGTAGTTACACAATTGATTTGAAAACTCATGTCTACAGCAAAATCTAGCGTTTATAGCAGTTTTATTTATAATCACCAAAACTGGAAGCAAGCAAGATGCCCTTCAATAGGATAAATAAGCTATGGTACATCTATACACTGGAATACTACTCAGCAATAAAAAAGAAATAAGTGGTTAAGACACCAACAGACATGAAAGAATTTTAAATGTCTATTGCTAAGTGAAAGAAGCTGGTCTGAAAGGCTACATACTGTATGATTCCAGCCATATGACATTCTGGAAAAGGCAAAACTATAGAGACACTAAAAAGATCAATGGTTGTCAGGGATTTGAGCAGGGGAGAGGAGAGCATAGGGAATTAAATGAAGCATGGGATTTCAGGATGGTGAAACTATACTGTATGAGATTCTAACGAAACATACGAGATATTATGCATTTGTAAAAAATTATAGAACTGTGCAATACAGAGAATAAACCTTAATGTAAACTTATGGGCTTTAGTTAATAATAATGTATCAATATTGATTCATTAATTGTAACAAATGTACCACGCTAATGCTAATAATGTTAATAATAGAATAAGCCCTGTGCAGGGAAGAGGGAGCACACAGAAACTGAACTAACTGCTCAATTTTTCTTTAAATCCAAAACTATTCCAAATGAATAGTCTATTAATCTTTTAAAAATTAAAAAAAAGTAATAACTGGACCTTGGAAATTAGCCCTTGATGGAACTAGTGACTAGAACCACTGAAGAGTATTAAATCACTCCCTTTTTGCTCCCTCAATCTGCTTTGCCATTTCTTTCATGAGTTAGGGAGTTTTCACATACAATAGATGCCATATGGCATCAATGTAATTTTAATTGAAAAAATCACTGGAAAAGGTTAATGGACCAAAGCACCCAAATAGGTAACACATTTTTCAATGTTATTTTTAAATACTAAATGATTTTTTAGAAATCAGCCACATAGAAACTGCAAGTTAAGCTTGTAAGAAAAGCCTCACATTTTAAAAACTAAATAATAGAGAAGACGCTAAAAGTGTTGCTCCAATTTCTGTCAGATTTTTCTGGCATTTTACTATTTGACATTAATTTAAGTAGAATGGACCAAGCTTAGAAATAAGTTGCTATTAAATACAAGCAATTTATTTGTGCAGGCCTATAAGCAGCCTGTAAATATATATAGTCTTCCTTTTTAAATTTCACACACTAGGCTTCTAAATACAACATACATCATTGAAGAATAGAGAAATGAGTGAAAGAAAGAATGAAAGAAATTTATGCTTTTCACAGGCTATTAAGTATATCACTTGATAGACTGATAGTGAGATAGAATACAGGTATTTCCCTAAAGACTATTACAAATCAGAGAGAACAATTAAAGTAATTCACTCAAAGGATCCTCAGAAATGAGAAGTGAGTATCTCTAACAACTAGAACATTTTTGAGTCTACAACAGTTGACCAACTCTTTGCCTCATTGGCCCAACTAGTTCTTCTCATTTACCCACCATTAGCATTCCTAAACAACTAGTTTAGTTTTAACCTTCTGGAGTCTGTAATTTGGGTAACTCATCACCTCTCCCTTTTCACATTATTACTAGAGCTTAGGGCCAGATTTATGGTCTGCTTCTATCAAGCATAATAAACTTCATATGCACTTTGTGTCATAACCTTACACCTGGCTTCATGCTACTCTCCCCTTTGCCTGATAGTTCCTATGTATTTCAGTTGCATTGCATCTTACTTTTATTATGCACATTGCTAGCACTTTTAATTCCTCTGGGGACAAAGAAGGATGCAAACAAATAGATAGGTAAATAAATATGAGGAGATAGAGGGGCTATACCTATCACTTTAAGAAAAAATACCATTTAACAATATTTTTTCAAGTATGAGTAGCAACTATAGAAATGTTTATGTTTATAAATGGCAAACACGTGTAGGGACTCATTAGCAGTTCAACACCGACTTTCCTAGTAGTGGTCAAAGCCCTTGGTTGACATTATGGACACTGGCCTTGGGAAAGAATTTTATGAGTAAGTCCTCAAAAGCCATTGCAACAAAAACAAAAATTGACAAGTGGGACCTAATTAAACTAAAGAGTTTCTGCAAAGCAAAAGAAGCTATCAGCAGAGTAAACAGACAACCTACAGATAATGGGAGAAAATATTCACAAACTATGCATCGACAGAGGTCTGATACCCAGAATCTCTTAGGACCTTAAACATTTGAACAAGCAAAAGACAAACCCCATTAAAACATGGGCAAAATACATAATCACACACTCCTCAAAAGAAGACATAAAAGTAGCCAACAACCATATGAAAAAAAATGCTCCATATCACTAATCATCAGATAAATGCAAATCAAAACTTCCATGCGATACCATCTCACACCAGTCAGAATGGCTATTATTAAAAAGTCAAAAAACAACAGCCTTTCTGCACTACCCACAGAGGGATCCATACAGCTTTGTTCTGGATTCCTGTCCTAACTTAGAGGGAAACTTTCCCAATATCTGGAGCCCTTGATTTCCTGCAAATGAAATAGGAGGGATGTCCTTAAGTTCCTTGCAGCAGGAGACCCACTTAGGTGGCACCAACCTTGACTTCCAGAATGAAACAGTACATCTATTAAAAAAAAAGTGATGGCATCTACATCCTAAATCTGAGAGGACCTGGGGAGAAACTTCTCCTGGCAGCTCGTGCCATTGTTGCCATTGAAAACCCTGCTGATGTCAGCGTCATATCCTTCAGGAATACTGGCCAGAGGGCCATGTTGAAATTTGCTGCTGTCACTGGAGCCACTCCAATTGCTGGTCACTTCACTCCTGGAACCTTCACTAACCAGATCCAGGCAACCTTCCAGGAGCCACAGCTTCTTGTGCTTACTGACCCAAGACTGACCACCAGCCTCTCCACAGAGGCATCTTAGGTTAACCTTCCCACCATTGCTCTGTGTCACACAGATGCTCCTCTGCGCTATGTGGACATTGCCATCCCATGCAACAACAAGGGAGCTCACTCAGTGGGTTTGATGTGGTGGATGCTGACCTGGGAAGTTGTGCGCATGCGTGGTACCATTTCCCGTGAACGCCCATGGCAGGTCATGCCTGATCTCTACTTCTACGGAGATCCTGAAGAGATCGAAAAAGAAGAGCAGGCTGCTGCCGAAAAGGCTGTGATGAAGGAGGAATTTCAGGGTGAATGGACTGTTCCAGCTCCTGAGTTCACTGCTACTCAGCCTGAGGTTGCAGACTGGTCTGAAGGCGTGCAGGTGCCCTCTGTACCTATTGAGCAGTTCCCTATTGAAGACTGGAGTGCTCAGCCCGCCATGGAAGACTGGTCTGCAGCTCCCACTGCTCAGGTCACTGAATGGGTAGGAGCAACAACTGGTTGGTCTTAAGTTGTTCTTGTATCAGCTCTTAAGCAACATGGAAATAAGGTTGACAGAAAATAAACATCCATTTAAAAAAAAAAAAAGTCAAGAAACAACAGATGTGGTGAGGATGCAGAGAAAAGGGAATGCCTATGCACTGTTGGTGGGAATGTACATTAGTTCAGACATTGTGGAAAGCAGTTTGGAGATTTCTCAAAGAACTAAGAGTTGAACTACCATTCAACACAGTAATCATTACCGGGTATATACCCAAAAGAAAATAAATCATTCTACCAAAAGACACATGCACTCACATGTTCATCACAGCACTATTCACAATAGCAAAGACATGGAACCACCTAGGTGCCCATCAATGGTGGACTGGATAAAGAAAATGTGGCACATATACACCACTGAATATCACACAGCCATAGAAAAGAATGAAATCATTTCCTTTGCAGCAATATGGATGCAACTGGAGGTCATTATCCTAAGCAAATTAACGCAGGAACAGAAAATCAAATACCGTATGTTCTCAATTATAAGTGGGAGCTAAACATTGGGTACTCATAGAAATAAAAATGGCAACAATAGAAACTGGGAACTACAGGGGTTGAGGCTGAAGAACTAACTATTGGGTACCATGCTCATTACATAGCTGATGAGATCAATCATACCCCAAACCTCAGCATCACACAATATATCCATATAACAAATCTGCACATGTATCCTGAATCTAAAATAAAAGCTGAAATTTGAGAAAAAAGTCCTTGGTTGAATCTATGTATATGATTCTTCTAAAATCTTCCATCTTTTTACCTTTTTCCACGTCTTAAAAATGTGGGTCAAATGTAACAATGTTAAAATTAGGGAGGTGGTAATAAGACTACCTTCATCATGGCTCAGAATGTGTTTTCACACTGGATTCAGGAAAAAAACACCCTTGAAAAACCAGGAAAGAAGCTAAACATAACAGTGTAGGAGAATCCCACACGAAAACTTGTTTCTTAAATTGATAAAACTTTAAGAACATTTTGTCTTGTAAAAGCCACTGGGGTTTAGAAACCCATTTTAGTGTGGACACACCAAGAATAACTGGTTCTTGTGAGAGACTTTTGTGGGCCAATATTGTTTGTGCTATCATCTCGATGAGTTATTTTCGGTTATAAGTTATGATCCTTAGTCTTATTTTCATTCTTCTCTGTCTCCCAGGATTTCATTTGGACCAGCTAATTCTTGGTTGATTGGAAAATCTTGTTACTTATTCAACATTCTCATGGCTAAGAAATGACAACTACAAAGAGGTATCAGGATCACATTCTTGGATTTTTTTAGTTCATTCTTTAAAAAAGAAAGCCTAATGGTTCCCAAAGAAGTAAAGTTCTACAGTTCTCCAATAATCTACAGGCTGAGTAGTTAAAAGGCCCCCAGGACTCACCAAATCATTCTATTTAATTAAAAAGTTTTCTTTTTTTAAAAAAGGTCATTCTCCAAAGAGTTTACGAGGAGAGGACAAGGATTACTCCAGACAGCCATGCAAAGAGTGAATTATATCTTAGCCCAGACCAAAAACATCACTAACATATATTCTACATCTGGCTACTGTTTTCTCAACTTGTGAATTTTTTAATAGTGTATGACCATAATTCCACAAATCAAGGTTAAAGAGTTTCTTCTGTCGAGCACTTACTATTACACACCATAGCTTAGTAAAATAAAAATAGGCTTTTGAGTAAGTATTAAACGAAAGATTGTGCATCATAAAGAAGGAATAGCTGCCCTTAAAGGCTTAAATGCAAACATTCTGGTAGTGCCTTTATCTAGTTAAAACAAACTTGTATTTCTTTTTCAATATACCTGTAGTCATTGAAAGAAAAGAGCAAAACATCTAGAGGACCTTTTGTGTTATTGTCAGGATAATTAATGTGTGCATTGTACATAGTCTTGCTCTTATATGTTCTTCTTTCCCTCTTAAACTACTTAGACACTAAACTAGTATCCTAAGAAAGGTAAGTTGCCAGTAGTGTATGCAACCATTGTTATTGAGAGCATTGTGTCTGTAACTTATTAAAGATTTCCATAGCACTTTTTATTTCTGCAAGTGCACTACAGCCAAAGCTTCAGTGATTACAAAAGCAGCAGACTCCTCTTCCCCATTGTTATTGGAAAGTGCCTTCCAGCCCTGCTTTCCATCACTAATGAGAAGTATCATATCTGGATTGGCTTAACATTTATACACACACCCCCTCCCAAGGCCTTATTCATTCATACACTCAACAAGTACTAACTAAGCACTCACTGTAACGATTTTCTTTTGACTCTTTACAGAGTGCCACAAGACTTCACTGCCTACCCTCTTGTTGATAAGCTAGATCTGAGATAAGCAATCCCAAGCCCCAAAGGTTCTAAAGATGTGTCCAGTACAAATTTCGTCTTGTTTGGGACCTAAATTATACAGGGCCTGACATTATGTAAAGTCAGCAACATTAACCACTTGCTAAAAACTATTTAAAGACCGTTTTTGAGGCAACTTTGCTGTCTCATTAGATTGATTGCACTTGTGTAAAATACTGAATGTACACTATCTGCTAGACTGTGAATAAAACATGCAAACAACATGTCCCTAGGCCCTAAAGGCTTGCAATAGCCAGCTGTGATAAATACAAGATGGCCTATCTCATTTGAAAAGCATAAAATACCATATAGATATGAAAGTATTAATCTGTTTTGTTCTGGGACTCTCTTATAGCTTAAGTATATATAGTATACATGGCAACAGATCACCATATCTGCAAAATTTCTTATGTCATTCCAGATTTTAAAAATCTGTGTTGTAACTTAATTCTTTTTTCTGTATCACTGAATGTGAGTGTGTGCGTATGTGCACTCATGGATGCATGTGTTTGAACAGTCGCTAAGGGGAACATTATTATCCCAATTTCACAGATGAGGTAACTGAAACTAAGATTGGCTCCAAATCATATAGCTATGTAGTGGATGGTGGCAGCAATGAAACAAAGAACTCCTCCTGTTTGTCCAAGATTTTTTCCATAATGTCCATCTTCTTCAAGGGCAAATACTGCAGAGCATTTACCATCTGCCAGGCAGTGTTTCAGCGTTTTATGTGAATTAATTCATGTAATTATCAGAAACACCCTATGAAGTGAGTATAGTATTGTTTTCATTTTACAGATAAGAAAACTGAGGCACAGAGAGGTTAAGTAACTTAAAGCTTACACAGACAGTAAGTAGAACAGCCAAGATTTGAATACAAGCAGTTTGAATCCAGACTTTACCTACCATATCACTATGTAGACAATGCTACCAGATATAGGTAGCTTGTCTATTTTTCTTTTTTCTTTTCCTTTTGGTTTGACTCTAAGTAAAACTTAATACCTCAGCTGTTTGGCTACACTGGGTCTACCAAATATTTCAGATAAATAACTCTACCAATTTGGGTAAGATGTGATGAACAATGCAAAAATCTGAATGATTCCAACTACTTACCAAGAACAATAACTCCCCAGAAATGCATTACCTGTGTTGCCTTACAGTCATGATGAAATGGAAATTATAAGAAAATAAGTAAAAGAGGTCAATACTGTGCATTTCCTAGGGATTGTTGACACAGGTATGAAAATCTCACAGCTCTCAATTCTAACCATAAAACTCTGCTATTGAATTGGAAAGCTAGCCTTTGCAAAAAGGCCAGGCACTCCCTTGAGCCACGGTTCGTTCAAAGGGCTACTGGCAGAAACAAGGCTCAAGGGCCAAGATCTTGACAGTTTCTTAGGACTCAAGTTTTCTGCAGGGTATTCCAACACATGAAACATAGAGAAGATGAAGGTCAGGGGACTCTTGAAGCCTGGCATGAATAACTCAGGGGAAGAAGCTGCTCAGGTGCACTCAATGGGCTCCAGAAGCAGGCAAAGACTTAGTAGGAAGGTAACCACCACCACCACAGGGACTTCAGCCAAATTCAATGGCATGTGGGCAGGGGTGGCACACAACAAAGTTCAAACCATGTAGCTTTCCCCCTGAGCTTGTCCAAAAGAAGGAATGTTTCACCTTCAGGCAACTGCCCTTATATTCTATAAACGTCATAAAATGATTTTTGCCTCCACATTAGAACTGAGTTGTGTGTATGTGTGTTAGGGAGTCTGTGTGAGAGAATAAGGTGGCAGGAGGGGTAAATCTCCATGATTAAAGTTATAACATGACAAAATAAGTCAGCTGGTAGGAAAATAGCCATGTGGCTCTAATGAAGTTCCTGGTGTAGCTGGGCATGTTAGTCAGTTTCCCCCAATTGTCTTACAAGGCCATCAAGGCACTAAAGCAACCATGTGATTTATCATTATTATTTGATTGCTGAGGAGTTTGATGAATTCTGGATGCATCTCCAAAAGTCTCTAATGCCTACACGGCAGCAGGGGAGGGTTTCACAATTTACTGAGTATTAAGCAGCTAAAGAATTCACTCTCCAGGAAGAACTCGAAGAGTGAGTAAAGATTGACTCCATGGACCTTTTCATGAAGCAAAATGTTTCTCCCTTTTCCAGCAGGTGTTTGCAATCTCTTTTGACATTGCCTTTGTTTAAAAGAAATTATTGTCACGTATGCAAAACTAGAGTATACACATATACGTACTGAACACTGCCTATTATGTCTGTCCTCCTTCATACCCTGCCATACCCCCTTCTCCCCTCCTTAATTTTTGGATAAAGAGCCAGTTCTACTGATACCTAGAATGGAGAGAGGCAGTAGAAAAGAGATACCCACACTCCCATGTTCACTGCAGTATTATTCATAATAGCCAAGACACAGATAACAACCTAAGTGTCCCTCGACGGATGAATGGACAAAGAAAATGTTATACACACATATGCATACGCACATGTACATGAACACGCACACTCACATATACACGTAATGGAATATTAGCCTTTTAAAAGAAGAACTTCCTGCTGATTGCAAAAACATGGATAAACTTGGAGAACATTATGCTAAATGAAATAAGCTAGAAACAATACTACATGATGCTACTTATGTAAAGAATCTTAAATAGTCAGACTCATCAAAGCAGAGAGTGGAATGGTGGTTGTCAGAGCCTGGGGTGAGGGCAAAACAAAGAGGTGTAAGTCAACGGGTACAAAGTTTCAGTTACACGAGATGAAGTCCTAGAGATTTATCATACAGAATAGTGCCTATAGTAGATGATACTGTATATATTTAAAATTTTTACCAAGCACATAATCTTATGTCAAGTGTTCTTATCACAAAGAAAATAATAAATTAAAGAGGATGGAGGAAACTGTTAGAGAAGATGGATATGTTTATGGTACTGATTGTGGTGAAGGCTCACAGGTATATACTTAGCTCCAAATTCATCAAATTGCACACATTAAATATGTACAGCTTTTGTATGTTAATTACACCTCAATAAACTGGAAAAAATACTATAATACCAGTGTGATTTGGAGGCAGGTAATCTAATCCCTGTAGGCCTAAATAAAATAGTACTTGGTACCTATCTGCATCAAACCAGCTAAATTCTGAGGCTTGGTTACCACCTTAGTGCTGGTCTACAGCAATTGTTAGGGACTTCAGCAACTATCTGAAGAGCCTAACAGCCTAGTGCAAATTTGAAGAAATGAGTTAGAGTAACATCTTTTTATTAAAAGCTTAACTGGATTTTTTAAAATGATAAGATTTATTAAGATTCAAACATATGAAGGACATACAAGTAACAGTTCTGTATAGGAAATGCCAGATACCCTGCATGTAAGAGCATACGTGCAGGGTACCTTGTGCTTAGAAACCTTTCTGCACAGAGCAGTGACTTAGCTAGCCATAACAGCTGCAATGTACTGTACTATAAAACAATCACAAGTTGGGTGCAGTGCCACATGCCTGTAATCCCAGCACTCTGAGGGGCCAAGGCGGGAGGATCACTTGTGCCCGGGAGTTTGAGGCCAGCCTGGATATCATAGTGAGACTGAGACCCCTGTCTCTACAAAAAACCAAAAAATTAGCCAGGCTTGGTGGCACATGCCTGGGTCCCAGCTACACAGGAGGCTGAGCCAGGATTGTTTGAGCCCAGGAGGTTGAGGCTGCAGTAAACAGTGTTCCCACCATTGCACTCCAGCCTCGGGGACAGAGTGAGACCCTGTCTTTCAAAAAAAAAAAAAAATCACATGTGAGGTTAATGTTTAAGGATCAGGTGACCTAATGAAATTGGACCTTCTGAACATTCTTGAACACTATTATTTTAACAAAATGTGGAAACCAGTTTAACAAGAAGTTATAAAAATGGAGAGCCGGCAATGAAAATAATCCTAGAATTAACCTGCAAGAAGAGGGTATGGTCAGAAAGACAAACAACCACTCCTACAAGTATAAATGCTTGATTCAGTTTCTCTATTTTGTGTTGTCCGAGCACCTCTAGCAAGGCTCATATGCAATATTAGAATCTCTTAGAAAGTCCCAAGTCCTAAGCTAAAAAACAGAAAGCAAGCCACCCACTGCTACCACGGTGACTTGCAGGATCAGAGACAGGGCCATTTGTCCATTTGCTACCATTTTGTCCCCAAGCTCCGTAACAAACTATGGGTCTTTATTTGCACAAGACCAAAACCTATTATTTCAAAAAAGTTCTCTTTTAGCAAACCTCTGACAGCCCTTGTCACTACACCTCCCCACAATTGCTATTCCAGGTAAAAAGGGAAGAGCAAGCACAGAATCCACCTTGTAAGCAGGATTATTTTTCTTATTTTCTTCTATGCTTCCACCCTCAATACCTCACAATATGTCTTTCCCTCGCAACTCCCCCACATCTCTCACCCCCACATACTCAAATTAATATTTAAATCTGGAGGGAATGGGGAGGCAGTGAATCAGAGGAAGCTCCATTCGTAATATATGGAACAATTTAGCACTATGAAGGCTCAATCCATCTGTGGAAAGGAAATCCAGTGTGGCTAGGCCTGCCCCATTCAGGTCTGCTCTCAGTACACTGACATTTTCTGGGTTCCAAAGGGAAACAGTACCTGAATTACTAAAAGGCCTGGGAACTATTTTAAATAATGCTTGGAGTAATCTGATATCTAAAGTGGCTTTCTGCTAAAAGGATCCTTTGTCACAGTGCTACATTCAAGACAGCTTATTTAATGTATTTCAGATTTCATTGCCATTGGCAATGTGCCTAGAAGGCTGAATTTGAGATTCGGCATTTTAAACAAAATCTCTAAAATCTCTAAAGAACAAGTCACCACTTTCCCTAATGAGGTAGTCTGATCCTGTTACTTAGAGCTTTCCTTAAGCATGCCTGGGGCCTCTGTGTGGGCCGCACATCCCAATTCCGGTGCAAGGAAGAGCTAGAAAGGTAACAATTGCACTGTGCCTCTCAGCTCACTCCACCAGCCTGACCCAACACTAAATTCCATCTCATGGGGCTCAGAATATTAAGTTGATATTACTAAAAAATTCTGTTTGTTTAAGGAAAGAAGATGGTGCTAAACCCTCAAATGGTTTTGTGGTAGGTTTCTAAATGCACCACAAAGAGACGAATTAAAATTCAAGTTTGTCACTTTCCCAAATCTGCATGTAGAAGTCACTACAGTCAACGCCTCTGGCCCGGAATGACCGAAACCAAACTAAGAGAAGTAAATTGTTTTCTATTATATTCTCCTTAGGCTATATATTCTCTAGATAGCAGAGAAGAAGGAAATACTTAGTGCTGTGTGGTCTTGGCACACCATTATGTCAATGTGTCATCGGATACTAATGTAGAATGATTGTTCAAATCGTCCCTGTAATAGACCCATAATTAGCTTGTTCCGTTCCTATGCTGCGTTTAAGCCTTCAGAATTGCTCAGATCTGAGGTTTTACTACAGAACAAGTCAACAGTATTCAGAGACACCAAATTCCTAATATGCTCTTTTCCCCTGCTGTCCTTTTCCCCCCTCTCCTGTATTTGGTTTTCAGCTCTCTTTTCCCACAGACCTCTCAAAGAACGCCAGGTAGAGGTTAGTCGCTTACCCTGCCATAAAAAGAAAAAAACAAGAGTGAAGAAAAGTTTGCCTGCCATCACTCAATGCTTGTTAAGTAGCTAAACTATAATGGGTATACAATACTTTTTATTAAGCCAACGGGTTATATGGGTCAGCTTACGCACGTGGCTTGCAAATCTGTTCTCAACAAGCTCAAGTTGGACCAGATAAGAAATGTTAATTTATTTGAGCAGACATATGTCACTACCTAATTATAAGACTAAGGTGCTGGTGTGGTGCATCATGCCAGCACATACCAACACGGCAGAAAGGAGTCTGCTCCTGACAAAGCAACCAGGTGAAGCACATTCACCATGATAAGGTCCTGACCTCCCTGGATCATGTCTCTTTCATCAACTCGTTTGGTAAAT
>JAZHEH010001962.1:0-81137 GCA_036589455.1 Ateles fusciceps
ATGATCATGCCCCACATGTTCAAATGCACAGTGCTGGCTGGTGGCACGATGTGTGTGTGTGTGGTGGGGGGCAGGGTGCATCAAAGGCTAAGCGAGGATAGAAACAGGTGGGTGCTGGCCTCGGGGGGATGTGGGTCGTACATGGAATCTCAAAGACAAGGGGGTTCTTGGAAGTGCAGAGATGGTGAAAAGCAGATCACCTGGTGAGCTGGGATTTCCTGAGCAAATTCAGTGTTCCAGAACTTTCCTGAAGAAGTAGGGGGTCTCACTCTCTGGAGTCTTTGGGGAGCAGTGGGAAGCTCCCAGTCCTCCTGATACTTGATCCTTGGCCCCCTTGCCCCAGTGAACTTGAGCCCGAGTCCTCACAAAGGCCACTTGGTCTGCATCACCAGCCTTGTGGGGGAGGCTGCCCTCCAGTCAGCAGAGGCATGTAAGGTTAGTACCAAGCCAGGGCTGTGGAGGAGGGCACCCTGGCCCTGGCGGGCACCCAGCTCCAGGCTGCCAGGTATGTCTGTGTGTCTGGAAGGAAATCAGCCTAGACCTGCAGTCTGAGTCTTCTCACCTTTGGTGAGGAGGATTGAATTTGAAGACGATTCTTACTCCAAAGATATGGTAAAAAGACTGATGAGTTTGTGGATTATGAAGCCTGTGGCCAGTGCCTGGCACACTGGAAACTGTCATAGTCACTTCATGGGAAGGAGAAGACCGCAGCTGGCCAGGTGTCCACTGAGCAGTGTTGGGGACAAGGGAACGGGGCACCTGGCACTGAATCCAGTAGTGTGTCTCTGAGCAAATAAACGAGGCACTTCGGTGTCCCTGCCTGGGTGTGAGCGTCACCATAACCATCCAGCCAGCCCCTCAGGGAGGCCAGACACTGATGAGCTAAGTGCTTGAAATGTCTTAGTAAGCTCCCCAAAGGTTGTGCAAATGTTAGTTGTTGCTGCTGTCAACAGGCGGGGCCACCTGTGTGCTTCCTGTTCCAGCTTCCCTTCCTGGGATCGGCTGGCCAGCCGCTCTTTTGGGACACCTGTTAGAAGGCAGAGAAGATTTTTTTTTATTTTTTGTATTTAGGCATGTATTTCCATGTGTTCTCTTTGGGTGGTTTGGTTCTCACACTCCCCAAACTAAAAAGTGGAGGGCAGAGAGTGGGGGACTGGACAGAGAACTGCAGGACTGCCTGCCTCTGACCTGGGGGCAGGTCTGAGGAGGAAGGACCAGGCAGCATGCCCATCCCAGCCAAGATCTGAGAAGAGCCGAGGTTGGGATGGGGAAGCCCCATTCATCCAGTGTGAAATTCAATCATGGTCATCAGACAGTCAAACCGAGCCTAGGCGAGGGCTTAGCCTTTCCCAGTGGGCCTGAGGGGGAGTGTCTCACTGTAGGTGCCCCTGGTTTTCCTCTCCCGGCCTCCCCCCTGAGACCAGCTCACCTCTCTCCATCTCTCCTGGGGGGGCAAGGCTGTGCCCCCTCCCTCACCCAGTGCAGAAGCCCCTTGGGTCCAGCTGCCATGGTCACTGCTGCCCCCAGCTTGGGTCCCAGCTTCGTGCTCCCCCGCTCTGGGTTTTTCTTGACACAGTGAGAAACCAGAAATAATTGAAGTCCCTTTGATGAGGGAAGAAGCAGAGTCTGGGCACAATGTGGGAGCTGGGGGCCTGGTGTTGTGGTGGGTTGTGGGGGGTGGCTGCAGTGCACAGTGGGAGTCGTGGGTGGTGTGGGAAACTGTCTTGGCCAACCTCTGTCCATCTGAGCAGGGGGGCCTGGGGGCAGAACTCTTGGCTCCCTCTTCCCTTCCCCTCCCCCTCCATGCACTCGGGAGCATGCAGTGTTAATTAGGAACAAGAAAATAATTGCCCATTAGAAAGCAGCAGGTGACACCAAGCTGGCCCTGGGAGATGGTGCTGCTGGCGGGGGACTCCTTCCTGCTCTTTCCCTCCTCATTCCTCCTCCCTGGCCCTCCTTCCCTCTTCTTCCTCTTCCCACCTCCTTTCCCCTTATACCCTCTGTCCCTGTCCCACCCACCACGCCCAGTTTGCTCCCAGCACCCAGGAGGGTTCGGGAAGTAACTCCCTAACAAAAGGCTTCCAAAGACTGGGCAGGGTGGCTCACTCCTATAATCCCAGCACTTTGGGAGGCCAAGGGAGGAGGATCACTTGAGCCCAGGAGTTGGAGACCAGCCTGGCCAATATAGTGAGGGCCTGTCTGTATTAAAAAAAAAAGAAGGCTTCCAAGTTTTGGTTTAGCAGGGCTCACTTTCACTGGGGCTGAAGAGCGTTATCAGTATCCCAACTGAGGCCAGCTGCCCAGCTTGGTGAGGCCCCAGGCCACAGAGGCCCAGCGCCTGCCGAAGGGGGAGATCGGGAGGCTGGAGGAGGCTAACGAGGGAGTGGCTGCATCACCCACAGCCTGATCCTTCTCGGATGGTCCTTCCCTGCTGAGTGGGGACATTGGTAGATTCAGGGGCTTTTTCCACCGGGGGATAAAATGACAGTGGGATTGTTGAGGAGGCAAACTCGAAGGGTAGCTAGGGGCAGGCTGGATGGTAGCTAGGCTCCAGGCTATACAGGAGGTTTGTATTTAGGAATGGGGCTCCCTTACTTTTTTTTGGTCATTAGGGATCACTTGGCCAGGCGCGGTGGCTCACACCTGTAATCCCAGCACTTTGGGAGGCCGAAGCAGGTGGATCATTTGAGTTCAGGAGTTTGAGACCAGCCTGGTCAATATGGTGAAGCCCAGTGTTTACTAAAAGTACAAAAACATTAGCTGGGCTTGGTGGCGTGCACCTGTAATCCCAGATACTTGGGAGGCTGAGGCACGAGAATCACTTGAACCTAGGAGGAAGGTTGCAGTGAGCCAGGATCATGCCATTGCACTCCAGCCTGGGCAACAGAGCAAGACTCTGTCTCAAAAAAAAAGGAGTAACTTACTTAGAGAAAAGAGTGTCATCTTAAGTGTGCAGCTCAATGAATTTATACCCACAAACATGTGCGTAGTGTGTGTGTGTGTGTGTGTGTGTGTGTAGCGAGCAGCACCATCCCAATTAAATTGTACTCCTGACCCCCTAAGAAGCCTCCTTCATGCTCCCGTGAAGTCAGCACCCTCCCAAAGGTAGCGATGATTCAATGATTCACGTTTCTCTGGCTATTGATAAGTATCTCTGAATTTGAACTTCATATATGTTAACACACACAGTCTCTGCTGTTCCGTGTCTGGCTTTCTCCCTCTACCTGACTTCTGGGAAATTCGTCCCAGAAATGTTGTCATGTGTAGTGCAGTTTCCCTTTCATGGCTGTGTAGTATTCTCAGACTGTAACACATGCTCCGTATCCCTTCTCTTTCTGGAGGACACTTGTGTCTTTTAGGGTATTTGACTGTTACTGTTGTGTGAAGCTGCTTAAATTTGTGATTTTTTTTTTTTTTTTTGAGATGGAGTTTTGCTCTTGTTGCCCAGGCTGGAGTGCTATGGTGTGATCTCAGCTCACCGCAACCTCAAATAAGGGTTAACATATTTTAAAACATACATAAAAGTCACCAAAAATATTAAACTTTAGTCATAAACATGATCCAATCAACTCTTATCCTTATATATTATCAAGTGATTTACAGATGAAGAGAATGTCCAAATGCATTGGATTTTATACAGACATTTATTTTATTACTTTAACATTTATAAAGATAATCTAAAATGAGTACTTAAAAAAAATTAGGCAGATTTTGGATTCCTGTCTTCTTTCTAGTTTTCTCTGTCAGAAGAAAACAGTTGATAATTTTAATTAAAGCCGGTAATTAATAAAAAGACTACAGTTGATATAAGTCAATCTGAGGCCCACAGTAAAAAATAAACAATTACAAATAAAAATATAAAGACTACAGTTGGTACAGTAATTAGAAAAGATTAATATGCATACTGGAAAAGATAATGGTAAGGGAAGTTAATTTACAAAAATGATAATTTAACGTAAAAAGGTACATGCAATGCACATACTTTAAATTCAGGTATGATTAATTATATCTCAAAATTAAGGTTTTAATTTCATTATGCATTTACATACTTATCAACTTATGCATGTCTAAACATAGAAAAATATACTGCCATTAATTTTAAAAGTCTATATATGTAAAAGAAGAATATTAATGAGTTTATTCACTTTTTAAAAAGCTCATAAATGCAATGAAAGTTGTTATATGGATTATACACAAAGAGTGAAATTATATTTTGAAATTTCTTTTATATTATGACAAAATTATTCTGTGCTCAGATAACAGAGATTCCCTTTTAACAACAAAATAGTGTGGGAACTCTGTATTTCTGGTAAACTCTTGAAAGTTTTTGAATTTATAAACAATATTCTAAGGTGAGTATTTAAAGATCATGGCTGCTGATTATTTAAAAATATTGTTCAGAATAATTGTATTTTCTTTATGCAACTATGACTTACATTCATGTCTTGCTTCATTGAATTACTATTCTTGATGTTGTCTTTGCTTTATCTAGCCCTAAATATGCAATAATAAAATTGCCCATATGTATTTTATGCCTATACTATCACAGGATTTCCAAGAATAACTTTGACTTATAAATATAAGAAAATAATGAGGCTTGTTTTGGCAACCTCCAAATTTAATTAACTCAAAAATGTTGTGAAAACTTTTATCAAATTTAACATAGATCCCAGAGAAGAACACCTCATTTCATTTTATGCCTGTGTTCTACCAGACTTCAAAAAAGAAATCATATGTGACTTAAAATTTTAAGAGCAAAGAAAAAGAGAAAACATTTAAAAACTCATATAGGGAGGCTAACATGATCAGGACTGGATACAAGGTAATTACTAAAAAAAGTTAATGTCTTTCCTTGATATATGCTATAAACAAATAGAAAAAAGGAAACTAGATAACCACAATGGGAAAAATAGCTATTGAATTTACAGAAATGAAGTAAGAAATGTATAAGATACACTTGAAGTAGTCTAGAAAACTTTCATAAGTCTAAATCTAAACCTAAATCCTGAATTAGAAAACTTAAAAGATAGAGATGATCTTTGTCCCAAAGTCTGTATCTAAAAAGACTGAAATTTTAATCACATGACAATTTGTGTGTGATTTGATAAACTGTTTCAAAGTTTATATAAAAAATAAGCCCATGTGAGAATAGCTACTTTTTGTCCAAAAGAAAATAAAGAGAATGATAGGGAGTGGAGGCCTCCTTCTACTGGTCGTCAGAGGATAAATCCTAGAGTACTGTACTGATAAAAAACACATTCATGGCAGTAGTGGGACAGTCAGACATGACTTATACATAAGAATTTCAAAGATGACAAATGGAGCATTTGAAATCGGTAGAGAATGGAATTGTTTTGAGAAAGTTAGGTATGTGGAATTTGAGAAAACCAATAATAAATTTCAACTAACATAAAGACTTTGATTCAAAAATAAAATCATTACAAGAAAGTAATTCTTTATATCCTTGCAGTAAGCAATGCCTTTTACTTATGACATGAAATACAAATATCCTGAAGTTTAAAAATGAACAAATTTAGCTACCTAAAAAGTAAAACCTCCCCTTTAAGCAAAATATTGATAATGTTAAAAGGCAAGTGACAGGCTGGAAGGAAGTATTTGCAATGTATGTATTAAAAATAAGTAATATTTAGAATATGCGTAGTTCATTCAAATTACTAAGAACTTGTAAAACACAGTGGGAAAATGGGCAAGAATATAAATAGGAACTGTACAAAAGAAAAAGCACAAATCATGTATTCACAAATGAAAAGGTGCTTCACCTGTCTAATGGCCAAGATGTGTGTTATAATATAACACAGAACTGCCCCATCTCATTGGTATAATTTTAAAAATACATATTCAATACAGAAATTTATATGCCACTTCAGTATTTTTATGATTACTACTTTTGTTATTCTAAAAAAAAGTAAGTCAAAAAATGGAATAAGAAAACATATTGTAAATATTTATATGATACGGGTAGGAGAAACCTAAATAAGACCCCAAAGGCAGAAGTTTAAAGGGAAGACTAATTGGTTTATCCATATGAGAATTTTAAAGTATTCTGTACGTTAAAAGGAATACTCAGTTAGGAAGTGGAGAAAGATGGTGGAAGAGAAAAGCCTCACTGACGGTAACCCCTAAGCAAGGACACCAACTTAACAACTATCTACGCAGGAAAAAACCCATCTTTATAAGAACCAAAAACTAGGTACCAAAACTGCCTCAAAGGGGTGGAGCACCAAGCAAGCTTCAGGACTTGACCCTTGGATGGCATTTCTGGACGTGCCCTGGGCCAGGGGAGCCCACTGCCCTGAAGCGTGAATCCCAGGCCAGGCAGCATTCACCACAAGCTAACTTAAGAGACCACAGACCTTAAGGAAATATCAGTGTCTGGCACTACTCCTTGTGGCTGGGGTGGTGGTGGCTACAGCATGAGGCTCGTCTGCCTTTGGAAAGGGAGGGAAGAGCAGGAAGGACTGTGACTTGTGGTTTGAGGGCTAGCTCAGCCACAGTATAACAGAACAGCAGGTAGATCTAACTGTTTTGACTTCAGTCCCTGACCCCCAGACAGCACTTCCAGACCCACCCAGGGTCTGGGAGAACATGCCACCTGGAAGGGAAGGATACAGGCCTGGATGGCTTTGCCACCTGCTTATTGTAGAGCCCCAGGGCCTTGAGCAAACATATGCAGTAGCCAAGGAGTAGTTAAGGTAGGCCTTGGGCAAGACCCAGCACTGTGCTGGCTTCAGGTCTGACCCAATGCAGTCAAAGTGGTGCTTGTGTCACTTTACCCCTAGGCTTTAGGTGGCTCAGAACAGAGACCAGGACTCTTTATGTTTGGAAAAAAGTAAGGGAAGAGTACAAGAGTCTCTACTTGGTAATCAAGAGAATTATTCTGGATCTTTTCCAAGACGATCAAGGTGGTACCTCTATGAGTCTACACGAACCCACAACATTATTGGGCTTGGGGTGCCAGAGACTCTTTCTGGAGAAACAGATATATGTCACCTTTCAGACACACAATTCAAAATAGCTGTGTTGAGGAAACTCAAAGAAACTCAAGATAATACAGAAAAGGAATTCAGAATTCTATCAGATAAATTTAATAGAGAGACTGAAATAATATTTAAAAATCAAGAGCAAATTCCAGAGCTGAAAAATACAACTGGCATGCTGGAGAATGCATCAGAGTCCTTTACCAGCAGATGGATCAAGCAGAAGAATTAGTGAGCATGAAGACACCCTATTTGAAAATATGCAGTCAGAGGATACAAAAAGAAACAAAAAACAAAAAATGAAGCATGCCTACAGGATCTATAAAATAGCCCCAAACGATGCAAATCTAAGACTTACTGGGCTTAAAGAGAAGGTAGAGAACAAGATAGAGGTAGAACATTTATTCACAGGATAATAACAGGAACTTCCCCAACCTAGAGAAAGATATTATATCCAAATATGAGAAGGCTATAGAACACCAAGAAGATTTAACCCAAAGAAGAGTCTCTTAAGGCATTTAATAATCAATCTCCTAAAGATCAAAGATAAAGAGAGGATCCTAAAGCACCAAGAGAAAAGAAACAGCATACAATGGAGCTCCAAAATGTCTGGGAAAACTCAGAATAGTGTAATACTCTAATTGTGGCGAATAAACTACTCTTATCATAAATGGAATTCTAGACTAAATAATGAACCAATCAAAAATAATAACCACAACGTCTTTTCAAGACATAGTACAATAAGATATAAATAGAAACAACAAAGTTAGAAAGCATGAGGACAAAATTAAGGCAATTGCTATAACAATTTTAAATATATACACACCCAACGTGGGAGCGTCCACATATAAACAGCAAATATTGTCAGAGCTAAAGAGAGAGATGTGCCCCAATACAATAATAGCTGGAGACTTCAACACCCCATGTTTACCACTAGACAGATCTTCCAGACAGAAAATCAACACAGAAACATCAGACTGAAAGTGCACTACAGAACGAATGAGTCTAATAGATATTTACAGAACATTTCACCCAAGAGCTGCAGAATACACATGCTTTACCTAAGCACATGGATAGATCATATGTTAGGTCACAAACAAGTCTTAAAACATACAAAAACTGAAATAATATCAAGCATTTTCCTTGACCGCAATGGAATAAAACTAGAAATCAGTAACCGGAGGAATTCTGGAAACGATACAAATACATGGAAATTAAACAATATGCTCCTGATCAGTGAGTCAATGAAGGAATTAAGAAGGAAATTTAAAAAATTCTTGAAACCAATGATAACGGGAAACACAACACACCAAAACCCATGGGATACATCAAAGGCGTACTAAGAGGGAAGTTTACAGGTGTAAGTGCCTACATCAAAAAAGGACAAAACCTTCAAACAAACAATCTAATGATGCTTTTTTATGAACTGGAAACACAAGAGCAAACCAAACCAAAATGCTAGAAGAAAGAATAAAGATCAGAGCAGAAATAAGTGAAATTGAACTGAAAAATAACATACAAAAGAGCAATGCAACAAAAACCTCTTTTTTTGCAAAATTAAAACAAAATTGACAAGTCTTTAGCCAGATTAACAAAAAAAGAGAGAATATCCAAATAAATATAAATGAAAAAGGAGACGCTATAACTGATACTGTGGAAATTTAAAGGATCTTACAAGAAACTATATGCCAATAAATTGGAAAATCTAGAAGAAATGGACAAATTGCTAGGCACATACAACGTGACAAGATTGAATCAGGATGAAATCCAAAAGCTGAACAAACCAATAACAAGTAACAAGATTGAAGGTATAATTAAAAGTCTTCCAGTAAAGAAAAGCCCAGGACCTGGTAAATTCACTGATGAATTCCACCAAACATTTAAAAAAAGAACTAACACCAATCATGCTCACACTATTTCAAAAAACAGAGGAAGAAGGAATACTTCCAGACTCATTCTAGGAGGCCAGTACTACCCTGATACCAAAACCAGACAAAAACACATCAAAAAAAGAAAAACTACAGGCCAACTTCTCTGATGAATATTGACGCAAAAATCCTCAACAAAATAGTAGCAAACCAGAAAGATCATCCATCATGACCAACTGGGATTTATCCCTTAGATGCAAGGATGGTACAACATATGCAAATCAATCAACATGATACATCATATCAACAAAATGAAGAATAAAAACCATATGATTATTTCAATGGATGGTGAAAAACAATTTTGTAAAATTCAACATCCTTTCATAATAAACACCCTCAAAACACTTGATACAGAAAGAGCTTATCTCAGCATAATGAAAGCCATGTAAGATAGATCCACAGACAGTATCATACTGAATGGAGGAAAACTGAAAAAGCCTTTCTTCTAAGATCTGGAACACAACGAAGATGCACAGGGTCACCACTGTTACTCGACATGGTACTGGAAGTCCCAGCTAAAGCAATTAGACAAGAGAAAATAATAAGCAGCATCCAAACAGAAAAGAAAGAAGCCAAATGATCCTTGTTTGCTGATGATATAATCTTATATTAGAAAAACCTAAAGCCTCCACAGGAAAACTGTTAGAACTGATAAACAAATTCAGTAAAGTTTCAGAATACAAAATCAACATACAAAAATCAGTAGCATTTGTATATGTCAAAAGTCAGTGAACAATCTGAAAAAGAAATTAAAAAAAAAGTAACCCTATTTACAACAGCCACATATGAAAGTAAATATCTGGAAATTAATTTCACCAAAAGAAGTGAAAGATCTCTATAAGGAAAACTTTATAAAACAGTGATGAAGGAAACTGAAGAGGACACCAAAGAATGGAAAAGTATTCCATGTTCATAGACTGGATGAATCCATATTGTTAAAATATCTATTCTACTTATTCAGTGCAATCCATCTCAAAATACCAATGACATTCTTCACAGAAATAGAAAAAACAATCCTCAAATTTATGATGAACCATAAAAGACTCAGAATAGACAAAACTATGCTAAGCAAAAAGGGCAAAACTGGAGGAATCACACTACCTGGCTTCAAATATTACTACAGAGCTAGAATAACCAAAACAGCATGGTACTGGCATAAAAACGGACACACAGGCCAATAAAACAGAATAGAGAGCCCAGAAACATATCCATACACCTACAGTGAATTCATTTTTGACAAAGGTGCCAAGAACATACACTGGGGAGAAGGCAGTCTCTTCAAAGAAATGGTGCTGAGAAAACCGGATATCCATACACAAAAGAAGGACACCAGACCCCTAGCTAACGCCATCTACAAAAATCAGTGAAAATAAATTAAAGGCTTAAATCTAATATCACAAACTATGAAACTACTACAAGAAAGCACTGGAGAAAATCTCCAGAACATTGGTCTGGGAAAAGATTTCTTGAGCAATACCCCCACAGGCACAGGCAACCAAAGTGAACAAATGAGATCACATCGAGTTAGAAATCTTCTGCAGAGCAAAGTATGAAATCAACAAAGTGAAGAGACAACCCACAGGATGGGAGAAAATATTTGCAAACTACCCGTCTCACAAGGAATTAATAAACAGAACATTTAAGGAACTCAAACAACTCTAAGAAAAACGTCTAATAAGACAGGCAGTAACAAATGCTGGCAAGGACGTGGAGAAAAGGAAACCCTCATACATTGTTGGTGGCAATGTAAATTAGGGCAACCACTATGGAGAACAGTTCCCCCAAAAAACTAAAAACTGAGCTACCATATAATCCAGCAGTCCCACCGCTGGGTATATACCTAAAAGAAATAAAACCAGTATATCAAGGAGACATCTGCACTCCTATGTTTGTTGCAGCAATGTTTACAATAGCTAGGATCTGGAAGCAATCTAAGTGTCCATCAACAGACAAACAGATAAAGACCATGTGATACATATGCACAGTGAAGTATGATTCAGCCATAAAAAGTGAGATCCAGTCATTTGCAACAACACAGATGGAACTAGAGATCATGTTAAGTGAAATAAGCCAGGCATAGAAAGACAAACATCGAGTGTTCTCACTTATTTGTGGAATCTCAAACTCAAATCAACTGAACTCATGGACATAGAGAGTGCAAGGATAGTTATCAGAGGCTCGGAAGGATAGAGGGGGGTGAGGGGAGGTGGGGGATGGTTAATGGATAGAAAAAAGTAGAAAGAACACCTAAGATCTACTGTTTGATAGTGCAATAAGGTGACTAGTCAATAATAATTATTTATTTGTAAATAACTTTTAAAATGTAATTGGATTGTAATTCAAAGGATAAATGCTAGAGGAGACGAATGCCCCATTCTTCACGATGTGCTGCTTTCACATTGCATAACTATATCAAAACATGTCCTGTATCCCATAAATATATACACTGTGTGCTTACTGTGTGCCCACAGAAATTTCAAAAAAGAAAAACTCACAAAACTAGTAAAAGGTGAAGAAAAATCAAGAAAAAATGATTTCAAAATCAATGCCACACCACAGTCTCCTATGGATGACATTATTCTTAGTTCTACCCTGAAGTCTAAATATATCCTTGGGCCCCTGGACTAATATGAACTTAGTACACCCTGGAAAATTCAAGACTAGTAAATGCAGCCAAACTTACAAAAACGGAGGCATATTATCACATAGGGCTCTCGTGAAGTCTGCTAAGATTTAACCTAGTATCTGTCACCGAGTGAGCCCTTAACTGTTGTTGGATGTGGTACAGCATAGTACTAAAGAACTTTAGAACTGTGCCATGCTTTTAAGGGCTTTGCCTTTGATTCTCCTTACATTTAATTTAAAAATCTGCATGCTTATTTTAACTGTGTAATTATTCACCACTATATTTGTTGTGTAACACTAGCCAATCAACAATAAGGGATGAGAATGCTAATTAAACAAATTCCCCTCCTTTCTTTGGGAACACAATTGAGTCAATTATTCACATTTTCTTTTTTTTTTTCTTTTTTTTTTTGGTATTTAGGAATAATTTCTACTACTAATTTATTCTCAGTGGAATTTTGTATTCAAATAAGAAATCAACAATGATCATAGTAATTGGAGAGTGTGAAATTTAACAATCCTTCCTTTTTGATCAGTGAGGAGTTTTTTTGTTTTTTTTTTTTTAATTTTACTTAAGCATTTTAGATTTAGCCTTCGGCAATAAAATTAGTAAACATAGGGAATGCTTACTAACACGTGCATGTGCACACACACAAGTCATGTCCATATAGAAATGCTGGTTTTGACATGCCAACTGAATATCCATCAAAATTACCTGAAATTTTCAGGAAGAAAAAAATATATATATAAATAAAACTTTTGGAAAGTTTAAAACTGTTTGGCTGTATCTTGTGTATAATCTTGTACCTCTCTTTTCACACCAACATCTCAGAGGCGAAGAGGGTCAGAGTGGTTCTTTGATGAGTTTCTCTAAAGGTGGCAGTAAAATGAATCCCTGGCAGTGTTCTACTTTGCCATATGCCCAAGGAGGGTGAGAGAATCATGGCATCCCCCAGAACACTTCCTTGGCAGCCAAGGACAGCACTTCACCTAGAATGAATCCTCCTTGCTGGGGGAAAAATATAGCAGGCATGGAGAGATGTTTGTCATTTGGTGATACCTCTGAGTGGGAATGTCTCAAGCTCTTATGAAGTATGATGTGCAAGGTCCATTTCTAAATACTAGAAACATCTTGCTGTGAAAGCACATGATGTCAGGAGTTAAGAACTCTGATGATGCCGCATAGGAAAACATGTGGCAATGTGATCACCAGTCTTCTTAAATGACCTTGCAGATGGCTATTACTGTACTGCTGAAGTCCAGTGCCCATGATTTGTGTTTCCCCATTGTGTTATCAGCTCAAAAAAGTATTGCCACAATTATAGCTAAAGGCACTAACAGAAAAATTATCTTCTGGGTGGACACACATTTTTTCAGTCTCAGCTTCCAAAAATTGGTCATTGAGCAGTGTGAGTTTCTTTCTTTCTGTCTCAGCTTTCATCTTTACTTTATTGTAGACACTGAGGTGCACAGAATGAATACCTCAGAGTTCTGGTTGCCCTTGTGAAGTTGCTGTCACGCACCATTTCAATAAGAAAGTATGCCTGGCTGGGAGCGGTGGCTCACGCCTATAATCCAAGCACTTTGGGAGGCAGAGGTGGGCAGATCACCAGGTCAGGTGATAGAGACCATCCTGGCCAACATGGTGAAACCCCATCTCTACTAAAATAGAACAAATTCGCTGGGCATGGTGGTTCGTGCCTGTAGTCCCAGCTACTTGGGAGGCTGAGGCAGGGGGAGTGCTTGAACCCGGGAGGCAGAGACCGCAGTGAGCCAAGATCGTGCCACTGCACTCCAGCCTGGGCAACAGAGTGAGACCCCATCTCAAAACAAAAAAAAGAAAGTATGCCTAATATCAGAAATCAATATTGTCCCCTGATCTATATAGATTTCTGGGTAATTCTTCCCTTTACATTTAGTAATAGCTTCTGCTAAGCTTGCAATGTCCTGTCGGGTTCTATCACTAATATGTGTCAGCTGAAATGTGACACATGGCACTTCCATCAAGGAGGTTTCTTGTCATGCCTGAGAGATCAAGTCCTGGATTGCTGTAATTCATATTTCTCATTGTTCTGTAACTCAACACTGTCAGAATAATTGGCACTTTTGGACCCAAAAGCCAAAATAAATTGATGAAATGCCTCGCAGCACTTTGTTAGATATTAAAGAAGTGTTCCTGGGATCTCTTCATTTAGTTTTTAATTCTCCACATGAATAAAACATGATGGAAGTCCTTGGTTTCAGTTTTCATCATAATACCTACTGTCATCTCGGAATCTTGACTTCTTGTTTCTGATTCCTGAAACCCCATACACTTAGAGTCACAAGGTAAATATTTACTAAGCTGTTCAGCTATTTCAAATGCATCAGCAAGAACTAGTAATAAAGGCACCTCAACAGGGTCCTCAAGCACTTGAATCATATTTGCTTCCATATGTTTTCCAGAAGCAAGTTATCATTAGATTGTGTTCACATCTCTTCTAGTCTTCATTCAATGGTACCATATTGCAAAGAGCCCACATATTTCAAAGCAGTTTTCTGTAGATTTTATGACCTTCATGCATAAATGCATTTACCTTGAACAACCTGCTGGGAGCTGTTTTCAAACCTTTCTAAAAGCATGGCCAGCTAAGACGTGTCCGAATTCAAGCAGGGATTTTACCAAATCAAAATGTCTCATACTCTTTATTTGGTTGTAAAGAGGAGGACATTACACTTCTCCACCTATAATTTCCCTGATGTTTCTTTGGAAGGCTCTCGTAGGGGTTATCTCAACAAACAAAGCATTTTTTCTTTCTTTGGTTGCAGTTGTGATGGCCTAGATGAAAGCAGCCGGCTCGCAAATGTCCCCGAACCAGCATCTGCCAGTAGTAGAACCTTCTTCGGAAGTGGTTTTTCCTGTCACATTGCTGCAGTCAGTTGCATTTTGGGCTCCCTGCTCACCATATTCCCAACACTCTCTTCAGTGTCTTTGAACACTGGATCCCTCATATAGTTCCTATAGCTGTAATAAGCTGCTGTTGTTGATGGGATGTACAGAAGTATGTTTTGTTTCCTCAAACTCCTGAGCCAGCTCTTCATGATACTTGGCTACAGCTTCTTCCTCTCCTGATGGAGTACAGGAACAAAGACTGTTAAAGGCTGCACTGCACACCTTTTCAAAGGACCCTAGAGCCCTCAGGATTTCTGTTCTGGGAACCTCGAAATGCTCTAAAGAATAAAGCCTATTTTGTAAAAATTTAGGTGAGTCTCTCCAGTAAACTGCCTTTCACAGTAAAAAGTGGTCTCTTGTGGTTCTCACATATTTTTCACTATGTTTAGCACAATATTATAAGCCTTAAATAACACCATGGAAATCAACTGATGTGCCATGAGTGATACCAAAGGGCTCCCAAGAAGTAAAGTTATGACAACACAAGGAAAAGCTGAATTGCTCGATACGCACCACACACTGAGGCCTACAGCTGTGGTTGCTCACCATTTCAGATAATTCTTCATCTTGGAAACAGATGATGTAAACTTATGGTATCAATAAGTACAACGTGGAACTATAAATAGATGTCCTCTTCCTTATGATTTTCTTAAAAGTTTATTTTATCTAGGTTACTTTTTGTTAACTTTTATTTTAGGTTCAGGAGTACATGTGCAGGTTTGCTATATAGGTAAACTGTGTGTCTTGGGAGTTTGGTGTACAAATGACTTTTTGTCACCAGCTAATAAGCATAGTACCCAATAGGTAGTTTTTCAATCCTCACCCTCCTCCTACCTTCCACCTCGAGTAGACCATGGTGTTTGCTGTTTCCTTCTTTGTGTCCATATATAAGCAATGTTTAGCTTCCACTTACAAATGAGAACACGTAGTATTTGGTTTTCTGTTCCTGCATTAGTTTGCTTAGAATAATGGCCTCCAGCTGCATCCATGTTGATACAAAGGACACAATTTCAATCTTTTCAGTGTCTGTGTAGTATTCCATGGTGTGCATGTACCACATTTTTCTTATCCAGTCTACCAACCATGGGCATTTAGCGTAATCTAATGTCTTTGCCATTGTGAATAATGCTGTGTGAACATACGCATGCATGTGTCTTTATGGTAGAAGGATGAATATTCCTTTGAGTATGTATATGCCCAATAATGGGACTGCTGGGTCAAATGGCAGTTCTGCTTTAAGTTCTTTCAGAAATTGCCAAACCATTTTCCACAATGACTAAACAAGTTTACATTCCCACCAGAAGTGCACAAGCATTCCCTTTTCTCCATAACTTTGCCAGCATCTGTTACTTTTTTACCTTTTAATCATAGCCATTCTGACTGGTGTGAGATGGTGTCTCACTGTGGTTTTGATTGGCGTCATGAATAGCTAGTGGATGCTGAGCTATTATTAACACCTACATGATGGGATTACCTGTGCAGAAAACCACCATGTCACACATCACATATGTTACAAACCTGCACATACTGCACACGCACCCCTGAGCTTAAAAGATGGAAATAAAAAATAATAATTGCAAGTCACCTGACAGAATGCAGTAAGAAGATCATGGGATCACTTCTGTGATACTCTTGCCAAAAAAAGGTGCATCTAAATCTCGTCATAATAAAAACTCAAGAGAAATCCAATGGAGGGACATTCTGTATTACTGAACTTTACTCTTCAAAGGATTTAAGGTCATAAAGGTCAAAGAAAAACTGAGGAAGAGTCATGTCAGACTGAGAGAGTCATGACAACTAAGAAGAACATTGTAGACAATTAACAAAACTTGAAAAGAAACTGAGAATTAAATGATCGAATGTATTGATGGTAACTTCTGATTATGAAGTAGTTACATAAAATGTCCTAACTTGTAGGAATACCCACTAAAGGTATCAGATGCGATGGCATCATGTCAGCAGTTTACTCTCAAATGTTCCCCAGGGGGAGAGTTCTTTTCCCTAAAATTTACAACTTTTCTCCAATTTTAAGACTGTTTCCCAAAAGTTAATCAAATAAAGACATGAAAAAATAAATAGAAAAAGCAAAAAGCCTTAGGCAAACCTTATTTTTCCACAAGGAAAGATCTATATAAATCAGTGCTTAAAATTAAAATTATATATGTTTGACTGCACTATAACAAACATAATACATCTGAACATGGACAATGTCCACAGTACTAGTATACCAAAATGACGTCTATCTAAACTTCAATCTATCAATATACAGAAAGATAAAAATCATAAAATACAAACAAGCCATCAGTTGATTCCACTAAGGTATTAATGGCAACTTGGTCATCTGGCTGTTTAAACAGCTAACATTTGGGCAGTTCGAGTATGTAAAATTCAATAATACTGATTTTCATTTGTAAAATCCACTGAAAAGTTAGCTGAAGAGGCCAAGAAACATTTTTTAACATACTACATGAATTCTGATCAGACATGTATAATAGGAAATATTTCCCTTTAGTAAAAATGTTCACATCATATATTTAATGGGAAACAAAATATCATGTGAACAGCCCAGAAATAAAATTGCCTTACCTTTCAGATCTTGTATTTTCTGTACAAAACCCGTGCATATTCTTTTGCTGCTTCCGAAACTGAGTATTGACTCGGATTTGCCTCGTGTGCAATTCCTAGAAGAGAATCTATACGGGATCCAGGTTCACATTCAGTATCATCTGAAAAGAAAAAGCAAGAATTATGTTATTAGTAGTAGTAGTATTATTCTTTATTTTAAGACAGGGTCTTGCTCTTTCCTGTCTGGAGTGCCCTGGTGTGATCACAGGTCAAGTCTCTTCCTCCCAGGCTTAAGCAATTCTCCCACCTCAACCCCAAGTACTTGGAACTACAGGCATAAGCCACTGCACATGGCAAGTTTTTGTATTTTTTGTAGGGACAGGGTTTTGTCATGTTGCCCAGGTTGCTCTCAAACTTCTGGGCACCAGTGATCTGCCCGCCTCAGCCTCCCAAAGTGCTGTGACTACAGGCGTGAGCCAACATTCCTGACCAAAGAATTACATTCGACATATTTCATAGGTAACTAAGTGTTAAGTCCGTAAAAAAGAGTTGAGAACTTTTTCAGTGTTAATAAGAATAAAAAATATATATGACTACAATGCTAAGTTATTATTAGATAATAATTCACTGAGAGTTGCACACTGAATTAATGACCATTGTGGCTGAGCATCACAGCTTCTGGTTTTCTCATTCTTCACTCATTTATTCAGCAACAACGTGCTAAGGTACTAGACTATGACAAGCCCTGGAGTTACAAGATCAAGATGATACAGTCCACCCCCTCAGCAATCGTATGCTATAACCTGAAAAAGTAGACAAAGAGGCAATTTCCATGCCAAGTCATAGGCACCCTGACAGGCATAAAACAGGGCACTATTAGAACATAGGAGGGACACCTATCCCAGTTTTGTCTTGATATTGTAGGCTTTTTGGTGAAGGCATGGTTAGTGGATGCCTGAAGGACAAGAAAAAAGACTGGCAGATAGAGCCAAGAAGCAAGCGCAAAGAGCTGGAGGTGAAGGAGGAGCACCCTGGAGTTCTGTGCAGTCCAGTTTGGCTGGATGCTAGAACAAAGGGGCAGAATACAGCAAGTGGTGAGAGACATGCCTGAGGAACGTGACAAGAACCAAATGAACACAGGCGTTTATATTCCATGATAAGGAATTTGGCACCTTTCCTGAGGGCAAAAGTAAACCAATGACACTGTAAATGACTGGAGATTTAAAGTGTTAACCTCTCAAACAACTGCTTATAAACTATAACTGCCTGAGGTTACTACATGAGACTGGGGTGTTTTGGCCTTAAAAATCACTACCATCGGCTGGGCATGGTGGTTCATGCCTGTAATCCCAGCACTTTGGGAGGCCGAGGCCGGCGGATCACCTGAGGTCAGGAGCGTGAGACCAGTCTGACCAACAAAGAGGAACCCCATATCTACTAAACATACAAAATTAGCCAGGGTGGTGGCGCATGCTTGTAATCCCAGCTACTTGGGAGACTGAGGCAGGAGAATCGCTTGAACCCTGGAGGCGGAGGTTGTGGTGAGCCAAGACTGCACTCCAGCCTGGCAACAAAAGCCAAACTCCGTCAACAAAATAGATAAATAAATAAACACCTTTCTGCGTTGGCTGTGGGTCTGTAGTGCTCCCTGAGCTGTCCGTCCTGTGCCAAGATGCTTCAAAGAATTATTAAAAATACGTGCATCCCCATGAAGCCCACTATACCCAAGTTTACCAGGAGATTTGGGTAGGAAGGGGGCTGACGGGCTTCATCATTTATAAAATCCTGGCCGCTGATAAAGGCTGCAAAAGCTTCAGCTGCTGCTCACGGTCATCACTAACCAGCTTTACTTGGAGTACATGGGAAAGAAAACGTCAGTCTGCCTGTAAATTTGAGCAAGCTGTGTTAGATGGGGAGCGTGGAACATCACTGTACACCTGAACCGTTTACTTCATGGCATGAATGAATGCAACTGTGAGATGCACAAAAAAAGAGAAGTGAGGCAAGATCTAAAATCTACACCCTACTGTCGAAATTAAAAGAGCTAGAGGAGCAAGAGGAAATTCAAAAGCTAGCAGAAGACAAGAAATAACTAAGATCAGAGCAGAACTGAAGCAGACAGAGATACAAAAAACCCTTCAAAAAATTAATAAATCCAGCAGGTGGTTTTTTTGAAAAGATTAACAAAACAGATAGACTGCCAGTCAAACTAATAAAAAAGAAAAGAGATGAGAATCGAATAGATGCAATAAATGATGATAAAGGGGATATCACCACTGATTCCACAGAAATATAAACTACCATCAGAGATTACTACAAACACCTCTGTGCACATCAACCGGTAAATCCAGAAGAAATGGATAAATTCCTAGACCCTTACACCCTCCCAAGACTAAACTAGGAAGAAGCTGAATCCCTGAATAGACCAATAACAAGGTCTGATGTTGAGGCAGCAATTAATAGCCCACCAACCAAAAAACATCCAGGTCCAGATGGGTTCACAGCCAAATTCTACAGATGTACAAGGAGGAGCTGATACCATTCCTGTTGAAACTATTCCAAACAATACAAAAAGAGGAAATCCTCCTTAACTCATTCTATGAGACCAACATCATCTTCATAACAAAACCCGGCAGACACACAACTAAAAAAGAAAATTTCAGGCCAATATCCATGATGAACATAGATGCAAAAATCTTCAATAAAATACTGGCAAACTGAATGCAACAGCACATCAAAACGCTTATCCATCACGATCAAGTAGACTTCATCCCGGGGATGCAAGGCCGGTTCAACATACGCAAGTCTATAAATGTAATCAATCACATAAACAGAACCAAAGACAAAAACCACATGATTACCTCAACAGATGCAGAGAAGGCCTTTGACAAAATTCAACAGCCATTTATGCTAAAAACCCTCAATAAACTGGGTATCGATGGAACGTATCTCAAAACAATAAAGGCTATTTATGACAAACCCATAACCAGTATCATACTGAATGGGCAAAAGCTGGAAGAATTCCCTTTGAAAACCGGCACAAGACAAGGATGCCCTCTCTCACCACTCCTATTCAACATAGTATTGGAAGTTCTAGCTAGAGCAATCAGGCAAGAAAAAGAAATAAAGGGTATTCAATCAGGAAAGGAGGAAGTCAAATTGTCTCTATTTGCAGATGACATGATTGTATAATTAGAAGACCCCACTGTCTCAGCCCAAAATCTCCTTAAGCGGATAAGGAACTTCAGCAAAGTCTCAGGATACAAAATCAATGTGCAAAGATCACAAGCATTCCTATACACCAATACCAGATAGACAGCCAAATCATGAACTCCCATTCACAACTGCCACAAAGAGAATAAAATACCTAGGAATACAACTAACAAAGGACGTGAAGAACCTCTTCAAGGAGAACTACAAACCACTGCTCAAGGAAATAAGAGAGGATACAAACAGATGGAAAAACATTCCATGCTCATGGCTGGGAAGAATCAGTATCATGAAAATGGCCATACTGCCCAAAGTAATTTATAGATTCAACGCTATCCCCATCAAGCTACCTATGATCCTCTTCACAGAACTGGAAAAAACCACCTTAAACTTCATATGGAACCAAAACAGAGCCCGCATAGCCAAGACAATCCTAAGCAAAAACAACAAAGCTGGAGGCATCACGCTACCTGACTTCAAACTACACTACAAGGCTACAGTAATCAAAACAGCACGGTACTGGTACCCAAACAGAGATATAGACCAATGGAACAGAACAGGGGCCTCAGAGATAACATCACACCTCTACAACCATCTGATCTTTGAGAAACCGGACAAAAACAAGCAACGTGGAAAGGATTCCCTATTTAATAAGGGGTGTTGGGAAAACCGGCTAGCCATGTGCAGAAAGCTGAAACTGGACCCCTTCCTTACACCTTATACAAAAATTAATTCCAGATGGATTAAAGACTTAAACATAAGAACTAACACCATAAAGACCCTAGAAGAAAACTTAGGCAATATCATTCAGGACATAGGCATAGGCAAGGACTTCATGACTAAAACACCAAAAGTAATGGCAACAAAAGCCAAAATTGACAAATGGGATCTACTTCAACTTAAGAGCTTCTGCACAGCAAAAGAAACAATCATTAGAGTGAACCAGCAATCAACAGAGTGGGAAAAAATTTCAGCAAACTACGCATCTGACAAAGGGTTAATATCCAGAATCTACAAAGAACTAAAACAGATTTACAACAAAAAAACCAAACCATCAAAAAGTGGGAAAAGATATGAACAGATGATTTTCAAAAGAAGACATTTATGTGGCCAAGAAACATATGAAAAACTGCTCATCATTACTGGTCTTCAGAGAAATGCAAATTAAAACCACACTGAGATACCATTTCATGCCAGTTAGAATGGCGATCATTAAAAAATCTGGAGACAACAGACGCTGGAGAGGATGTGGAGAAACAGAAACACTTTTACACTGTTGGTGGGTGTGTAAATTACTTCAACCATTGTGGAAGACAGTGTGGCGATTCCTCAAGATCTAGAAATAGACCATTTGACCCAGCAATCCCATTATTGGGCATATACCCAAAGGATTACAAATCATTCTGTTATAAAGACACATGCACATGTATGTTCACTGTGGCACTGTTTACAATAGCAAAGACTTGGAACCAACCCAAATGCCCATCAACGATAGACTCGGTAAAGAAAATGTGGCACATATACACCATGGAATACTATGCAGCCATAAAAAAGGATGAGTTCATGTCATCTGCAGGGACATAGATGAATCTGGAAACCATCATTCTCAGCAAACTGACACAAGAACAGAAAACCAAACACCGAATGTTCACTCGTAAGTGGGAGCTGAACAGCGAGAACACATGGACACAGGGAGGGGAAGATCACACACTGGGGCCTGTTGTGGGGTGGGAGGCTAGGGGAGGTATAGCAGCAGGTGGGGAGATTAGGGAGGGATAACATTAGGAGAAATACCTAATTAGGTGACGGGGGAGATGGAGGCAACAAACCACCACGGCACGTGTATACCTATGTAACAATCCTGCAAGATCTGCACATGTACCTGAGAACTTAAAGTAAAATAAAAAAAACAAAGAAAAAAGAAAAGAAAACATCACTACGATAACCCTGAGAACTTGATGATGCCTTTGTTTTCTGAGGACAGTTTTTGTGTGCTGGCTGACAGTCCCATACGGACGGTAAAAGTAAAGTGTAGAGCCTGACTTCTCAAGCTTTTTTTTCAAGCTATGGAACGTGGTAATTCATGAGGCATAAGTATGCGCTTCATTATACATGTCCAAGTTTTCACATCTTTCATTAGACGTAAGAAAGAATATTTAATATAGTACCTATTAACCAAAGAACGAAAAGGGATGTCATTTGTAGTTTACTTCAGACATATATTACTTAATCTAAATTTAATTTATACATTTTGGTAACGGCCGGGCGTGGTGGTTCATGCCTGTAATCCCAGCACTTTGGGAGGCCAAGGCGAGTGGATCACAAAGTCAGGAGTTCAAGACCAGCCTGGCCAAGACGGTAAAACCCCGTCTCTACTAAAAATACAAAAATTGGCCGGGCGTGGTGGCAGGGGCCTGTAATCCCAGCTACTGGGGAGGCTGAGGCAAGAGAATTGCTTGAACCCGGGCAGCAAAGTTTGCAGTGAGCTGAGATCGTACCATTTTACTCCAGCCTGGGCGATAGGGTGAGACTCCGTCTCAGAAAAAAAAGATTTGTTTGGTAACATACCTGCTACTGCTGTAGTTAGACCACGTTCAAACTCCTCCCACATCTGAAATAAGTCAAATATTATTTTTAATGTTTAAGAAGAGATCTTATTATGGTAAGAAGTATCAATTACAAAACGTGGCCTTTAAATAATACTTTCAGAGACTAGATCTAACTTGAAGATTGCTTAAAAAAAAATCACATAAATTCCTACCTATTTTAAGTTTAGATAAAGGAGAACATATACGTGTTATGCTGTTTAATCTCATAAAAGCACAATTCATATTGGTCTGTTGGACAACGTCATTTCAAAAGTGTAAGGTTTTCCCTTATCAGTACAGAGGGTAAACAATTCAACTCATATTTTGCAATGAATGCATTACTTTCCCATTCTTATCAAAACGCTGCCCTTTATAAAAGTCTAATCAGTTTTTCACTTTAATGAATAGTTCCTTAAAATGAACTCTCCATTCTCCACTTGTGTAAAATAATAATTTTAAGGTATGTCCTTTGCTATTAATTCAGCACAGAATCTTTAATACCCACTTGAAGAAAGCAGTGTTGTTGTGATGCACGTGAATAGTCCACGGGCAAAAGATCAGAAATATTCTACTATCATGGTTAACATGTCTTTATTCATACGGACACAAAGATTTCAGAAAGTTTACATGAAAACAAGAATAAACATAGGTTAGAGCTAGCTGTCAATCTTAGTTTCACTGACTCATGCGTGTCTAGAATTAGAAACTTGGAAAACAATATAGTTATTTAACTGCAACTCTGATTTCACAACTTTGATTTCTTTTCAGAAATTAGTACCCATTTTGAAGCATCTGACAAGTTATAGTAATTTACGGGCATAAAAAGTCTTAACACCCTCCTTTCAGGGCCACGGGTTAAAGAAACGTGAGTCCTCTGTGGCCGCCAGCAATAAAGACCCTGCAATTTGGCATACTTTTGTCTTGGTGTTAATTTTCTATGCTCGCTCCGGTACAACAATATCTAATGCCTTGACAAATTTTAGGTGTCATGTCAATTTTTTTTTTGACTAACAGGTTCACCCATATTTTGAGCCTCCTTTCCATCACATTTCTGTGACTAAAACATTACAGACAGGCTTTACAGAGGAGGTAACATTGTGACATGATAAAAGCCCCATAAAACTGCATACCTCAACTATACCTCAGCTTTCTATTGAAACTGCTCTCTGTAACCCTGATGTGACAGGCAAGCAGTCCAAACCCATGCCATCTTGGCCCCTGCAACTTGTAATAAGTAACCAATGTCTACGATTTCCACCCTACCCAGACAATGTGTAAACTAATGCTTATCTTGACTTCTGTGAACCACTTAAGTCACAATGGAATGTCCGAAGCCCCTCACCCTCACCCCCGCCCAGGAGGTGGTTTACAGAATGTCCAAAGTCCACTGGCCCTCGGAATGTCCAACGCCCCTCGCCCCCACCCCTGCCCAGGAGGTGGTTTACGGGCATAAAAGGTCTTGACAACCTCCTTTCGGGGCCACGGGTTGAAGACACTCGAGTCCTCCGTGGCCACCAGCAATAAAGACCCTGCAATTTGGCATACTTTTGTCTTGATGTTCACTTTCTATGCTCACTCTGGTATAACAACATGACAACAGCATTACCAGCCAGGCCTTATAAAAGAAGTAACTCAGTACCAGATAAAGGGGGAAGCCTTTCTTTAAAGAACCTCTAGATACTGCGACTCATAAGCACTAGGTCAAAGTACATTTTTACATGACTCAAACTCAGACACTACGACTGTAAAGTTATCTTTTCTCCCAAAACCTCTTCTGCTAAATATTACCAGTGTAACAGATTTTATTATTTCTTTCTACCCCATTCACAAATACTTTCATACTACCTCAATTTTGTTAACATAAAAATGAGATACTCTCCTTAACAAATTGCTTACTTTTATACGGAAGAAATCCTAACTCTGTAGAGAGAGAATACTTTTTGTATAACAACTTTAAATAAAGGTCATTTTCTCTCCAAACTCTTATAATTAAGAGTACGTGGTAGAAGTCTCTGCCCCTTTGCAGTCCCGGAGTGGCCTCCCCCTACACCAATTCTCTTCCGGCCTTTCCCTGACCCTTGACTATTTCACCACATAAAGGACAGTGGAGGGCAACTGCCTTTGGGAAGGAGATCCCAGGTCACATGTGAAAGCAGAGGGAAAAGGGACAGACCCAGAACACAGCGAGGGACTGCCTCTGGGACCCAAAACCTTAGGAAAGGGGTCTTGAGTGTTGATGACTCCAGTTTTTTCCTGGCCAGTGAAAGGCCCCAAAAAATTAAGAAAAAATAGTTCCTCAAAAATCTTCCCTCGCATCAGATCTGCTTTTTATACTCTCTCATCACCATCTTGTAAAATGATACATTACCTCATTTTTCCAGTAAGTACTGTGAAGGGAAAAGATATCTTGGGCCCCAAAATAACGAAGCTAAAAGGAAAACTCAAGCTGGAAACTGCTTAGAGAAAACCTGCCTCCCATTCTCTTCAAAGTTATCTCTCTGCCCACTGAGATAAATGCATAGCCGACTGTCTCCTTTGGAAAGGCAAATCAGAAACTCAAAAGAATGCCACTGTTTGTCTCTCACCTATCTGGAAGGAAGCTCCCTCCCAACTTCCAGTCTTCCTCCCTTTACTTCAAGTCATCCCACCTTTCCAGACGGAACCGATGTACTTCTTACATATATTAACTGATGTCTCCTGTCTCCCTAAAATGTATAAAACCAAGCTGTGCCCCGACCACCTTGGATACATGTCATCAGGACTTCCTGAGGCTGTGTCATGGCATGTGTCCTCAACTTTGGCAAAACAGACTTTCTCAATTAACTGAGGCCTGTCTCAAATTTTAGGGGTTCACAGTACTAATGAGAACATTATATTTGCATCATGCTTAACAATTTACAGACATATTTAACATTCATTTTCCTTTTGTACCCAGTGGTACAATTTCATGACTGAAGCATCTGGACGCTAATCATCTTATTTCTTTTCAGAAAAATAAAATCTAAGCGGACAATATGATTAAAAATCTCAGCTAGCTGGGCTCCTGAAATCCATGTATGAAAACAATAATTTAATGCATTGCCTTTTAAAGCTATTTGGCTGCAATGCTGTCTAAGAAACCACAGATTTGCTCTTCTATGATCTGTTAGGACGTGAAATAGCCAGGTAAACACAACAAGGTCGAGGCCTCATTCCATGTGGGCCTATGCTAACTTTCTGTGCATTAAGGAGATCATAAAAACACCAAAAACTAAGCCGGGCGTGGTGGCTCACGCCTGTAATCCCTGGACTTTGGGAGGCTGAGGCAGGCAGATCATGAGGTCAGGAGTTCAAGACCAACCTGGCCAATATAGCGAAACCCCATCTCCACTAAAAATACAAAAATTAGCTGGGTGTCGTGGTGCATGCCTGTAGTCCCAGCTGCTCGGGAGGCTGAGGCAGGAGAATCGCTTGAACCCGGGAGGCAGAGGTTGCAGTGAGCCAAGAATGCACCACTGCACTCCACCCTGGGCGACACAGCAAGACTCCATCTCAAAAAAAAAAACTCAAAAAACAAAATAACAACAACATAACCGCTGAAACTATAAGCCAATGTACATTGACTGAAATTTTAAAAAATAAAAATATACACAAAGAAAACTATTTAATTTTGTTCATACAAATGTTTTACGGATTTTGTAACTTTTATAAGAGGCAGAATCTTGCTGTGTTGCCCAGGCTGGAGTGCTACGGTGCTACAGAACAATCATTACACACTGCAGCCTTCAACTCCTGGGCTCAGGTGATCTTTCTGCCCTCAGCCTCAGGTGTAGCTGGGACTATAGGTGTGTGCCACTGTGCCCAGGCTTTATAATTTTCCCCCAGTTGAAAAATGGACAAATGTTAGACAAATACCTTCATCTGAGTTAAGCATAGCTGAACTCCTTTTTTTTCTCTTTACCAATTCTATAATTGACACAGCTTGTCATTCTTGGATCCATTTTGAAATCCCCAGAAATAGACTCTTACTCTGAGTGAAACCACATGGTTGAACTAAAAGGTTCCTGTTACCTGTCCAGGGCAGATGTCCATGTGCAGCTTGACATGGAATTTGGGGTAGATAGAATAGAATTGATTCTATTTGGTCACATTTGCTATTTAAGGACTCTAGATACCATTGCCATCTTAGTCACCAATCACTCAAGTTATGGCTAGGTAGAGAGAGGTAAGTGAGCTTTACTTTAAAAATTCAGATGTTTATTTCAGAATCACCATACAATTGCATAGCAATAGACACAGTTATAAAAATGGAGATTAAAACGCTGTAAGAGCAACAGCAATTACAGGTGTACTCATGTAAGAAGACCACAAAACTTTTAACTTAAAGAACAGAGATTAATCAAGTGTTGCAGGTTTATACAACATATTAAAAGTATTCACATTGGATCCTTTTAAATAATAAACATCCATGTGTGGTTAGTGTGTGGATACCAATCATTCACACATGATGAGGGGTAGAAAACCTGAGATTGAAGCAGGATCGGCCTCGAGAAACAGACCTCTCGAACACCGAACTGCGAAGGAAGAGGTGTTTATTATTATTATTATTATTATTATTATTATTATTACTGCGGCCGGGAGCCAGGCGACAATCTGTCTAAATGACCAAGCTCTCCTAACAAAGAGAGGCTCTGCCTGGATATAGGCTTACACTCTAGATATTACACATGAAAGAATCTTAGGTTTACAGCCTTAGAAATTACAAGTGAAAGGGTCCCAGGCTTACAGCTTTAGAAATCACACATGAAAGGGTCTTGGGTTTACAGTTTTAGAAAGCACATATGAAAGGGTCTTGGTCGATGGAGGAGTGGGATGGGGTTCTGATCTTGTTTAAGTAAAACCAGTGTCTCCTGGAGAGATTCCCCCACACCATGCCTGCTATTTACAGCAAGGTGATTTAGGAGGCCAGTCGGCCATCCTTTTCTTCTATTGAAATGCAGTGTGGAGGTCAAGGGGAAGGTGATCCTAGATGCCTGGGTCTACTTGTTACGATTATGCAGAAAAACTTTAAAAGTGACCCCAGGCACACTAAACCCTTTAAAAGTGAACCCCAGGTAAACATAAAATCAATTAGTAAGACAAAGCACATCAAAGTATACCTTTGTTAAAATCTAACTTAATTGTAGTTTTTAAAGAAATTTCAAATGTGTCAGTTTGGTTACATTTACTGAATAAAGTTAACAAAGGAGTAATCTCCTATGAATGAGAGCTCCAGGGATTTAAAAATAACTACAATTTCTGTCTCCTCTCTTTATTAACAGGGATAATTATTACCTTTGCTCACCATACACAACACAATTAAACAACTGAGTATTTCACCAAATAACATACCAGAATTATATCAGAAATCTCAACACCAAAGGAAAAAAGATAATAGAACTAACCCTCGAGAAGAAGCTGTCTATGCTCTCATCCGAAGACCAGCGTTTTCTTTGAGTATGTGTTCTGTTGAAACCTTCACTGTAAAGATTTCCAACAGAAGGTGACGCTTGGACTGGCCTTGTAGTAGAAGCAGTGACTGGAGATCTGGTCTTCTCTTTCTCCACAGTAAGCTGGGTACTGACCTCTGCTAACCTCTGCTTGACTCTATGAAGATTGCAAAAGACAAATGCTTAGTATTTCATTTTTTCCTAAATGATTCCTAAATGACTTCAAGTGTTCTAAAAGTTGCCATAAGAGTAAATGGAATATACCATAAGCCATATTTTAACTCTGAAAATGTGTTAGAGCACGCCTACTGTATCCAATTACAGTTTTAACATTGTTCTAAAGAAGTACATATATTTCTAGGGGGAACAACTACTTGTTTGTTGGAAATTCCCCTAGAAATCATGCTGTACTCCTTAAATATATACAATAAATCATGTTGTACTCTTTAAATATCTACAATTAAAAAACTAAAAGAAAAAAATAAAAGCTAGAAATATTTGTATTTAGTAAACCAGTTCGAGATTTTTGAAAAACTATCAGTCAAAGACATGTTCAAACAATTGTTTTTACCGCCCTTGTACATTTCACCCATTATCTGAAAAAAAAAAACTGAGCATTTGGCACGGAGGAATCATTCGAGACTTTTCCTGGGGGAGAATAAGACAGCTGAGATCAAAGAGAGCTAAAACAGCATCTACGACAATCACCTCCTAACACTGTGGCCCACGTATCAGAGGTGGGGCCTGCCCTTTCTGTCTTCCGCACATCCCCCTCAGGCTGACCGAGGTGTTTGTTTTGTTTTGTTTTGTTTTTTTTATCACTTAGTAAGTGATACTTCCCTTCAACCCTACGTTAATCATTCTGTACTTCACAAGTGTGTCTTTACGTGGAGCGGAAAAACTATACAGGACACTTCTTCTCAAGGTGCCCCCTAATGATCACAATCAAGCAAAGTGAATTTACCAAGTGCCAGAATGTGCCCAGGGTAGTCGTACTTGACCCAAGGTTTTCAGCTGTCATCTTCCAACAATTAATTAAATTCATTAATATTTTGAATTAAGGGAATACTGACAATTTTTATCATGATATCACTGTCTAAATTATGAAGGTTCACAAATATTTAGCTGAAACCCTAATAGATCAGGTTAACTATACAAGAATATTAAGGGGTGGGGGAAGCCACATAAAACCAAAAAACAGGAGCGACATGAACTGTCCTGGACTAAGACTGTAAAGGTTAAGTTCATTTACTATTTATAATTTATAATATTCAAAAATGGTACAATCTAGTCAGCTTTCACTTCCCACAAATCTCATGAACCTGTCTCACTACAAGTTATGCTTTGGAAGGCAAATTAATGAGCTTAACTTATTTGCTATGATTCTGTATACTGACTTACCTTGTCAGTTCTTTAAACAAGTAGTTTACAACTTTTACTTCTTCTAGGTAGAGTTCCTTATACCTTTCTGATCCGGTTTTATTATCAGCTTGCAAAGTTTTTATTCTGGAGAGTTCAGATTCCAGATCTTTGATTCTGAGTTCCATCTTTTTTACTGAAGTAATATCATTCTCCCTTAACTGCACTAACTGTTTTTGAGATGCTGCTTGAGTCTAAAATAAATTAAAAGGGAACATTTTTAAAGTAATTATCACCTGAATAATTACTGTGCATTTGTTTCCTTTTGTTTGGAGTCAGTTATTCAGAGAGCAATTTTAAGTCTGTGAAGAAAGACAGATGCTCAAGCTTAACATATTTATCATCAGTATCAACTGAATTAATAACTGAGTCTGAACTGTAAATCAATTCTCCAAACAATGACAGAAACAAGTTAAAATTTTTCAAATGGAACAATGTAACTTAAAAGCAGTTCAAGAGTATGGTATAATTTCTCAATCACGACTTTTTTTTTTTTTTTTACTTTTTCTATCAGTCTTCTTTTATGCATACTGGCCTTAGTAATCAATGATTTTCTGGTGAGAATTATTATTATGGAAGATCAATTTAGTTATAAGAATGATGGAAACTAAAATATTTAAAGGGAGAAAGAGATACCACCTTCCTTCTAGAAGTCTACCAAACAAATTGCTGTAAGAAAAGTAGAGAAAACATATACGATGTATATATCCAAAATAGAATTTGCAGTGAAATGAATGAAAGCACATTACAGATAAATAAACCTACCTGCAAGAGGAGATTGATTCCCTTTAACTTTTCTTCTATCATCTGTCTTGTTCTTTCTTCAGTCAACACTTCATACTGTTCAGCTTCACCACGTTCTAACATATTTCTCTCCATATAACTTTTGAGATTTACTATTTCCCGTTTCAGCTGCTTCGTATTCTTCTGTAGTGTTTCGTATTTCTTTTGCATTTCTTTCATAGAGAATAACGTCTGCTGAAGAACTTCATTCTCTGCGTCCAGATGTAGACATTGTGAAGGTGCAGTTTCCTGTGCTTCTGTAAGGTCATCCTGCATGAGTCAAAAAACATTATAGTTTGGTAATGAAGGAGGTAGACAGAGGCCAGGTGTGGTGGCTCACACCTGTAATCCCAGAACTTTGGGAGGATGAGGCGGATGGATCACCTGAGGTCAGGAGTTTGAGACCATCCTGGCCAACAGAGCAAAACCCCATCTCTACTAAAAGCACAAAAATTAGCCGGGTGTGGTGGTGGGTGCCTGTAATCCCAGTTATTCAGGAGGCCGAGGCAGGAGAATGGCTTGAACCCGGGAGGTGGAGGTTGCAGTGACCCGAGACAGTGCCACTGCACTCTAGCATGGGCAGAAAAAAAAAGATAAAAGAAAGTCGACTGAGAATGGTCTAACGCACAACTAACAATTTTTGAAGTGAATTCAGCTGCAATAAAATATTACCTATACTGTTGTAGATTCATAAAAAACGGACCCTTGGATTACTCAGAAAATTAAAAACAAAGTTAAAACCACCAGAATTCACAAAAATATATCCTTTACTTTCATCATTTTTTCCACATAACACTTGGATTTGATCTTAAACTTCTGTTTTTCTATGATCATTTCACGGCTCTCCTCCTTAAAATGGCTCTAAGTCACCCCCTTAGCACAAGTCTCTTATTCCTGTAACCCACTGTCATTCTCCATAATTTGCATGGAAGTTTTAGGGGCATCATATTGAATTATTTGGGCCTCAGTCAATAAATGGCTCCCATAATAAGACACTGAAAATAAGACTCTAATAAATCTTGGAAACAAAGTGGATTCCAGCACCGTAAGCCTCTTGCTGAACTGCAAGTGTCTTAGGTTAATCTGAGTTACATTTCAAGGAGTAATGATACTTGCAGTTAAGAAGCAATCACATCTCCCAGTATAAAAGTTCAATGGCACGATCCATACCACTTTTCTGAAGAAAAATACCTTCATTTAGTAGCATAATCTTGCAATTCATTGCTGCTTTACATGAAATAAGGGAGCACATTAAACAATGACAACAAAAAATCTCACTGAAATTTCAGTGGTGCTGAGTTGGAAAGAACTGCTCTCCTTTAGAGGAAATGACTATGACTTTTGTATTTTAAAAAGGTAAGTGAAGTGGTGGTTTCGAAACATCTACAAATTGCTTGCCACTTCTCCCGTGACATTCCCTCTCCTGAATACAAGCTGGCATTAATAACTGGTTTCTCGTGAGCATAATGTGGCAGAACCGCTGTGTGACTTCTAAGGTTGGGTTACAAAATGTCATACAGCTTCCACCCAATTCTCTTCTCTAGGGACTCCAGTCCTTAAAACGTAGCCACCGTGCTGTGAGAAAGCCCAAACTACACGGTGAGTCCTCACGTAGGTAGGTGTTCGAGTTGTCTTTCCCACCTAATGTCCCACCAAAGGCAGCTTCGAATGCCACACAAGTGAATGAACAAGCCTTTAGATGACTCTAGTCCCCAGCTTTAAGTCACCTCAGCTGATGCCAAGTAAAGAAAAAGTGAGCTGGCCCCACTGAGCCTTGCTTGTAACTGCAGCTTACGGACAAAATAGATGTTGTTTTGAGACACGACATTTTGTTATATACCAAGAAATAACTGATACAGATACGGACACTACATAGAGATTGCACAACAACAAAAACTACTAAAACATGCAGGATCACCATTGCACCAGGAGCTAAGCAGAAGATAAGAGGACCTACAGAAGAATAAGCACGAAAACAAAAAGACTTTTAAAGCGACTGTGAGTGGAAGCCTGATGGTCCTCGAAGAAGCTGGCAGGAAGGGTTTTAAGGAGAGTGAAGACAATGATACTGGAACCCGAAGGAAAGGACACTGTTACTACGCGGCTACTGAAAGTAAAACCAATGCAAGAGATAAGCTAAAGAAAGACTACTACATACAAAGGAACCGGGACCTTTCTGGGTTTAAGTATCTGTTTCCTTTTTATAGCCTCTCCACATATCAGAGTCCCAAATACAGACAGTCCTTGACTTAGCATGGTTCAATTCAACATTTTCTGACATTTTATAATAGTGCAAAAATGATATGGGTTGAGTACACCTCTTAGCTTAAGGAGGGGGCTGCATAAGAACAAAGTCACTGTAAATGGAAATTATTGTAAATGGGAAACCTACCCACAAATTCTGATATTTGCAATTTATGATGGTCCACAAATTGCAAATATCCTACATAACAAATGCAAATGTCATCCAGACATAACCCCATCCTAACTTGAGGAGCACCTGTATTGCTGAGATAAATGGCCTCTGGGATAAAATCAAATCCAGGGTGCTGCCAGGAGAACACCGTCTGAAGGTGAAGCCAAGACTGTGACTATAAGACCCTTTCTTAAGACCTCTGAAAGATTTAAGGCGGTTCCTCAAATTCCCTTAAAGATCTTAAGGGTATAAACATCTGAAGGCACTGTCCTACTCAGCCTCACAGGAAGTGCAAGGTGAAGTGCTTATCTCAAAGAGATCTGGACAAGTGGTTTTTCCAATGACAAGAACCCAGGTAAAATTCACAGCACTCTTAAATATTTAAGAGAACTGCAGTAACAATAGCACTGCTTGCTAGCATGGATTAAAAGACACCAAGACAGTAAAAATGAAAAGAGGCCTGAGGACCTAAGAAGTTCTATGGGGGAGGAAGCTGGCTGAGAAAACTACTTAGCTGAAAACACAGGTCATTGCTTATGGAAAGGATATAACAAAGAGCCAAAAAGGTACCATAAAGAGCCACAGAGGATGGTTCCCATGAAGTCCAAATCGAAGAAGCAGAAGTACACATCAGGCTGTATTTCAGAATTGCTATGGTCTAGTATTTCCTTTGTGACTCCCATTTTCTCTCTGTTCAATAGGAGGGTCCACGGCAGTTTAGGAGAATGCTGAGTGGGTGAGTGGTAGGTAGTTCTTAAGTAGGTGAGTGATAGGTAGTTCTTAAGTCTTTGTGTTGACAAGAAATGCACTCACGGGGTTACACCATAGAAACCACAACCCCAGGGTGAATCCCTACCAGACGTGAGAAAGACAGGATCTTGCGCTTCAAGCCTGAACCTGCTGCCATATTAACTGCCATGTGTGTGCGGGGTGGGAGGTAATCATTAGAAATGAGTGTGTTTTTCAAGTGGTAGAAAATTTTAAAATTATAGCTATAGGGTCGATTGCGCATGTTTTGAAACACGGCTATACATTCCTTAATATGCACAGCACAGACAGAGCCATCATGGAGAAGTCTGACTGGGAACAGCCAGCACTCACCTCCTTCAAAAAGAAAAACCAAAACAGCAAGTAGGTAAACATACCTTGAGGAAAACATCAAAGACAACACACCGGAATTCAGCAGGAAATTGATAGGGATCCTCTGAGGACACAAGGAAAGGGAACTGAGGTAGCCAGCCCAGCCAGGATTATCTCAAAGCCAGGACAGATTCCCCCAAATCCCTTGCCCCACAGCACCCTATACTTGTGGAAATAGGTGGTCACCTAATAGCCCACCAGGGAAACTACTCTAGGTCAAAGGGATCCTAAGTGGGTGCTCTCCAGAGCCTGGGAGCCACCTGACACACCACTGCCACCAACAGCAGGCCTGTCCTCTTCAGTGGCCGTGCTGTGCATACCTGTGTGTACCTTTAGGAGCCCTGAGGACTGGCCCACTCAAGTGTACCACGCAGGAGCCTGAGAACAAGCCTGCCAAATCCACCAGGGGTGGTGCCCATGTGAGCCATATGAAAGCCTGAAGACAAGGTCACTTTGCTTGCTGCTGCTGTTGCTGCTGCCAGTGCTCACATACGCTGTCCAGGGCCCTGAGAAGCAGCCCACCCCACCCAGGCCTGCGTGCATTTACCCAGGCTCCGTCTACCACGACCACCAAGGACAGTCCCACTGCCCCACTGGTACCTGCACATGCCAGCCAGGAGCATGAAGACAGGGCTGCCTCACCAGCCACTGACAAAGGCTCTTGCACGTGCCTTCAGTGAGCCTGTGGACAAGCCTGCTCCACACACTGCCATAGGAACCCACCCAAATGTTCCTCATAGAGGGCCAGAGAGAAATGCCCACACAGCCTCCTTTCACCACTACCAGTGCCCACGCATGCTACCAAAGAATCCAAGGTCTGGCCCCAGCTGCTACTGTCATCTCCAGTGCCACAAGTGTCACCAAGGTCCTCTGGGCTGGCCCGTTACTGCCGCCTCTGATACCAGCACACACCACCTGGAGGCCCAAGGGCCAGCCCACTCAAGCACCCCATCGCCACCAAAAACTGGCAAGCCCGGCCTGGTGCTGCCAGTACTAGTTACTTTGTGTGGGCCACCAATGTGCCCGAGGACTGGCCTGCTATCCTCCCCATCCCCATCAAGGCCTCACCACAGCATCCCCCATGACTAACCACCACACCATAAGCCACTGAGGAACTTACAGATACTGATGCTGATTACAGCAGAAGAAAGCATAAGTATATGGAGACTACACCAAGGCACCCACCCATCAGCAATGCCAGAGCACCGTACTTAACCAATAACATAGATACATCTACAGAAAAAAGTCAACCCTAAAACTAGATGAAGTGACTGTTACACCAGCTGTACAATTATCAACGTTAAGGACACAAGAAGCATGAAAAATCAAATAAACATGACACCTCCCAAAGAACACAGTCATTCTCCAGTAACAGATCCCAAAGAAAAGGAAGCCTATAAAATTCAAATCAGAGAGCTTAAGGAAACATAGTGAGATACAGAATAATACAAAGGAATCACGAAAGATTCCTGATAGGAAAGATAGAAAACACAAAGGAATCAGGAAAACAATTTACGATCTAAATAACAAATTCACCAATGAAAAAGACAGCATTAAAAGGAACCAAACAGAAATCCTGGAACTGAGAATTCAATACATAAAATAAAAACAACTGAGAACGTTGGCAATAGACTAGAGCAAGCAGAAGAACGAATTTCTGAACTTGAAGAGAGGTTTTTATCAGAGGTCAGACAAAGAAAAAGAAAAAAAGAAAGTAAAAAGAATGAAGACAGTGTATGTGATATATGGGCCATCATGAGCCAAAAATTTTTCGAATATTGGGAGTTGCAGAAACAGAAGAGATGGGAAAAGGCACATAAACCCTATATAATGAAATAATAGCTGAAAAACTCCCAACTCTTGTGAGAGATGTAAACATCTAGATACAGACGTCTCAAAGATCCCCCAAGAAACACAATTTTAAAAGTCTTCTCTGAGGCACATCAGAGTCAAATGTCAAAAGTCAAGGACAAAGAACAAGAGAAAAACACCAAGTCACATACAAGGGAATTTGTATCAGACAAACAGCATGTTTGTCAGCAGAAACCTTAGAGGACAGGACACAATCAGATGATATATTTAATATGTGGGAAGAAAAAGACTGCCAGTCAAGAATACTCTATCTAGCAAAGCTATCCTTTAAAACTGAAAAAGAGGGGCCAGGTGCTCATGCCTGTAATCCTAGCACTTGTGGAGGCCAAGGTGGGTGGACTGCCTGAGCTCAGGAGTTCAAGACCAGCCTGGGCAATAAGGCAAAACCCCGTCTCTACTAAAAATACAAAAAATTAGCCAGGCATGGTGACGCATGCCTGTAGTCCCAGCTACTCAGGAGGCGGAGGCATGAGAATTGCTTGAACCTGGGAGGTGGGCGGAGGTTGCAGTGAGCTGAGATCCTGTCACTGAACTCCAGCCAGAGCAACAGAGTGAGACTGTCTCTCCAACAAATAATAAATAAAACTGAAAAAGAAATAACATCTCAGACAAGCAAAAGTTGAAGGAATGCATCACCACTAGACTGGTCCTACAAGAAATGCTCCTAGGAGTCCTCAATCTGGAAGCAAAAAGACAGTGTCAACCAACATGAAAATCAAAAAACTCGCCGGACGTGGTGGCTCACGCCTGTAATCCTAACACTTTGGGAGGCCGAGGTGGGTGGATCACCTGAGGTCAGGAGTTCAAGACCAGCCTGGCCATCGTGGTGAAACCCCATCTTTAAAAAAAAAAAAAAAGAAAATCAAAAAACTCTAAGATTCACTGGTAAAGCAGGTACAGAAAAGAAAAAGAGAAAGGACTCAAGCATCACTACAGAAAACCACCAAATTATAGATGTAAACAGTAAAAGAAGAAGAAGGGAACCAAGGATAGATACAATAATCACTAAACAATTACTAATATGAAAGGAGTAACTCTTCACCTATCAATAAAAACCCTGAATATACATGGTTTAAATTCACCCAATTAAAGATATAGATTGACCGAATGGATTACAAAAAAGACCAAACGATACATTGCCTACAAGAAACTCATTTCACTTGTAAAGACCACAGACTGCAAGGGAAAGGATGGAAGGATATTCCACGCAAATGGAAACCAAAATCAGGCAGGAGTAGCTATATTTATATCAGACAAAATAGATCTTAAGTAAAAAAGAAACATAAAAGAGAAAAAGAACGTCATTATATAATAATAACAGGATCAATTCAGCAAAAGTATACAACAGTCATAAAGGTATATGCACTTAATACCTGAGCACACAGATATATAAGGCAAACATCACTGAAACTAAAGAGACAGACAGTCCCCAGTACAATAATAGATGGGGGATTCCATCACCTGACTTTCAGCATTGTAAAGATCATCTAAACAGAAAATCGACAAAGAAACATCAAAATTAACCTGCACTGCAGACCATAAGGACCTAGCAGACACTTACAGAACATTTCATTAAAAAGCTGCAGAATACACATTCTTCTCATTAGCACATAGAAAATTCTCCAGAATAGCTGTCCGAATATGGAGAAGGTAAAAGGCAAGGAGTGGACCTCCACAGAGAAGGCGAAGGAAGAGGATCAGCAGGCTTCTAATCAACCAAGCACGATTGCTTTGCCCAGAACATCAGCGAAGGGGGGGAACCAAAGGAAAAGTATCTGTCAAAGGTGACAAAGTGCTCTGCCCTAAGAAGAAGGCAGAGTATGACAACCCCAGACCTCAGAAGAAGATACCAATCCCTCCATTACCCTCTAAACTGCCACCTGTTAATCTGATCCACCGGGACAACATGCGGGCCTGGTGTCAGCAATTAAAGCTGAGCACCAGAGGCCAGAAACTGGATGCGTATAAGCGCCTGTGTGCCTTTGCTTACCCAAACCAAAAGGACTTCCCTAGCACAGCAAAAGAGGCCAAAATCCGGAAATCATTGCAAAATAAATTAAAGGTGGAAAAAGGGAAAGCATGCCTGCAGAGTTCTGGGACACAGCCTCCTCAAGTGGCCCTTCCCCCTGCAGAGGGGGCTGCCTGCTCTGGAAGGGCCCACTGCTCTCCTTGAGGGAGTTAATACAGTTGTGGTGACAACTTCTGCCCCAGAGGCTGTGCTGGCCTCCTGGGCGAGAATCTCAGCCAGGGCAAGGACGCCAGAGGCAGTGGAATCTCCACAAGAAGCCAGTGGTGTCAGGTGGTGCGTGGTACATGGGAAAAGTCTCCCTGCAGACACAGATGGTTGGGTGCACCTGCAGTTTCATGCTGGTCAAGCCTGGGTTCCAGAAAAGCAAGAAGGGAGAGTGAGTGCGCTCTTCTTGCTTCCTGCCTCCAGTTTTCCACCCCCGCACCTTGAAGACAATATGTTGTGCCCCAAATGTGTTCACAGGAACAAGGTCTTAATAAAAAGCCTCCAATGGGAATAGAATATCAGGAAAAAGGCCATATCTATGGAAATTAATGGCAGAAAGGCTGGAGAGTCGGATTCCGTGGTGTTGCTGACAGGTGAACTTGGTCCTCTCCACACCTGCTTACGGGCCATGCAGACTGCTGGGGTGGCGGATCTTGGCCTAAGACCCCTAGCAGTGCCTGTTGCTTTGTGAGTAGAGATATGATAGACTCTTGCATTTAAAAACGGAAAAACATTTCACAAATTACCATAAATTGTAGTTAATATGTTGAAAAACTTATTCATACTACCTTTCTAAAATAGAAAAGACTTCAGCAGCTGTTTTGTTTTGTTCTGTTTTGTTTTATTTTTTTTTTTTTTGAGGCAGTATCTTGCTCTGTTGTCCAGGCTAGTGTGCGGTGGTGCGATCTCAGTTCGGTGCAAACTCCGCCTCCTGGGCCCAAGTGATTCTCCTGCCTCAGCCTCCCGGCTAGCTGGGGTTACGGGCACCTGCCGCCATACCCAGCTATTTATTTTTAGTAGAGATGGGATTTCACCTTGTTGGCCAGGCTGGTTTCAAACTCCTGGCCTCGAGTGATCCACCCGCCTCAGCCTCCCAAAATGCTGGGATTCCGTGCATGAGCCACTGCGCCTGCTTTCAGCAGCTCTTTTAAGTGAGAACTGCTTCAGCTGAGCATTGGAAGGAGTCGAGTAAAACAGTAGTTTGCTCCTGTGCTCAATTTTTCCTCCTCTGGACACTGATGACTTTAGGAGCTGCTTCATTCCAATTGCAATTTCATAAAACATTTCATAAAAAGTATTTTAAGGCAAAGAAAGGCTGTTAATTCTCTCCCTCCCCCAAAACATGATTCTTAATATTCAAAACAATATTTTTCAGAGTTCTCTTAATCTGAGATTTTTATGGTGTGACTACAGAATCAAAACACAAGGCACTTTGTATTATTTCACTTAAAATTTTGTATATTTCTGGTGTTTAAAATGTTTAAGGTTGCTTCCCCACTCAGAAATACATAATATATTGAACTTAAAATGTGTTTATTAACCAATTCTCCATAAATAAATATGTATAGAAAATAATTCATCCGTTGTATTTAGGGAACCGTATTCACTGCATGCAAATTATTGTTAGTGTTCTTAACTCAAAGTAGGAGTAAACCGAAACGTGTGATTTTTCTTTTGCTTTACTCATTTGTTTTTTTCTTTATTAGTTGGTGGTGTGGGTTGGATCGTACGTTTTTTAAAACTACTTACTTAGGTGTAATTGACATACAAAAAGCTGTACATATTTAATGTATCCTATTGAGTATAATTAATTTTTATTTTTGTGTGTGTGTACTTCCTAAATTTATAATCCTGTGAGTCTGGGAACAGATCTGTTTTTCACTTGTCCTGATTTAATGACAGTTTCCAACATTGTTTTGTTACTACAAGTAGGGATCTATTTTTTTTTTTCCCACCTTTAATGAAGATAATAAAAATAATGCACTGGAAGGAGTGGCAGAGTTGGAAAATTTGTAACCATTATAATATAGATGTAATAGGTTGGGAAAGAATCCTCAAAAATGTTAAAACAAGGAAGGAAAGTTTACTGAGAAGCAAGATGTTCTTCTGTCCGGCCCCCCCATTGGTCCCTGGTGGTCAGAGTTTTTCAGTGTAATAAATAAGACATTTTTTCTCAAAAAAAAAAAAAAAAAAAAAAAAGAAAATTCTCCAGAATAGACCATATACTGAGTTTTAAAACTCCTAGAAATCAAGTATCTTCTCAAACCACAATGGAATAAAAATAGAAATCAATAACAATGATAAAAACTTTGGAAACTGTACAAACACATGGAAATTAAACAGCATGCTCCTGAATGAACAACTGGGCCAATCAACAAATTAAGAAAAAAAATTTAAAATATCTTGAAACAAATGAAAACGGGAAAAAAATCAACCCCTATAGAAAGCGACAAAAGCAGCACTAAGAGGGCAATTGATAGCAATTAATGGCTACATCTAAAAAACAGAAAGACTTCAAACAAGCAACCTAACAATGCACCGTAAGAAACCAAAAAAGCAAGAACAGACCTGAAACTCAAATGCAGCAGAAGGAAAGAAATGATAAAGGTAGGGCAGAACTGAATGAGATAGAGTTTTAGGTTGTTTGATCAGTGGTAAGCGGGCACCAGCTGCCTACTTGGCATGTTTTGTGCTATGAGAAAATACAGAACACCTGTTTGTTAATAATGATCACCTGTTCAGAGAGAATAAATTCGTGGGTCAGAGTCTACACGGGGCCTTCAGCCTGGAATGCTGTCAGCCCCTGAGGCTCTCAGTTTGAAAGGCTGCTGGCCCCCCCCCGGATAGACCCACTTTGCCGTTCTATCTGGGTGTCTGCCTCTCATTTCCTTCAGTGCTGCCTGGGTGGGAGTTTCTATGGCCGAGCTGGTACTCAGTAATTCTATGTAATCAGATCCATCTCATGCTGAAATACTTGGTTACTATATACCTTTATCAGAGCTGTCCTCTTAAGGCTGTCAAAGCAATTAAGTTGACATTTTCTGTCCACCGGGAGAGGTACCACTGCTGGATGTCCACTGGCACATGCCAGATGCAGAGCAGTCCTATGACAATGAGAAGACTTTTTAGGAAATTGTACTGTACTATCTGAAAACATACAATGATTCACATATATCCATAGCACTGGATAGAATGTTAGTCCTCTGTCTTTAAAACAAGTATTTAATTTTCCTGTGAAGAAAGCACAGTATTTACCAGCTCTTATTATTCACTACATTAATGAAAGAGTAGCTTATTTGAATAGAAAACGCTAATGAAAGAGTAGCTTATTTGAATAGAAAATGCTTCGCCTCTGGATTTAGTTCACCTCGAGCTGAAATCCTACTTTAAGATCTGTCACTTCCTGTTGGCCTTTTTGGGCCTCAGTGTCCTCATCAATAAAATGGCAATTAAAATTGTAGCGGTCCACACTGATGTTCTGGGCATCACTATGATGCTTAAATGAGAATCTATGCAAAGCATTTAAAACAGTTCCTAGCACAAATAACCACTCAGTAACTGTTAGATATTATAATTTTTGTACTACCACGACTTAACATAAACAACATTTTAAGTAAAATAATATGATTACGCATACCTCTGAGTTATGTTTAAAGATTAGAAGTAACATTGTATTATGATCATTCTAAGATATTCCTTTTCTCACATTTTAACAACTCTGACATTGGGATTCTCCTTGCAATTCACAATTTATCACAACTATAATTGGCAGCATCTAAATAATTCTTATTGACACATAAAATAATGGGAATCAAACAATCCATGCTGCCTTACGTTAAGCAGAATATGGTATATACAACAGGTTCAGAGCAGTTGGGCAGTTCTAATCATATGATTGTCGTTTAAGTATATTTTAGTTCTTAAAAGTACTATGGAAAAAGAGGGCTGAGATAAAAAGCATAACAAATTTTTAAAACAAAATAATTCTTACTTTGATTTTCAAAAAATCTTTAAGCCAAAGGAAGAAACTCAGGGTTCAAATGAATAGGTATGGCTCATTTTATTCAATACTTAGATTTATATAATGCATGTAAATCAGGCATTCCCAATGATTAATATTAGTATATAAGACTGTTATATATTTTCAAAAGGGCAGTTAAAGTTTACCTTTTACTATTTTCTACCTTCGGAAATGCTTTTCTTTGAAACGGGGTAGGAAAAGCTTCCATTGAGATTAAGTCCTAATACTCCAATTTTAAATTTCTCAGGCTTACTCAGGCTCGGCAGCTAAACATGAAGGTTTTAAGCATGGAAGAAACCTGAGCGATATAATATATATAACAGCTATTCAGTTTGTGTTTGACGAATAAATTGATTAAATGCATAAACATCATTGAGACGTGCAGTATTTTTAAAGAAAACTCCTGCAAAGTAGAGCAACACTTTTGCAATAGTAATAACCATTTATATTTGCTCCCGGCTCACGGAGAGGCCTGGGCCCCCGACCCCTCTGAGGTTTCCCCATCCGGGGTGCCGTGGAGCCTGCGGGCACCAGAAAGCCAGGGTCCCCGACAGGACGGCGCACCTGCCTCCTTCACCTGGCCATTACCTCTTCTTATTGTCCCTCTTGTCCACGCTAGGCCCTTCACCAGGACGCCCCTTCACCCCGGGGATGTCGCCCCGCCAGGCAGCTCTGTAGAGCTCGTCGAGATCTTCCAGGTGGATGCGGTACCGAGGCAGGGCAAAGGCGTCCTCATCGTGCTCGCTCCCGCCGCACGAGCTGTCGCGCCGCCAGCTGGTGAGGGAGCCCGGAGGACCATTGGCTCCTGCCTCTAAATGTCTTCCTCCTGGTGGAGACTGCCGCGTTGGGAGACCAGTCAGCCCCTCCCCCGCCCCTCCCCGCTTTTTCTCCACCCCAACCGCTTTTCTCCACCCCCACCTGCTTTTCTCCACCCCACCCCGGTTTTCTCTACCCCAGGAGGCCAATAGTAGCGAGTTACTGCCTCGGCCACAACCTCCCAGAAGGAAAGCCCGAGGTTTCCAATCAGTGAAAGGAGCACCGCTAAGCCAAGTAAGAAATGTCAAGCCAAGCGACCACCGCCAAGCCAAGTAAACGTCAAGCCGAGCGACCGCCGCCAAGCCTCATGGATAACGCCAAGGCACGAGGTAACACCAAGCCACATGGTTAACGCCAAGCCATCGCGCCTGTGACGTCACCGCACCTGCTCAGGCATCTGTGACGTCACTGCATCTGGGCACACAGGCCCCCGCCTCCCGGAGAGAACTCCTTGGCCTACAGGTGGCGCTGCAGCTCCGGCGCCGGCCTGGGCTGGCGGGTCCTTCGTGGTGGCCGTGTCCAGCCTGCCAGTCCTCAGGGAGTACCGCCTCACAGCCCAGCTGTGCACCTGCTCCTCGGCTTGCTCAGTTCAGGCGTGCGAACCAGTTCCCGCCCCTGTGCCGCCATCGCTTGGCCGCCCCTGGGCTAGCCATCGCAGCGGAGTTGCCCCAGAGTCATCGCTGCCAGGACACAACCTGAGTCAGAAGGCTGGGTCAAAGCAAGCTGCCCGCCCCTCGGGAAGGGCCTGCCCAACGCCACTGCCCACCCGCTTTTTTGCCCAGGCCAGAGTACAGTGGTACAACACAGCTTACTGCAGCCTCAAATTCCTGGGCTCAGTGATGCTCCTGCCTCAGCCTCCCAAGCAGCTGAGACTACAGGTGTGTATCATTGTACTCAACTAATTTTTAAAAAAATTCTGGGCCAGGCACAGTATCTGTAATCCTAGCACTTTGGGAAGCTGAGGCAGGCAGATCACTTGAGGTCAGAAGTTCAAGACCAGCCTGGCCAACATGGTGAAACCCTGTTTCTACTAAAAATACAAAGATTTGCCAGGCTTGGTGGCATGTGCCTATAATCCCAGCTACTCAGGAGGCTGAGGCAGGAGGCTTGAACTTGGGAGGCGGAGGTTATAGTGAGCCGGGATCACGCCACTGCACTACAGCCTGGGCGATGGAGTGAGATATTTTCTAAAAAAAAAAAAAAAAAAATTTTGATAGAGTCAGAGTCTTGTCATGTTGCCCAGGCTGGTCTCAAAATCCTGGGCTCAAGCAGTCCTCCCACCTCAGCCTCCCAAAGTGCTGAGATTACAGGCAAGAGCCACTATGCCTGACCACCATGTGTATTTCTGTGGACAGAACATGGCATTCCTCTTTTACACGCACACTCATTGGCAGAGAAAATGGTAGTTGGGGAATCTCCTTAAGTTATAAAAATAAATTGCACATGGCCTTTCATGTTTCTTTCCTTCTTTTTAATCTAAAGAGCAGGACACAGACAAAAATGGGAAGTTTGGCCACAGTGATTGGCAACTCGGGATCCCATTGGAGAGGGGCTGGGATGGTCCCAGCGTGGAGGGAGGGAAACCACAACACCGTTGCCCAAAGTTGGTTCTAGATGGTTTAAATGTAATCACTCAAAACACAGCCAATCACAGGCCAGGTGTGGTGACTCACACCTGAGTGAGCCGAAATAGCGCCACTGGCACTCCAACCTGGGCAGCAGAGCAGGACTCTGTCTCAAAAAACAAACAAACAAACAAAAAACAACCAGGCACGGGAGCCTACGCCGGTAATCCCAGCAATTTGGGAAGATGAGGCGGGTGGATCACTTGCAGTCAGGAGTTCAAGACCAGCCTTGCCAACATGGTGAAACCCCCCTCTACTAAAAATACAGAAAAAGTAGCCAGGTGTAGTAGTGACACTTATCTATAAACCCAGATACTTGGGAGGCTGTAGCAGGAGAACTGCTTAAACCTGGGAGGCAGAGGTTGCAGTGAGCTGAGACCGCGCCACTGCACTCCAACCTGGGCAATAAGAATGAAACTCCGTCTCAAAATAAAAAAATAAAAATAAAAAACCGGGCCAATCACAGAAAACACCTCCCCCCACTCTGGGTATCCCAAGGCAGCAACTGCCTCCCCCACATAAACTATTAATGATTCAGTTATATAATTAGTTCAGAACCTTATGAGTCTCAACTTTGTTCCAAGTATTATGATTTTTAAAAAGTCTAGATTATAAACAGCAACTTAATTCTCATCTATATTATGGAGATGTTCAGCACCAATTATTTTTCTTCCTCAGCCCATGATTTTTATTGCTGGTTTCCACAGCAACAATGAAAGAATGCCTAGGATGAGACCTATACAGTGACTAATTTCATGAGGACCCACTTCCAATATAAAATGAATGAACAGAGACGGAGTGACTCTTGAAGAGAATTATTGATGCTTTTTACCAATTATTGCAGAATCAATCAGAAACCTGTCAATCTGACTCATGGAGATGACTTAATAAAATATCTGTTTAATCAAGGCATCCTTTTTTTTTGAGATGGAGTCTTGCTCTGTCACCCAGGCTGGAGTGCAATGGCACAATCTTGGCTCACTGCAACCTCTGCCTGATGGGTTCAAGTGATTCTCCTGCCTCAACCTCCCGAGTAGCTGGGATTACAGGCATACACCACCATGCTTGGCTAATTTTTGTATTTTTTTTTTTTAGTAGAGATGGGATTTCACCATGTTGGCCAGGCTGGTCTTGAACTCCTGACCTCGTGATCTGCCCATCTCGTCCTCCCAAAGTGCTGGGATTACAGGCGTGAGCCACCGCGCCCAGCCCCGGCATCCTTTTATGTTACAATTAGAATTACTTAGAAATGACTATTACAGGCCAGGCACAGTGGCTCATGCCTGTAATTCCAATATTTTGGGAGGCCAAAGTGGGAGGATCACTTGAGTCCAGGAGTTTGAGACCAGGCTGGGCAACATAACAAGACTCTGTCTCTACAAAAAAATACAAAAATTAGCCAGCCATGGTGGTGCACACCTGTTGTCCCAGCTACTCGGTAGGCTGAGCTGGGAAGATGGCTTGAGCCCAGGAGGTTGAGGCTACACTAAGCTGCAATTGTGCCACTTCACTCCAGCCTGGCTGACAGAGTGAGACCCTGTCTCTAAATAAAAAATAAAGGACTATTACAGGGATAACTGATGAAACCATAGAATGATTTTGCAATCTGTCTACATTTTCCAAAATCTGCCCAGGTTACGCCTAAAATGAAATGCCTTTTATTTACTGCCCACCCCCCCACCACAAAAGAGAAAAATACAGAGATGAAAAGCAGCAGGAGAAGGGTGGACATTTTCCCTGTCAAACTTTTTCCCGACATTTCAGGAGTCTAAGTTCTTGGTTAAAGAAAAGAAGGAAAAGCCATCTCAGTCAAAATTCAAAGATCTAAACTCCTCTTAATCTCTGGCAACAAATGCGTCAATCCTGTAGACAGCGCCCCTGGTGACTGTGCAGCCGCCTTTCCAGGGTTGGTGGGTGGCCCGCTCTGAGGCAGCGCTCTCCAGGCTCGCATTTGTTGCATCAGGCCTCTTTCCTTATTCGCTTGGACCCTCTGAATTCAACCCAACTCTGCCCACATGACCGCATCCAGAAATCACTCCTCATCTGGGCCCCTCCTGCTGCCCACACTCCCTTTCCTGAGCATCTTCGGCTTCAGTCCCATCATTGTTTTCCTGGACTAGGCCTTCCATTTTGTACCCACCCATCAGCTATACTCTTCTCCTCAAATCCCATCTTCCTCTTGAATTTAAAATACACAATATAGGCCGGGAGTAGTGGCTCACGCCTGTAATCCCAACACTTTGGGAGGCCAAGGCAGGTGGATTGCCTGAGCCCAGGAGTACAAGACCAGCTTAGCCAACATGGTGAGCCCCTGTCTTTACTAAAAACACAAAAAATTGCTGAATGTGGTGGTGCGCACCTGTAGTCCCAGCTACTCAGGGAGCTGAGGCATGAGAATTGCTTGAACCCAGGAGGCAGAGGTTGTAGTGAGCCAAGATTGAGCCACTGCACTCCAGCCTGGGCAACAGAGGGAGACTCCATCTCCAAAATAAGTAAATAAATAAAAATACACAATATGCTCCCCTCCCTCCACTTGTGGGAAGGACTCCTATGGGAAGGGAAGCAGGTGCACCCCTAGGCCCACTCCTAGTTTCTTCAGGCTTCCTCCCATCCAATTCCCACCACTTCTACTACCCTCCTGTCATCCAAGCCCCTTGGCCTGGTTTTCTGACCTAGGAAGCCAGTTCATTTACATAAATGCTATCATGATCTGAGAGCAGCTATCCTATTTCACTCTGAGCCTGGCAAGGCACTGCTAAATGCTCTATGTGAATGGCTCAGTAACCCTAAGAGGTAAGGGTCACCTCCTGCTATAGTCTGAATGTTCTCCCAGAATGTACATGTTGGAACCTAATCCCCAATGTGGTATTAGGAGGTAGGGCATCTGGGAGGCAGAGCGCTCATCAACGCAATTAGTGCCTGAGGGAGCTTGTTTGCCCCTTCCACCAAGTGAGGGCACTGCAAGAGGACTCCATCTATGAACCAGACAGCAGGCCCTCGCCAGACAGCAGGCCCTCGCCAGACAGCAAATCTAGTGGCACCTTGATCTTGGACTACGCAGCCTCAAGAACTGTGAGCAATACATTTCTGTTGTTTATAAGCCCCCCGGTTTATGGGGTTCTCTTATAGCAGCCTGAACAGACTAAGACATCTCCATTTCACAGGTGGGGAAACTTCATTTCCCCAAGGGGAGGTTAAGCAACTTGCCCAAATCTCAGAGTTTATCATGGAGCCAAGATTCAAACCCAGTTTAAATTGGTTCCAAAACCTATATGCCTAAACACAGGGGACAGATGGCCTCTCCAGATAATCTTTGCTCCCCCTGGGAGAGCACTAGGGCTGTAGATCAAATGCACCTGGTCCAAATTCACCTCCACTGTTGACACTGTGAACTCAGCCATGCTTTTCGAACATGATTCTCTATATATTCACCCAATAAGATGGAATTATCAGCGCCAACTTCACAAAATGTGAAGACGAAAGGAGAACAGGTCCATGGGTGCCAGGTGCACAGAAGGCTGTCAACAACGATGAGCCACCCTCCCGACAAAAACTATTGACGGTGTTCATCGGGGCGCAGCTCTGCCTTTGGACTCAGTGGCACACACTGATGGGTCAACTAAATGTGTATTCAGGGCAGGAGGCAGACAGACATACCAGATCCAAGGAACACGCTCTTCTTCTACACAGAAAAGCCTATTTTCATTTGGAATGTGACAGAGGGAAAGAAGCAAGGGAAACACACATGCAGGGCAGACACTTTACAGCCATTAGAATTGTCCAGGCCTTAACAAATCTCAGCTGCTGAAAGACAAACACAGGTGGGAATGCTGGCTGAATAATAGTTTTCTTATGGATATGAATAAAATAAACAGGCTCCAGTCAAGTACAAGACAGTGAAAAAAAGGTGTCTACTATTAATCTCATGATTTCCTACAATCTTCATAAACACCACAAAGGATCATGTCGATCAAGGAATGACAGTTAAATCTAGGACCCCTACTCCCATGGTGGGGTGGAGGATGTCACTCCAGGAGTGTTTCCTTTAAATTTTTCAAACATTTTATTTTCTTACCAAGTTTCTCTCCTCTCCAGAATAGTGTAAGGCTTAAACTGCACCTCATAAATTTCACAGTGTAAAGTAGAAAAGAAAGGAGGGAGGGAGGGAGAAAGGAGGAGAGAGGGAACCGCTATTTAAGGAATACAATTAGGTGCTGGGCACCAGGGAAAGTCAGAGTCCACACACGTCTCCTGCTCCCTGAAAACATGCTGCTCTGCCACGAAATCGCTGCCTTCAGAGCCTGCATTGGAGGGGTTATCTCCGGCCTCAGCTTCATTATCCTTTTAAGGCAAGAAATAGAACCATTCTGGACAATCAGAAAATAATGACGAGTCTCCGGGAGTGGGAGAGGGCATTCAGGGCTCGGCTACAAGCACAATAAGCACTGGGAAGCGGAAGCCCAAAGCATTCAAGTCTGAGAACCAACAAAATAGGAATGTGCACATAGCTCAATCGCCAGGGGACTCAGCAGGAAACAGAATGTAAGTGAACCACACGTTGAAAACACTGAGCTGGAGCTTTTTGGAACATGGGTCGAATTTGCTCCTGACATCTTCTACGGTAGTAGTTCTAAGCCCAGGGGGCATGCAGCAATGTGCAGAGGCATTTATGGTGTCACAACCTGGGGTGCTACTGGACAGAGGCCAGAGATGCTGCTAGACATCTGCAACCCAAAGGGCAGCCCCCCAACAAGGAAGCATTTGGCCTACAATGTCAGCAGGGTCGCAGTGGAGAGACTTGCAGAGGCAGAATGAGAGTCCTCGGACGCTGGCTCCTAGACCAACCGGCACATGATGTATCTGGTGAGCCTCCCACCTACCATGGGAATATTAGCACTGAAAATCTGGTTGGGGCACAGCTGAAGGACTCCCACAACTCAGCAAATGGCCACAGGAAATGCTTCAAAGCTGATTATTTCCCATGGTCTCAAGATGAAAAATCATCCCGACAGCCTCAGATTCCTCCCTGGTGAACAAGGAAAAGAACAGATTTCCATACAGCATCAGAAGAAAAACTTCAAACTAAAATTCATTGATCCCATCAGCAGAAGGCACTGAAAGAAAAGAAAAAGAAGTTATAAAAACAAAAACTAAATGGAAAAGAACATTTGCACATCACCAACCACACCACCTCCAACCTGAAAACAAACTTTGACGGTGGAATAAGAGAAACCACGGACTGCTGCCAGAAGGCAGAGACCCATAAGGAATAGGGTGTAATCTGGAATAAGAAACAGAGGCTGAGGCAGGTTTCAAATATGAAATGCAAACGCAAGAGAGAGGCTATAATCTGGAGGCTATATTGAGAACAAGAGAGAGCTCACAATCACTGGTCTGTGACGTCCTTCTGTCTCCAAAGCTGCCTCAAGCAACCAGCATCCCAAAGAACTAAATGACCACCAATAAGTAGTCATTCCCTTACCTATAATGTGGCTTCACATCAAAGAATTAAAAGTGAATGAGCCAAGGCAGTAGGCAAAGGAGATTGAAATAAAATACTTTAAGAGCCCCCTTTTTTAGAAATAGTGTAAAAGGGTCTATTGCAAAGTAAACAGAATAAAAACTACAGTATAGGAGGGAACCAGACACTTTCACATCTATCTAGGCTGCAGTATCTTGAGCCATATTTATCAAGTCCTGGCTCCGGGCCTTTGCGCATGCAACTATCTCTGCCTGGGATGCCAGCTGGGAAACTGAGGCAAGCTGAGAAAGGAAGTGTTTACAAGGGTATGGGCAGGGCTTGTAACAAAAGGGAGAAGCAAAAGGGAAAGTGCAGCACCCCCGGGCTAGGGAAAGCCTCATACACATCTTCTCCCTCCCTCCAGCCTAACAGCCAGTGCTGCCCACAGGCTCAGGGAAGGCATCTGGGCATGGGCAGTGTCTACAGGCACAGAGCTGGAGGAAGAAGCAGAGACACCCGGGTGGCAAACAGGAAGCCCAGGATGCCACCCAGCTCCCATGGCCTGGCTAACTTCACCACCATCTTCCAAAGTGTGCTCAAGTCTCTCCCCCCTCCAGAAAATCTTCTCCCAGTCTGAGGGGGTCTCATAAGTATGCCTCTCCTTGTTGGTAAGCCCTTCCCAGGGGCAGCCTCCTGGCATCTGCCTGTATACAGCCAGCCTCAGCCGGGGCACAGAACAGACCCTGAATAACCAGCTTTGGCCCTAACTTCCTTATTTCTGTCATCAGCACAGCCTTTCTCTTGCTTTCCCAGACTCAAAACCTCAGAGTCATCTTGGACTCCTCTCCAGGGCTCCCATTTCTCAAATTCACAGCTGTCTAGCCCAGCAGATTAGATGCCTGCAACGTTTCCTGTAGGAGCCTTGCCTTTTCTCCAGCACAGATTGGCATTAAGTCACTCCTGGGCTCATCCGTTCCACATAGTCAAGACAGATTTCTGAAAACTCAGCTAGGGTTAGTCATTTCCTGCTCAAAATTCTGCATTTTATCTTATTTACTCATTTTTTCAGAGATGGGGTCTTACTCCATTGCCCAAACTGGAGTGCTGTGGCATGATCACAATTCACTACAGCCTCGACCTCCTGGGCTCAAGGGATCCTCCTGCCTCAGCCTCCCATGTAGCTGGGACAACAGGTGCATCACCACGCCTGGCTATTTTTATTTTTTGTAGAGCCAAAATCTCACCATGTTGCCTAGGCTGGTCTCAAACTTGTGGGCTCAAGTGATCCTCCTGCCTCAGTCTCCCAAAATGCTTGGATTACTGGCATGAGCCACTGCACTCAGCCCATTTTACTGTATTTTTAAGCTAACATTTAGCAACACCAACTAAGAGCCCTGCACCATGTTCAGCATTTTCCTACATGTCCTTTCATGTTTCTGACTACCCTGTGAGGTAGCTGCTATCATCCCCATTTTATAGTTCAGCAACAAGGAAATGTCAAGGAGTTTGCTAACTCCCCCAACGGGACCTCAGCAATCCCACTTCAGGCCGTGTGCCTAGCCCTGGCCTGCTGCTCCTCTTACACACTGCCTTAGTCCATCTGGCCTCCTACAACAAAAAAACCGTAGACTGGGTAATTTATAAACAAGATAACTTTATTGCTTATAGTTCTGGAGGCCGGGAAGTCCAAAGCAAGGCACCAGCAGATTCAGTGTCTGGTGAGGGCTCACTCTGCTGCACAGATGGTACCTTCTTGCTGCACCTCACATGGCAGAAGGTACAAGGGAGCTCCTCAAGCCTCTTTTACACAAGCACAACCCCATTCATGATGGGGGAGCCCTGGTGGCCTATTTCCCAAAGGCCCCACCTCTTAATCCTATCATATGGGGTTTTAGGTCCCAACAGATAAATTGTGGGGGAGTACATCAACATTCAGATGACAGCATCCACCAAATTAAATGACGGCCTGCCTGAGCTCAGCTGAGCCACACTGACCCCTTACCCTGAGCGTAGCCAAGCAGGACTCTTCTCTGCGCTTCCCAAGAACCTTGCGTTTCTCATCTTGGGGTGTTCACGGATCTGAGGACCTCCCTGTATGAATGTTCTATCCCTTCCTTTCGGGCTCACGCCAATCCAGATTTTGTTGGAAAACCTTTCTGATACTCCTACCTCTAAACCTCCAGAAAATTGTCTCTCTTCTGGAACTTGTAGGTCCGTGACCACTGCTCACCATTCTGAGCCAGTCTCGCCTCTCACCCAGGCGCTGCAGCCTCCCCTCACTGGCTCCTCTTAGCCTCTGTTCCTGCCCCTTCTTGTCCACTGGTTAATCCCCATTCAGCAGCCATGGGAGTCTTTTCAAAACACAAATCATGAACTGTCCACTTAAAAGTGGTTAAGATGGTAAATTTCATGTTATGTGACTTTTTTCACTAAAATTAAAGTTTAAAAAATTCAGACACATACAAAAAAATCAGATCACATCAATCCCTACACAGAACCCCCAGTGGCCTCTCACTGCATTGGGAATGAAAGCCCAAGGTCTTTGTCCTGGCCCCAAGCTCCTAGGCAGCCTGGCCCTGCCCACCTCCTGGCCTGGCTCTGATCACTCTCCCCTGCTCCCTATGCTTCACCCGGGCCGCTCCCAGCTCCCTGAGCATGCCCGGCTAGTTCCCAAGGAAGAGCTCTGCCCCTGCTGTTCCCTCTGCCCAGAAAGTTTCCCAGCTCCTCACACAGTGGGCTCCTTTCTCCTCGGTCAGTCTCTGTACCAAGGTACTTCCTGTAGGAGGCGTCTTTCTTCCACTCTCTACAGTAGCTCTCCCACCCCCACCGGAGAACCCCCAGTTTATTTCTTCAGAGCCTTTATTGGCAAACGAAGACTCTGGCTGCCATCGATTATCTGCCATTGATTATCTGTCATGGGTTATCTGCCTTCCTGTACTACCAAGGAAGGTCCGTGACAGCAGGGCCTTATCAACCTTGTTCACCATGGTGTTCCTGGCACATAGTAGGTGCTCAACAAATATTTGTTAATGAATATTTAGGTTCTGGCTTTCACTGAAGACATGCACATGGGTGTTTCTGCCCCTGCCCCATCAGCCAGGGAGCTCCTACAAAGGTGCACAGGTCCCAGCAGGCAGGAGCCACTCACTAAATAGGTGTTGAATTAATGGGCAAGCACAAAAGAGAACTGGAAAGCAATGGCAATCCTTCTCCCCTAAGACTCATAAATATCTCTAAACAGTTGAAAAAAGAGTTCCCAGACTGTGAGCCCCATGGATATGAATATACTACCTTGAAAAGATTCATGTACATTAGTGTTATAAAACTTAATCTTGCTGACAGTCATGCTTGAGAAATAGTTCCTAAATTTATTCCTGAGGGCTGACTTTTTAAAAATTTTGGTTTACACCCTAGTTTCACAGAAATACTAAACAATGCTTTACATTTGTATGGTTTCAGATTTAACCAGGCATCTTCACAGAAACATAATAAATGAATTGATGTTAGTAGATGCTTTGTAAAATGGGAACTGATGGTAACCACAGACTTAAGAATCTGATAATTTAAAGTATCAAGTCTGAGTACCTTATCTTTTATCCAATCTTTTCTGCTTCTTTGTTACTAACTGGGGCCCCTAAGCCAAGTGGGGGAGATGGGCACAGCCCTGTGATGTCAGGGGCACAGCTTCCCAGGCCAGTTCTGTTTCATTCTCTTCTATTTCCTCTAGGAACAATGCAAGAACTGCCGGGCATGCTGCCCCACCCACCCAGCAAAACCCCTGTGTGCTCTACCAACATGCTTCCGTGCATTTGAACTGTGAGGACCTGGGAGCAAGGCGACAAACCCTCTTCCCCAGCACTGCTGAGCACAGATGCGAAAAAGGGACCCTCTGTAGTAAGAGCCCTGACCCATGGGTGGAGAGGTCTGCCCCTCACCACGTCCACTGCCCCTCCCTTGGTTCACTATACTTCAGTCACTCTGGCCTTCTGACCAGAGGAAAATAAAAGCGAGGAGCCAGCACAGCTCTGCAAACTCAGGAGAGGCAGCCTACACATGCCACATGCCCCCAGGTAACACACACTGGCTGCATGGCAAATGGGACCCAATAAGAGAAGCCAGAGTGATCTCCTTAGTCCCCTATGAAAAGTGGCTTAATTCAATGCACAGAAGCCTTAAGTCATTAGCAGCAGGGTTCCAACGGGACCCAACCACATTGAGTGCTGTGGCCTCAGCATGTGATGAGACTGGCTGGGGAGTGTCCCTAGCAGCCTGTCTGTCTGTCTGTCTGGGCTGTCTGTCCCAATAACACTCAGCCTAGTGGGAGAGAGAGGTGGGAACAGGGCCATCAAGGCAACACAGAAAGAGCTACCTCCCCAAGAAATTCTGAGGCCTCCACCGTACTCATCATGCCTTCTGGGGCGTGCTGAAGACTTGGCACTATGGCATCTCACAGCCACAGAGCAACACGGCGGTGGTGGTCAGGGTGGCAGAGGCAGCAGTGGGACTGCAGGCAGCAGAGACCTTCAGTGCCATGGACATGATGGCAGCAGCCATCCCAGAAGGTGCCTGGCCAGGTAGAGAAGGGAGAGGCCACACAATAGCTAGGCCTAATCATTTGCTTCACTCCTTGGGGACATCAGGAAGAAAGGAGGGGAACACAGAACTTTGCTGGAGCTTCTCTAGTTTCAGAGGACGTAGGAACAAAATCTGGATCATCTCTGCATGGCCCTAACTCATGCCTGCATCCCAACCTGGGTACCCAGAGTTGTGGTGGATATACCCTCCACTGAACAGGGAAGGTCCATCCCCTCGCACATGCAGTGGGAGTCTGCCATTGCTCAGAGCACCGTGAGTTCTGGATTTCTTCATTGTTGCCAGATTATGTTACATCACTGAATGCAGCTGATTTCTTTTTTGTTCTCACATTCCTGAGATTTTATTTTCTTGCCCACAGGCATTAGCTATATTTCTGTAGTGCCAGCTGGCTAATGAAAGCAACTGCTGTGCTTTGCAGGGTTAATTTATTCAGTGCCTGGAATATGCCCTATCCTTTGTCAGCATCAATCACTTCTATATACACAGGAACCACAAATAGGGGGGATAACTTTGCAGGCTGCTCCTGGGATTACCTTGTCATTACACGTTCCCCGCACAGGAGTAAGTCTACAAGGAAGAGCAAGTACAGCAACTGCTATGTGATCTGTTCCCAGCGTGGGGGGACAGAAACAGTTACGTAACAGCACTTTCACTGCCCCCTGTGGATGGGCTCTTTATGACACAGACACATCTGACTTTCAAAATGAAGACAGACAGTTCCCCCTGAAACTCAAAGAGCACAGCCAGAGCCATGCCATGAAGCCACCTCCACCTCCTCTTTGTTTCAGGATAAGGCACACCGAGTGCTCAGGCCCCTGCTCCCCCTCTGCAAACTCCTGCCAGCCATCTTGCACTTTGACCCCAGGCACAGCAAATGACCTACAGCTGCGGGGATGCTGAGTTCTATCATCCAGCCTCCAGGCACGTCCAAGGTCACTCCAAGACCAGGACAGGCTTCCCAGCCCAGCTTCCTGCTTCCCACCTACCCCCTACTGTCTGGTAAACCTCAGTTCACAGCCCCCTTGTCCGGGGCACAGACCTGCTTCCACACCATAGTGTGTCCACAGCACCCTGGACCTAGGCTTATCAGCAGGCCTTACGCCAGATGAAGACTGTTTCCCACTGGGCACAGTGGTTCATCCCTGTAATCCCATCGTTGAGAAGTGCAGTATTTTTAAAGAAAACTCCTGCAAAGTAGAGCAACAATTTTGCAATAGTAATAACCATTTATATTTGCTCCTGGCTCACGGAGAGGCCTGGGCCCCCGACCCCTCCGAGGTTTCCTCATCCGGGGTGCCGTGGAGTGTGGGCACCAGAAAGCAGATGTCCCTGACAGGACGGCGCGTCTGCCTCCTTCGCCTGGCCATTATCTCTTCTTATTGTCCCTCTTGTCCATGCCAGGGCCTCTGAGCACCAGGATGCACTCCAACCAAACGACGTCGCACCGTCAGATAGCTCGGTGGACCTCGTCGAGGACTTGGAGGTGGATGAGGTACCATGAGGTACCGAAGTGGGGCGAAGGCGTCCTCATCGTGCTCACTGTCGCGCTGCCAGCTGGTGAGGAAGCCCGAGGACCATTGGTCCTCCCGGCTCCCGCCTTTAAATGTGTTCCTCATAGCAGAGACTGCCGTGTTCGGAGACCCCTCGGCCCCTCCATGCCCCTCCCTGCTTTTCTCCACCCCACCCGCTTTTCTCCTCCGCAGGAGGCCAACAGTAGCGAGTTACTCACTCGGCCACAACCTCGCAGAAGGAAAGGCTGAAGTTTCCAATCAGTGACAGGAGCACCACCAAGCCAAGTAAGAAATGTCAGGCCGAGCGACCACTGTCAAGCCTCACGGATAACGCCAAGCCACGCCCGTAACGCCAAGCCACGTGGGTAACGCCAAGCCATCGCGCCTGTGACGTCACCGCACCTGCTCAGGCACCTGTGACCTCACTGCACCTGCGCACACAGGCCCCCGCCTCCCGGAGAAACGCCTTGGCCTACAGGTGGCGCTGCAGCTCCGGCGCTGGCCTGGGCTGGCGGGTCCTTTGGGGTGGCGGCGTCCAACCTGCCCGTCCACAGGGAGTACCGCCTCACAGCGCCGCCTGTGCACTCCTAGACCCTGGATGCTGGTCAGACAGTGGCACAGCCTCTTCAGCAGGGTCGTGGACGCTGCCACAGCCAGGACCCTACAACCGCCCCCAGGCATACAACTGGGGCCCAAATGCCTACAAAGAAGTCAGGGCCGAAACGCAAGGAGCCGCGGAAACTGAGCAGGGAGGCCTGGAGGGTTCCCCTCTTGGGTACAAGACCCCGCCACTTACCGCAGAGACCTGCCTCCTCCTCCATTATCACGTGGAAGCCGCCAGGGATTCTCCGAAGAAACTCGCTCTGACCACGCGGCTGCTTCTGGTGACTCCTGCCGCTGGGCCTCGGCTTCTGCTCACCCCCGCCGCACCGCGGCTTCTGGTGACTCCCGCCTGGGCCACAGCTTTTGGTGACTCCTTCGGGCCACCGCTTCTGCTGACTCCCGCTGGGCAGCGGCTTCTGCTGACTCCAAATAACTTGATTCTTCTCTAAAGAAGAAAATTCTCTCTCTCACACACACACACACACATACACACCCAGCCCGCTTGTACTGCCAGATAGTAAAACAGATCAGAAAAGTAAAACATTACAATGCCATGGTTTAGGAATAGAAAGAAGAGCAGTGGATCATGGCAAAGCCCAGAAATAAGAAGTTAGATAATGACAAAGATGACATGACTAGTCTAGGATAAAGAATGGATTGTTCTGGCTGAGCACAGTAGCATTAACTTATGGTCCTAGTTACTTGAGACGCTGAGGAGGGAGGATCACATGAGCCCAGGAGATCAAGGCTGTAGTGCACTATGACTGTGCTTGCAGATCACCACTGAACCGCAGCCTGGGCAACATAGTGAGACCTTGTCTTGAAAAATTAAAAAAAAAAAAAAAAAGACCATACTTCACCCTGGGCAACATAGTGAGATCTTATCTTGAAAACTTAGAAAAGAAAATACAGGAGATTATACATCTCAATAAGGTAGGAGAGGCCTCTCTGAGTCCACAGGCAAAGGCAGAATACATAAAGAAAAAAACAGATGTGACTACTTCAAAAACCTCTGAAAAAAGAACTCCACCATAAACAAAATGTAAATGTCAACGACAAGATGAGACAAACATCTGTGCATAACCTTTGATTCTGCTATTCCATTTGTGGGAATGAATCCTACAAAAATAATCATGAACGTTCCAGAACAGAACAGAGGCCTCAAAAATAATGCCACACATCTACAATCATCTGATCTTCCACAAACCTGACAAAAACAAGCAATGGGGAAAGGATCCCCCTATTTAATAAATGGTGTTGGGAAACCTGGCTAGCCATATGCAGAAAGCTGAAACTAGATCCCGTCTTCATACCTTATACAAAAAATTAACCCAAGATGGATTAAAGACTTAAAAGTAAGACCAAAAACCATAAAAACCCTAGAAGAAAACCTAGGCAATACCATTCAGGACATAGGCATGGGCAAAGACTTCAAGACTAAAATACCAAAAGCAATGGCCTGCTTCCGCACCATAGTGTGTCCACAGCACCCTGGACCTAGGCTTATCAGCAGGCCTTACGCCAGATGAAGACTGTTTCCCGCTTGGCTCCCACCCCCATCTCCCTTGCCCAGACGGACCCTGAGTGAAGGGCTCCGTCTCATTCCTCTGTGGTTCCACATCTGTGGGCCCGGTATCTGGTCCACATTAAAGATAGATCACTGACCTAATGGTGAAACCTGAAACTAGAAAACTCCTAGAAGAAAACAGGAGAAAATTGTTCCGACCTTGAGGAAGGCAAATATTTCTTAGTTATAACACCAAAAATATGAGTAATAAAATAACTAAGACCAAAAAAAATAAAAAACAAAAAAAATAAAACTCAAACTAAATGGCCGATTAATGGGACATTGTCAAAATTTTAAATTTATGGTCAGGCCGGGCACGGTGGCTCATGCCTGTAATCCCAGCACTTTGGGAGGCCAAGGCGGGCGGATCACGAGGTCAGAAGATTGAGATCATCCTGGCTAACATGGTGAAACCCTCTCTCTACTGAAAATACAAAAAATCAGCCAGGTGTGGTGATCCACACCTGTAGTCCCAGCTACTCAGGAGGCTGAGGCAGGGGCACCGACCGGGACGTGGAGGTTGTAGTGAGCCAAGATCGCGCCCCTGCACTCCAGCCTGGGTGACAGTAAGACTGCATCTCAAAAAAAAAAAAAAAAAAAAAAAAAAAACAAGAAAAAACAAAAAACTTAGGGTCTTCAAAAGACATCGTCAAGAAAATGAAAAGACAAGTCATGAACTAGAGGAGAAATATCCGCAAAACACAAAACTGATAAAGGACTTGAATCTTGAATTCTTGAATAATAACCATTTTTGTTATTATTTGTTATTTTTATTTATTTGTTTATTTATTTATTTATTTTATTTCTTGAGACGGAGTCTCCCTCTTGTCAAACAGGCTGGAGTGCAATGGTGTGACCTCTGCTCACTGCAACCTCCACCTCCCAGGTTCAAGTGATTCTCCTGCCTCAGCCTCCCAAGTAGCTGGCATTACAGGTGCCCGCCACCATGCCCGACTAATTTTTGTATTTTTAGCAGAGATGGGGCTTCACCATGTGGGCCAGGCTGGTCTTGAACTCCTGACCTCAGGTGATCCGCCCACCTCGGCCTCCCAAAGTGCTGGGATTACAGGCATGAGCCACTGTGCCCGGCCTATTTGTTATTTTTATTAAAAATAACAAATGATGTCCACATTAATAACAAATGATAACAACGAAATGCACAACTCAATAAAAAATGACCAAAGACTGAAATAAAAACTTCACCAGAGAAGATATCTGGATGGCAAATAAGCACATGAAAAAATGCTTGACATCATTTAGTCATTAAGAAAATGCAAATTGAAGCCACAGAAGCAGTCACTACACACCTACTACAATGGGTAAAAATTAAAACACGAAACAAAACAGTATCAAGTGCTGGCAAGGATACGGAGCAACTGCAGCTCTAATACACTGCTGGTGGAAATGCAAAATGCTACGTCCACTTTGCAGTGTCGAAGTTTCTTCAAAATTAAACATACACAATCCACTATTCCCACTCTTCAGTATTTATCCAAGCAAAATAAAAATCTTCGTTCACACAAACATCTGTAACGCTAATGTTCATGGAAGCTTGATTCGTAACAGCAAAAGCCAAGCAACCCAACTCTCCCTCAGCAGTGCGTGGATAAATAAACTGATGCATCCCCCACGTTAGACTACTACTCAGCAACACAAAGAATGAACTCAGCAGTAAAAGTGAATGCATAGCACACATACAAAAAAGATGTACTTTAAATGCACTGTGCTAAGTCAAAAAAGCCTAAACTCAAAGGGCTACCTACTACATACACACATCTTATGCATCCTTCAAGTCCCAGATCAAATGTTACTCCTTCCTTGCAGTCTTACCTGCCACCTCCGCACACCGACAAAAAGACAAAAGTGATCTGATGTGCCTCTACATGCCAAGCATTTTGTCTGTGTCCTCTCTTGTATGACTGTACATGCCAGTTATCATGTCTCTCCAACTGACTGGAAGCACCAACTCTGATTCACCTTTGCATTTAAAAGCAAAGGCAAATCAGTGGCCCACCAGCAGCTGGCCGGCATTCAGAGCCCTTCTGCTGTGCCTGCTGCCTAGCATCTGGATCAATGCCTTAAAGATGGGAAGTGTTCAGAAATTTTCTGTTTGATGAATTAACAAAAAATTAAATGTCCCAGGTGACCTGTGTCAGATAAAGTTGGTGTGGTCAGCATTCAGAAAGCATAATATAGCCCAGGAGTCTGGACTAGATGGTCTCTTAGCACTATTTCAGCTGAATGAACGAACACCAAAGGACAGAGCAACCAGTGCTAGAAGGAAGCCCACCAACAGGCTATGGTGTGTGAGCACAGCAGCTGCTGGAGAGCAAAGTAGCATCTGAGTGTGACTCTAGTCATGGGCTGAACTGTGTCCTTCCCCCGCCACCCCCTTCCTATGTTGAAGCCCTAACCCAGAATGTAACTGTATTTGGAGAGAGGCTTTTTAAAGTGGTCATTGAGGTGCAATGAGGTCACACGGGTGGGCCCTAATCCAATGGGACTGATGTCTGTATCAGAAAAGGTGAGGACTCAGGCACACACGGAGGGATGACCATGTGAAGACACAAGGTGAATACATACACCGTTTTTGAGACAGGATCTTGCTCTGTTGCCAAGGCTGGAGAGCAGTGGCATGATCATAGCTCACTGAAGCCTCAAACTCCACACTCAAGCGATCCTCCCACCTCAGCCTCTTGAGTAGCTGGGACCAACGTGCACACCACCATGCCTGGCTAATATTTTTCTTTTTTTAGAAATGGGGTCTCGCTGTGTTGCCCGGGCTGCTCTCAAACTCCTGGGTTCAAGCAATTCTCCTGCCTCAGCCTCCCAAAATAACACCTTGATCTTGACTCCAATGTCTGCTTCCAGTACTGTGAGAAAAGTGTCTGTTGTTGAACACCTCTAGTCTGTGGTGCTTTGCTGTGGGTGACCAAGCAGACTAATGCAACTGTGAAGGATGGGTAGGAAGCTGACGTGTGAAAACTGGAGGAGAGAGCATTCCGGGTGAGGAGAGGGCGTTCTGAGTGAGAAGAGGAGCACCCCTAAAGGCAGGCAAGGAGCAGTGCTGTCTGGCCACAGCGGGCGAGCTGGAAAACAGGGTGGCAGTGGATGGTGGAGGCCCAGAATGGCAGGTTGAGGAGCTGAGGCTTTGAGGGTGCCTTTTCCCTGCGTGACTGGCGGCAACCCAGTATCATCTGTGACGGAAGGAGGCAGCGGACGCAGCAGAAGAGGTCTGCCAGCTGCAGGTGGGGCCACTGTGGCCTAAACTGGCACACATAGGCCCCAGGGGCTCCTGGAGTGGCTTTAGGGGGCAGCAAAGTTTTGTTAATTAAAAAGTTATGTCTGTGTGTGTAATGTGGGAAACTCAGGGCCACAGCACGGCTCACTTGTGAAAAGTTAGAAAATGGATCAGAGCAGCAAACACATCATGGGATCCTCATGCCCAGAACACTGCCCCCATGGGCTCTACATTCCGGACAGATCCCAATCCACCCCAATCTTCCAGATGCCACCACCTCTCTCATTCACCTCCATCCTCTCCTCAGTGCGCTCCCTCTGCCTGGCTAATCTTTCCACACTAACCACAGTGATCCTTTTGAAATGTAGGTCAGATCCCATCACTCCTCTGCTCAAAGCCCTCCAGTGGGTCCCTCTGTCCCCTGGAATAAACCCAGGCTCCCTACCATGGTTCACATGCGCAACCCGAATCCCCACTTCCCAGGCCTTCCTCTCCCCTTCACTCCCTGTGCTCTGCTGCACTGGGAAAGAAAAACCAGGCCCAAAAGGAGTCGTGGGAATTCACTCCTTTACACAAACAGCCAGAGACTCTCTCTCATTCATTTGTTTGCTCAAGAATCATTCTGGGAGCACCTCCTGTATCTAGGCCCTGCAGTAGGCACCAGGACACAGGACGGGAAAACCAAACACCACCCCTCCCCCACCTGGGGCTCACTATCCAGGGTAGGCAACTATCAAATGGCCATGAAAATACCAGATGTCAGCCAGGAAAACTCTACTAACAAGTCGCAGCGTGACAGGAGAGCTTATCCAAGGGGCGCATGACCAAGGCGGGAGGAAAAGACCCTTTGGTGACCCTTCCAGGATAATAAGCATGAACTAGGTGACGAGAGAGAGAAACTCACAGGCATGGGGAACAGCAAAGCAACGAGGAGGGATACTGGGGCAGGAAGGGGAAAGCAAGTGTTTCACCTTCCTGCAGCTACAGGGGTGAGGCCGGAGAGCAGGACCACAGGAGGGCCCCCGTGACCAACCCTACCTGCCCTGATCCTAATCATGTGGGTTTGGCCCTCCTCAACCTGGCCAAGGGGATACCCAAATCTCTTAGCATCACAAGTCAGTTCACAAAAGCTGCTGTGCCACTTCTTGTCCTGGGGCTCCTCCCATGCAGCAAGGGCTTGCAGGCAGCACAGGGAAGCCAGGAGGACTTCCTTTCCCTGTGTTCAGACCTCATCAGGGAGACCCAGAGAGGCTCTCAAACTCCTATACTCAAGAAGACCCGAGACCATCCCTCGAGGATCTCATTCTTTACTTACTGCCAAACCTCCCTGAGTCTGCTTTCCCCAAGAGGCGGTAAGGTAGGCTGCCTGTCGCTCTGCCCGTGCCATTTATTTTGGGCACTTGCGGCTCTTACTGTTATAAGGAGGCCCATTACAGTAGCAACCAGGCATGGCTCCCACACAGTCTGTCTCAGAGGGACCCTCTGATTCCCCCGGGTTGTAATGTGTTGCTGGCTTATGTCACTCTTGCAATTAAACAAAAATAAATGCTCTGCAGTCTCTCCCTCTTTCTTTCATCTCTTTCCAGCAGTGTCCTCCCTGAATTCACTGACAAAAGTCCCCCCTCTGCCAGCTAAATATCTAAACCTAATAGGTTCCCTTCCTCCCATATAAATAGCATCCCTTTGTGATCAGAGCAACCCCATGCATGCCTTAGAGACCACATTCAAGAGTTCTGCCTTCATTACTTATCCTCTTAACTTGTAAATTTAGCATCATTTCATTTTCATTGTTTCTCATTTTCGTTAAGTCCGTTTGAGATACATTAGTAATGTTAAGTCTGTTTTAGGAACTGTAATAAGTGCCGGTAGTTGGCAATGGCCACAATTGTAAAAAGAGGCATTAAAGGACCAAATTCTGGGAAACAGTGGTCCCAGTGAAAGGAATGAAGAAGACACGGCTGTAGGGGTGCGGAGAAAGGGATGGAATGGGAGAGACTGGAGCAAGGCAGGCTCTCCTCAGAGAAGCCCTAGTTTCCTTGCACTTTCTGACCACCCAGGAAAAGGATCCCTCCCCTGTGACCCTGCACCACAGCCTGCCAATGGCAGCTTCACAGCCGTGATCACCGTCAGTGACATAATTCATTTGCGTTTGCTGTCCCTCCTCCCTAACCTGTGTGTAGGTCCCTGGAGGCTGGCACGTTCTCTCTTGCTTACCCTCATCTCTCTAGGGCCTAGCACACTGCCCGGCTCGACTGGGTGCTGGATGTCTGCCGGGTGGATAATGGATGAAGGGCTATTTTGAAAATCCTCAGATGACAGTTTTCTAAACTAGAGAGGCTGGGCACGGTGGTTCATGCCCGCAATCCCAGCACTTTCAGAGGCCAAGGTGGGAGGATCACTTGTGCACAGGAGTTCAAGAACAGCCTGTAGTAAGCCCCTATACCTACAAATAAATAAATTAGCTGGGCATGGTGGTGCACACCTGTAGCCCCAGCTACTCAGGAGGCCGAAGTGGGAAGATCTCTTGAGCACAGGAGGTTGAGGCTGTAGTGAGCTATAATCTCATCACTGCACTCCAGCCTGAGTGACAGAGAGACCCTGTCTATAAAAATAAATACGTAAATAATAAATCAATATACCAGAGATAAGGAACACAGGATGGAAAGGAAGGTGAGGAGCATGGTGCCTCGGGGGCATCTACAGCTGTGTGTGGGGATGCAACTGCACAAAGCCTGAAAACGGACAGCAGACGGAAACAGGCCAGCACCTGCCAATAAAGAAACTTTTCCTCCAGGCCTCTTGGGTTGCTTCCTTTTCTTAAACATAAGGTAAGACGATTAAGGCATCTTTAAACACTGCCACAAAATGCTTGTTCTTTCTAGTATCTGTCACTCACTTTCCCAACCTTGAGCTTCTACATCTAGCATCCTGCTCCCAAGAATCTTCTTGCCTGTGGGCCTGGAAAAAATGCCTGTTTGTGTATTCACTTTATACAAACATAGAAATGCAGACTCATGACATATTCAAATACAGGAGTACAGCAAGAAGAAAAACCAACCTCGCCCTAATTCTACTCCCTCTCCAGAGGTGACACAGGAAACAAGAGTTTGACATCATACATCCAGTGCTTTTTGCTAATGAATTTTTATGTACATACAAATAAAAATATATAGTTTATATTTCTTAACATAAAATTTTAACATAAACATGATCATATTGTTTATGCTTACTTAAAAACATGTACGGTGTTTTTCTAAGACACATCAAAGGTATGCATATTTTGCCTTTTTGATAGATTTTATGACTTTGCCATACAAAAAAACCTTTACTGGCTGGGGGCGGTGGCTCACGCCTGTAATCCCAGCACTTCGGGAGGCCAAGGTGGGCGGATCACCTGAGGTCAGGAGTTTGAGAGACCAAAGTGGAGAAACCCTGTCTCTACAAAAACTACAAAACTAGCTTTGTGTGGCGGCACATGCCTGTAGTCCCAGCTACTTGGGAGGCTGAGGCAGGAGAATCACTTGAACCTGGGAGGCGGAGGTTGCAGTGAGCCAAGGTCATGCCATTGCACTTTAGCCTGGGCAACAAGAGCAAAACTCTGTCTCAAAAAAAAAAAAAAAAGCTTTAGTAATTTTTGCTCCCACTTGTGATTGCCAGTGCCCATCTCCCTATGTTCTCTCTACATTGGATATTATTGATATTTTCAATTTTTGCCAATATGTTGCATGGGAAATGACATTTCATGAGTATTTGAATTTGCATTTCTATGACTATTATTGAGGTTGAACATTATATGTTTATTGGCCTTCTGTATTCCTTCTTCTAGGAATTGTTTTTTATAACCTTTGCCCATTTTTCTTTGGTGTGCGTTTTTCCTGGTTGATGGTGGAAATTATTTATTATGAGTAGTCATCTTTGCAGTGTATGTGCCGCATGTACTTCTCTCTGCCACTTGCGTGTTTTTCATTGTAGCAAGTTTCTAGCATGTGGCCACTCAAACATGTCACTCCTTCCCTCTGCGGCCAAGACAATCTTTCCTGTCTCCTAAGATTACAAGAAAGCTTGTCTTAAGCCATAGATGGAAAGAATGATGTACTTGTCTCTATAAAAATACACATGTATTTTTATGTACATGTGTAATATAATTCATACTCATGTATATAAAGTCATCTACATATGCTTCAAATGCTTCCTCTACACATCTACCTACATCAAATACTTTTTCAGTGTGTGTGTTTTAATTAGCTTTTATTTCCTCACCCCAACAACCCTATGGAATAGACACTATTATTATTACTATTATTTTTAAGACGGAGTCTCACTCTGTCACCCAGGCTACAGTGCAGTGGCGCGATATTGGCTCACTGCAACCTCCACCTCCTGGGTTCAAGCGATTCTCCTGCTTCACACTGCCAAGTAGCTGGGATTACAGGCCCGGCTAATTTTTTGTATTTTTAGTAGAGACGGGGTTTCACTATGTTGGCCAGACTGGTCTCAAACTCCTGACCTCATGATCCGCCAGCCTCGGCCTCCCAAAGTGCTGGGATTATAGGCGTAAGCCACGAAACCCGGCCAGAATAGACCCTATTATTAATATTATCCCCATTGTACAGATAATAAGACTGAGGGACAGAGAAGTTAAGGCTCAGCAATCTGCCTCCAGTGCCCATGGGTTTTACCAGGACCTTATGTGGCCTCAGTATTATTACTCCACACAACTCATTCTCTCTACATACATAAAAGCAACAGGCTGGGCGCAGTGGCTCACACTTGTAATCCCAGCACTTCTGGGAGGCTGAGACGGCTGGATCACCTGAGGTCAGGAGTTCGAGATCAGCCTGGCCAACATGGCGAAACCCCATCTCCCCTAAAAATACAAAACTTAGCCAGGTGTGATGGCGGGTGCCTGTAATTCCAGCTACTCGAGAGGCTGAGGCACGAGAATTGCTTGAACCCAGGAGGCAGAGGTTGTGGTGAGATGAGATCGCGCCACTGCACTTCAACCTGGGCCACACAGTGAGACTCCCTCTCAAGAAAAAAAAAAAAAAAAAAAAAGAGCCAACTAAAATTATCACTGTGATAACGGCATAGAAATAGATTGCTCCTGTAAATAATCAAATAATACAGAAAAATCATATAATAGAAAAGCTGGAGGTATTAAAAGAAAAACATCATAAAATAGTAGAAAACGTTAAGAGTTGCTCATAAATGATATTGGAAAAACTGGTTAGCATTTTTAAGTCAGTTTAAATTTACTTTCACATCATCCATGAAAGAAAATACTAGAATAAAATAAATGCCTTAAAAGCAGAGAACTTAGATCTCTAACATAGAAGAATTAGGAAAAACAACGAACCAATCTGACTACACAAAAATGTTAAATGATTCAATGTTTTTTAAAAACTCATTTTGCAAAGGTAAATAATAGACTGGGGAACATAACTGACAAAAATATGGCAAATAAATCTTACCCATAGTAATCAGCCCCAAAAAGCCAGCATTATGATCCCAAAAACTGATCAAAAGAGAAAGCACAACTTGTAAACAAGCACATAAAAAATGTTCAGCCTTGCTGTATTAAAAGAAATGCAAAATATCATAAAGAGGTTCTGTTTTTCTTACTCTTTTTTTCCCCATGATACTGTCAGCTGGTGGAATGGATGAAATTAGACTAATGCTCCCACACACTGTGTTAATAGAAAGTAATTTAGCAACACATACCAAGCACCATTAAAATGTTCATGTCCTTTTACCCAGTAATCCCACATCTGAAACTCTATTCTACAGATACAACCCAAAAACAGAAGAAAAGTTCGATGGACAGAGTTACTAATCTATTACTTATAATAGCAAAAAAAAAAAAAAACAAAAAAAGAAAAGCAACCTAATTTTTAAAAAACAGGAAACAGTTAAACAATTTATGGACCAAACACATAATAAATATTACATGCCATTAAATAATTGTCAAACTAAGCTGGGCACAGTGGTTCATCCCTGTAATCCCATCGTTGAGAAGTGCAGTATTTTTAAAGAAAACTCCTGCAAAGTAGAGCAACACTTTTGCAATAGTAATAACCATTTATATTTGCTCCCGGCTCACGGAGAGGCCTGGGCCCCCGACCCTTCTGAGGTTTCCCCATCCGGGGTGCCGTGGAGCCTGCGGGGCACCAGAAAGCCGGGGTCCCCGACAGGACGGCGCGCCTGCCTCCTTCGCCTGGCCATTACCTCTTCTTATTGTCCCTCTTGTCCACGCCAGGGCCTCCGAGCACCAGGATGCGCTCCACCCCGGGGACGTCGCCCCGCGCAGCTCTGTGGAGCTCGTCGAGATCTTCGAGGTGGATGAGGTACCCACGCGTGGCAAAGGCGTCCTCATCGTGCTTGCTCCCGCCGCCCGAGCTGTCGCGCCGCCAGCTGGTGAGGGAGCCCGAGGACCATTGGTCCTCCCGGCTCCCGCCTCTAAATGTCTTCCTCATGGCAGAGACTGCCGCGTTGGGAGACCCCTCGGCTCCTCCCCGACCCTCCCTGCTTTTCTCCACCCCACCCCCGCTTTTCTCCTCTCCAGCAGGCCAACAGTAGCGAGTTACTGCCTCGGCCACAACCTCCCAGAAGGAAAGCCCGAGGTTTCCAATCGGTGAAAGGAGTACCGCAAAGCCAAGTAAGAAATGTCAAGCCAAGCGACCACTGCCAAGCCTCACGGGTAACGCCAAGCCATCGCGCCTGTGACGTCACCGCACCTGCTCAGGCACCTGTGACGTCACTGCACCTGCGCACACAGGCCCCCGCCTCCCGGAGAAACTCCTTGGCCTACAGGTGGCGCTGCAGCTCCGGCGCTGGCCTGGGCTGGCGGGTCCTTTGGGGTGGCAGCGTCCAGACTGCCCATCCTCAGGGAGTACCGCCTCACAGCGCCGCCTGTGCACTCCTAGACCCTGGATGCTGGTCAGACAGGGGCACAGCCTCTCCGGCAGGGTCGCTTATGCTGCCACAGCCAGGACCGTACAACCGCCCCCACGCATACGACTGGGGCCCAAATGCCCACAAAGAAGTCAGGGTCGAAAAGCAAGGAGCCGCGGAAGTTGAGCAGGGAGGCCTGGAGGGTTCCCTCTTGGGTACAAGACCCCGCCACTTACCGCAGAGACCTGCCTCCTCCTCCACCATCATGTGGAAGCCGCCAAGGACTCTCGGAAGAAACTCGCTCTGACCACGCCGCAGCTTCTGCTGACTCCCGCGGCGCTGCGGATTCTGCTGACTCCCGCGGCGGCGTGGCTTCTGCTGACTCCCGCGGCGGCGTGGCTTCTGCTGGCGGCTCTCTACTCCCGCGGCGGCGTGGCTTCTGCTGACTCCCGCGGCGGCGTGGCTTCTGCTGACTCCCGCGGCGGCGCGGCTTTTGGTGACTCCCGCGGCGGCGCGGCTTCTGCTGACTCTCGCCGCCGGGCCGAGGCTTCTGCTGACTCCAAATAACTTGATTCTTCTCTAAAGAAGAAAATTCTCTCTCTCACACACGCACACACACACATATACACCCACCCCCGCTTGCACTGCCAGATAGTAAAACAGATCAGAAAAGTAAAACATTACAATGGCATGGTTTAGGAATAGAAAGAAGAGCAGTGGATCATGGCAAAGCCCAGAAATAAGAAGTTAGATAATGACAAAGATGGCATGACTAGTCTAGGATAAAGAATGGATTGTTCTGGCTGAGCACAGTGGCATGAACTTATGGTCCCAGCTACTTGAGAGGCTGAGGAGGGAGGATCACTTGAGCCCAGGAGATCAAGGCTGTAGTGCACTATGACTGTGCTTGCAGATCACCACTGAACCGCAGCCTGGGCAACATAGTGAGACCTTGTCTTGAAAAATTAAAAAAAAAAAAAAAAGACCATACTTCAACCTGGGTAACATAGGGAGATCTTATCTTGAAAACTTAAAAAAGAAAATACAGGAGATTATACATCTGAATAAGGTAGGAGAGGCCTCTCTGAGTCCACAGGCAAAGGCAGAATACATAAAGAAAAAAACAGATGTGACTACTTGAAAATTAAAAACCTCTGAAAAAAGAACTCCACTATAAAAAAAATGCAACTGTCAACGACAAGATGAGACAAACATCTGTGCATAACCTTTGATTCTGCTATTCCATTTGTAGGAATGTATCCTACAAAAATAATCATGAACGTTCCAGAACAGAACAGAGGCCTCAAAAATAATGCCACACATCTACAATCATCTGATCTTCCACAAACCTGACAAAAACAAGCAATGGGGAAAGGATCCCCTATTTAATAAATGGTGTTGGGAAACCTGGCTAGCCATATGCAGAAAGCTGAAACTAGATCCCGTCTTCATACCTTATACAAAAAATTAACCCAAGATGGATTAAAGACTTAAAAGTAAGACCAAAAACCATAAAAACCCTAGAAGAAAACCTAGGCAATACCATTCAGGACATAGGCATGGGCAAAGACTTCAAGACTAAAATACCAAAAGCAATGGCCTGCTTCCGCACCATAGTGTGTCCACAGCACCCTGGACCTAGGCTTACACAGCAGGCCTTACGCCAGATGAAGACTGTTTCCCGCTTGGCTCCCACTCCCATCTCCCTTGCCCAGACGGACCCTGAGTGAAGGGCTCCGTCTCATTCCTCTTGTGGTTCCACATCTGTGGGCCCGGTATCTGGTCCACATTAAAGATAGATCACTGACCTAATGGTGAAACCTGAAACTAGAAAACTCCTAGAAGAAAACAGGAGAAAATTGTTCCGACCTTGAGGAAGGCAAATATTTCTTAGTTATAACACCAAAAATATGAGTAATAAAATAACTAAGACCAAAAAAAATAAAAAATAAAAAAATAAAACTCAAACTAAATGGCCGATTAATGGGACATTGTCAAAATTTAAAATTTATGGTCAGGCCGGGCACAGTGGCTCATGCCTGTAATCCCAGCACTTTGGGAGGCCAAGGCGGGCGGATCACGAGGTCAGAAGATTGAGATCATCCTGGCTAACATGGTGAAACCCTCTCTCTACTGAAAATACAAAAAATCAGCCAGGTGTGGTGGTCCACACCTGTAGTCCCAGCTACTCAGGAGGCTGAGGCAGGGGCACCGACCGGGACGTGGAGGTTGTAGTGAGCCAAGATCGCGCCCCTGCACTCCAGCCTGGGTGACAGTAAGACTGCATCTCAAAAAAAAAAAAAAAAAAAAAAAACAAGAAAAAACAAAAAACTTAGGGTCTTCAAAAGACATCGTCAAGAAAATGAAAAGACAAGTCATGAACTAGAGGAGAAATATCCGCAAAACACAAAACTGATAAAGGACTTGAATCTTGAATTCTTGAATAATAACCATTTTTGTTATTATTTGTTATTTTTATTTATTTGTTTATTTATTTATTTATTTATTTCTTGAGACGGAGTCTCCCTCTTGTCAAACAGGCTGGAGTGCAATGGTGTGACCTCTGCTCACTGCAACCTCCACCTCCCAGGTTCAAGTGATTCTCCTGCCTCAGCCTCCCAAGTAGCTGGCATTACAGGTGCCCGCCACCATGCCCGACTAATTTTTGTATTTTTAGCAGAGATGGGGCTTCACCATGTGGGCCAGGCTGGTCTTGAACTCCTGACCTCAGGTGATCCGCCCACCTCGGCCTCCCAAAGTGCTGGGATTACAGGCATGAGCCACTGTGCCCGGCCTATTTGTTATTTTTATTAAAAATAACAAATGATGTCCACATTAATAACAAATGATAACAACGAAATGCACAACTCAATAAAAAATGACCAAAGACTGAAATAAAAACTTCACCAGAGAAGATATCTGGATGGCAAATAAGCACATGAAAAAATGCTTGACATCATTTAGTCATTAAGAAAATGCAAATTGAAGCCACAGAAGCAGTCACTACACACCTACTACAATGGGTAAAAATTAAAACACGAAACAAAACAGTATCAAGTGCTGGCAAGGATACGGAGCAACTGCAGCTCTAATACACTGCTGGTGGAAATGCAAAATGCTACGTCCACTTTGCAGTGTCGAAGTTTCTTCAAAATTAAACATACACAATCCACTATTCCCACTCTTCAGTATTTATCCAAGCAAAATAAAAATCTTCGTTCACACAAACATCTGTAACGCTAATGTTCATGGAAGCTTGATTCGTAACAGCAAAAGCCAAGCAACCCAACTCTCCCTCAGCAGTGCGTGGATAAATAAACTGATGCATCCCCCACGTTAGACTACTACTCAGCAACACAAAGAATGAACTCAGCAGTAAAAGTGAATGCATAGCACACATACAAAAAAGATGTACTTTAAATGCACTGTGCTAAGTCAAAAAAGCCTAAACTCAAAGGGCTACCTACTACATACACACATCTTATGCATCCTTCAAGTCCCAGATCAAATGTTACTCCTTCCTTGCAGTCTTACCTGCCACCTCCGCACACCGACAAAAAGACAAAAGTGATCTGATGTGCCTCTACATGCCAAGCATTTTGTCTGTGTCCTCTCTTGTATGACTGTACATGCCAGTTATCATGTCTCTCCAACTGACTGGAAGCACCAACTCTGATTCACCTTTGCATTTAAAAGCAAAGGCAAATCAGTGGCCCACCAGCAGCTGGCCGGCATTCAGAGCCCTTCTGCTGTGCCTGCTGCCTAGCATCTGGATCAATGCCTTAAAGATGGGAAGTGTTCAGAAATTTTCTGTTTGATGAATTAACAAAAAATTAAATGTCCCAGGTGACCTGTGTCAGATAAAGTTGGTGTGGTCAGCATTCAGAAAGCATAATATAGCCCAGGAGTCTGGACTAGATGGTCTCTTAGCACTATTTCAGCTGAATGAACGAACACCAAAGGACAGAGCAACCAGTGCTAGAAGGAAGCCCACCAACAGGCTATGGTGTGTGAGCACAGCAGCTGCTGGAGAGCAAAGTAGCATCTGAGTGTGACTCTAGTCATGGGCTGAACTGTGTCCTTCCCCGCCACCCCCTTCCTATGTTGAAGCCCTAACCCAGAATGTAACTGTATTTGGAGAGAGGCTTTTTAAAGTGGTCATTGAGGTGCAATGAGGTCACACGGGTGGGCCCTAATCCAATGGGACTGATGTCTGTATCAGAAAAGGTGAGGACTCAGGCACACACGGAGGGATGACCATGTGAAGACACAAGGTGAATACATACACCGTTTTTGAGACAGGATCTTGCTCTGTTGCCAAGGCTGGAGAGCAGTGGCATGATCATAGCTCACTGAAGCCTCAAACTCCACACTCAAGCGATCCTCCCACCTCAGCCTCTTGAGTAGCTGGGACCAACGTGCACACCACCATGCCTGGCTAATATTTTTCTTTTTTTAGAAATGGGGTCTCGCTGTGTTGCCCGGGCTGCTCTCAAACTCCTGGGTTCAAGCAATTCTCCTGCCTCAGCCTCCCAAAATAACACCTTGATCTTGACTCCAATGTCTGCTTCCAGTACTGTGAGAAAAGTGTCTGTTGTTGAACACCTCTAGTCTGTGGTGCTTTGCTGTGGGTGACCAAGCAGACTAATGCAACTGTGAAGGATGGGTAGGAAGCTGACGTGTGAAAACTGGAGGAGAGAGCATTCCGGGTGAGGAGAGGGCGTTCTGAGTGAGAAGAGGAGCACCCCTAAAGGCAGGCAAGGAGCAGTGCTGTCTGGCCACAGCGGGCGAGCTGGAAAACAGGGTGGCAGTGGATGGTGGAGGCCCAGAATGGCAGGTTGAGGAGCTGAGGCTTTGAGGGTGCCTTTTCCCTGCGTGACTGGCGGCAACCCAGTATCATCTGTGACGGAAGGAGGCAGCGGACGCAGCAGAAGAGGTCTGCCAGCTGCAGGTGGGGCCACTGTGGCCTAAACTGGCACACATAGGCCCCAGGGGCTCCTGGAGTGGCTTTAGGGGGCAGCAAAGTTTTGTTAATTAAAAAGTTATGTCTGTGTGTGTAATGTGGGAAACTCAGGGCCACAGCACGGCTCACTTGTGAAAAGTTAGAAAATGGATCAGAGCAGCAAACACATCATGGGATCCTCATGCCCAGAACACTGCCCCCATGGGCTCTACATTCCGGACAGATCCCAATCCACCCCAATCTTCCAGATGCCACCACCTCTCTCATTCACCTCCATCCTCTCCTCAGTGCGCTCCCTCTGCCTGGCTAATCTTTCCACACTAACCACAGTGATCCTTTTGAAATGTAGGTCAGATCCCATCACTCCTCTGCTCAAAGCCCTCCAGTGGGTCCCTCTGTCCCCTGGAATAAACCCAGGCTCCCTACCATGGTTCACATGCGCAACCCGAATCCCCCACTTCCCAGGCCTTCCTCTCCCCTTCACTCCCTGTGCTCTGCTGCACTGGGAAAGAAAAACCAGGCCCAAAAGGAGTCGTGGGGAATTCACTCCTTTACACAAACAGCCAGAGACTCTCTCTCATTCATTTGTTTGCTCAAGAATCATTCTGGGAGCACCTCCTGTATCTAGGCCCTGCAGTAGGCACCAGGACACAGGACGGGAAAAACCAAACACCACCCCTCCCCCACCTGGGGCTCACTATCCAGGGTAGGCAACTATCAAATGGCCATGAAAATACCAGATGTCAGCCAGGAAAACTCTACTAACAAGTCGCAGCGTGACAGGAGAGCTTATCCAAGGGGCGCATGACCAAGGCGGGAGGAAAAGACCCTTTGGTGACCCTTCCAGGATAATAAGCATGAACTAGGTGACGAGAGAGAGAAACTCACAGGCATGGGGAACAGCAAAGCAACGAGGAGGGATACTGGGGCAGGAAGGGGAAAGCAAGTGTTTCACCTTCCTGCAGCTACAGGGGTGAGGCCGGAGAGCAGGACCACAGGAGGGCCCCCGTGACCAACCCTACCTGCCCTGATCCTAATCATGTGGGTTTGGCCCTCCTCAACCTGGCCAAGGGGATACCCAAATCTCTTAGCATCACAAGTCAGTTCACAAAAGCTGCTGTGCCACTTCTTGTCCTGGGGCTCCTCCCATGCAGCAAGGGCTTGCAGGCAGCACAGGGAAGCCAGGAGGACTTCCTTTCCCTGTGTTCAGACCTCATCAGGGAGACCCAGAGAGGCTCTCAAACTCCTATACTCAAGAAGACCCGAGACCATCCCTCGAGGATCTCATTCTTTACTTACTGCCAAACCTCCCTGAGTCTGCTTTCCCCAAGAGGCGGTAAGGTAGGCTGCCTGTCGCTCTGCCCGTGCCATTTATTTTGGGCACTTGCGGCTCTTACTGTTATAAGGAGGCCCATTACAGTAGCAACCAGGCATGGCTCCCACACAGTCTGTCTCAGAGGGACCCTCTGATTCCCCGGGTTGTAATGTGTTGCTGGCTTATGTCACTCTTGCAATTAAACAAAAATAAATGCTCTGCAGTCTCTCCCTCTTTCTTTCATCTCTTTCCAGCAGTGTCCTCCCTGAATTCACTGACAAAAGTCCCCCCTCTGCCAGCTAAATATCTAAACCTAATAGGTTCCCTTCCTCCCATATAAATAGCATCCCTTTGTGATCAGAGCAACCCCATGCATGCCTTAGAGACCACATTCAAGAGTTCTGCCTTCATTACTTATCCTCTTAACTTGTAAATTTAGCATCATTTCATTTTCATTGTTTCTCATTTTCGTTAAGTCCGTTTGAGATACATTAGTAATGTTAAGTCTGTTTTAGGAACTGTAATAAGTGCCGGTAGTTGGCAATGGCCACAATTGTAAAAAGAGGCATTAAAGGACCAAATTCTGGGAAACAGTGGTCCCAGTGAAAGGAATGAAGACACGGCGGTAGGGGTGCGGAGAAAGGGATGGAATGGGAGAGACTGGAGCAAGGCAGGCTCTCCTCAGAGAAGCCCTAGTTTCCTTGCACTTTTTGACCACCCAGGAATAGGATCCCTCCCCTGTGACCCTGCACCACAGCCTGCCAATGGCAGCTTCACAGCCGTGATCACCGTCAGTGACATAATTCATTTGCGTTTGCTGTCCCTCCTCCCTAACCTGTGTGTAGGTCCCTGGAGGCTGGCACGTTCTCTCTTGCTTACCCTCATCTCTCTAGGGCCTAGCACACTGCCCGGCTCGACTGGGTGCTGGATGTCTGCCGGGTGGATAATGGATGAAGGGCTATTTTGAAAATCCTCAGATGACAGTTTTCTAAACTAGAGAGGCTGGGCACGGTGGTTCATGCCCGCAATCCCAGCACTTTCAGAGGCCAAGGTGGGAGGATCACTTGTGCCCAGGAGTTCAAGAACAGCCTGTAGTAAGCCCCTATACCTACAAATAAATAAATTAGCTGGGCATGGTGGTGCACACCTGTAGCCCCAGCTACTCAGGAGGCCGAAGTGGGAGGATCTCTTGATCACAGGAGGTTGAGGCTGCAGTGAGCTATAATCTCATCACTGCACTCCAGCCTGAGTGACAGAAGAGACCCTGTCTATAAAAATAAATACATAAATAATAAATCAACACACCAGAGATAAGGAACACAGGATGGAAAGGAAGGTGAGGAGCACGGTGCCTCGGGGGGGCATCTACAGCTGTGTGTGGGGGATGCAACTGCACAAAGCCTGAAAACGGACAGCAGACGGAAACAGGCCAGCACCTGCCAATAAAGAAACTTTTCCTCCAGGCCTCTTGGGTTGCTTCCTTTTCTTAAACATAAGGTAAGACGATTAAGGCATCTTTAAACACTGCCACAAAATGCTTGTTCTTTCTAGTATCTGTCACTCACTTTCCCAACCTTGAGCTTCTACATCTAGCATCCTGCTCCCAAGAATCTTCTTGCCTGTGGGCCTGGAAAAAATGCCTGTTTGTTTATTTACTTTATACAAACATAGAAATGCAGACTCATGACATATTCAAATACAGGAGTACAGCAAGAAGAAAAACCAACCTCGCCCTAATTCTACTTCCCTCTCCAGAGGTGACACAGGAAACAAGAGTTTGACATCATACATCCAGTGCTTTTTGCTAATGAATTTTTATGTACATACAAATAAAAATATATAGTTTATATTTCTTAACATAAAATTTTAACATAAACATGATTATATTGTTTATGCTTACTTAAAAACATGTACGGTGTTTTTCTAAGACACATCAAAGGTATGCATATTTTGCCTTTTTGATACATTTTTTGACTTTGCCATACAAAAAAAGCTTTACTGGCTGGGGGCGGTGGCTCACGCCTGTAATCCCAGCACTTTGGGAGGCCAAGGTGGGCGGATCACCTGAGGTCAGGAGTTTGAGAGACCAAAGTGGAGAAACCCTGTCTCTACAAAAACTACAAAACTAGCTTTGTGTGGCGGCACATGCCTGTAGTCCCAGCTACTTGGGAGGCTGAGGCAGGAGAATCACTTGAACCTGGGAGGCGGAGGTTGCAGTGAGCCAAGGTCATGCCATTGCACTTTAGCCTGGGCAACAAGAGCAAAACTCTGTCTCAAAAAAAAAAAAAAAAGCTTTAGTAATTTTTGTTCCCACTAGTTGTGATTGCCAGTGCCCATCTCCCTATGTTCTCTCTACATTGGATATTATTTATATTTTCAATTTTTGCCAATATGTTGCATGGGAAATGACATTTCATGAGTATTTGAATTTGCATTTCTATGACTATTATTGAGGTGGAACATTATATGTTTACTGGCCTTCTGTATTCCTTCTTCTAAGAATTGCTTTTTTATAAACTTTGCCCATTTTTCTTGGTGTGTGTTTTTTCTGGTTGATGGTGGAAATCATTTATCATGAGTAGTCACCTTTGCAGTGTATGTGCCGCATGTCCTTCTCTGTGCCACTTGCCTGTCTTTCATTGTGGCAAGTTTCTAGCATGTGGCCACTCAAACATGTCATTCCTTCCCTATGCGGCCAAGACAATCTTTCCTGTCTCCTAAGATTCCTGTCTCTTAAGCTTGTCTTAAGCCATAGATGGAAAGAATGATGTACTTGTCTCTATAAAAATACACATGTATTTTTATGTACATGTGTAATATAATTCATACTCAAGTATGTAAAGTCATCTACATGTGCTTCAAATACTTCCTCTACACATCTACCTACATCAAATACTTTTTCAGTGTGTGTGTTTTAATTAGCTTTTATTTCCTCACCCCAACAACCCTATGGAATAGACACTATTATTATTACTATTATTTTTAAGACGGAGTCTCACTCTGTCACCCAGGCTACAGTGCAGTGGCGCGATATTGGCTCACTGCAACCTCCGCCTCCTGGGTTCAAGCGATTCTCCTGCCTCACACTGCCAAGTAGCTGGGATTACAGGCCCGGCTAATTTTTTGTATTTTTAGTAGAGACGGGGTTTCACTATGTTGGCCAGACTGGTCTCAAACTCCTGACCTCATGATCCGCCAGCCTCGGCCTCCCAAAGTGCTGGGATTATAGGCGTAAGCCACGAAACCCGGCCAGAATAGACCCTATTATTAATATTATCCCCATTGTACAGATAATAAGACTGAGGGACAGAGAAGTTAAGGCTCAGCAATCTGCCTCCAGTGCCCATGGGTTTTACCAGGACCTTATGTGGCCTCAGTATTATTACTCCACACAACTCATTCTCTCTACATACTATAAAAGCAACAGGCTGGGCGCAGTGGTCACACTTGTAATCCCAGCACTTCTGGGAGGCTGAGACGGCTGGATCACCTGAGGTCAGGAGTTCGAGATCAGCCTGGCCAACATGGCGAAACCCCATCTCCCCTAAAAATACAAAACTTAGCCAGGTGTGATGGCGGGTGCCTGTAATTCCAGCTACTCGAGAGGCTGAGGCACGAGAATTGCTTGAACCCAGGAGGCAGAGGTTGTGGTGAGATGAGATCGCGCCACTGCACTTCAACCTGGGCCACACAGTGAGACTCCCTCTCAAGAAAAAAAAAAAAAAAAAAGAGCCAACTAAAATTATCACTGTGATAACGGCATAGAAATAGATTGCTCCTGTAAATAATCAAATAATACAGAAAAATCATATAATAGAAAAGCTGGAGGTATTAAAAGAAAAACATCATAAAATAGTAGAAAACGTTAAGAGTTGCTCATAAATGATATTGGAAAAACTGGTTAGCATTTTTAAGTCAGTTTAAATTTACTTTCACATCATCCATGAAAGAAAATGCTAGAATAAAATAAATGCCTTAAAAGCAGAGAACTTAGATCTCTAACATAGAAGAATTAGGAAAAACAACGAACCAATCTGACTACACAAAAATGTTAAATGATTCAATGTTTTTTAAAAACTCATTTTGCAAAGGTAAATAATAGACTGGGGGAACATAACTGACAAAAATATGGCAAATAAATCTTACCCATAGTAATCAGCCCCAAAAAGCCAGCATTATGATCCCAAAAACTGATCAAAAGAGAAAGCACAACTTGTAAACAAGCACATAAAAAATGTTCAGCCTTGCTGTATTAAAAGAAATGCAAAATATCATAAAGAGGTTCTGTTTTTCTTACTCTTTTTTTCCCCATGATACTGTCAGCTGGTGGAATGGATGAAATTAGACTAATGCTCCCACACACTGTGTTAATAGAAAGTAATTTAGCAACACATACCAAGCACCATTAAAATGTTCATGTCCTTTTACCCAGTAATCCCACATCTGAAACTCTATGCTACAGATAGAACCCAAAAACAGAAGAAAAGTTCGATGGACAGAATTACTAATCTATTACTTATAATAGCAAAAAAAAAAAAAATGAAAAGCAACCTAATTTTTAAAAAACAGGAAACAGTTAAACAATTTATGGACCAAACACATAATAAATATTACATGCCATTAAATAATTGTCAAACTAGGCTGGGCACAGTGGTTCATCCCTGTAATCCCATCGTTGAGAAGTGCAGTATTTTTAAAGAAAACTCTTGCAAAGTAGAGCAACACTTTTTCAATAGTAATAACCATTTATATTTGTTCCCGGCTCACGGAGAGGCCTGGGCCCCCGACCCCTCTGAGGTTTCCCCATCCGGGATGCCGTGGAGCCTGCGGGCACCAGAAAGCCGGGGTCCCCGACAGGACGGCGCGCCTGCCTCCTATGCCTGGCCATTACCTCTTCTTATTGTCCCTCTTGTCCACGCCAGGGCCTCCGAGCACCAGGATGCGCTCCACCCCGGGGACGTCGCCCTGCCAGACAGCTCTGTGGAGCTCGGGGAGATCTTCGAGGTAGATGAGGTACCGACGCGGGGTGAAGTCGTCCTCATCGTGCTCGCTCCCGCCGCCGGAGCTGTCGCGCCGCCAGCTGGTGAGGGAGCCCGAGGACCATTGGTCCTCCCGGCTCCCGCCTCTAAATGTCTTCCTCATGGCAGAGACTGCCGCGTTGGGAGACCCCTCGGCCCCTCCCCACCCATCCCTCTTTTCTCCACCCCACCCCCGCGTTTCTTCTCCCCAGGAGGCCAACAGTGGCGAGTTACTGCCTCGGCCACAACCTCCCAGAAAGAAAGCCCAAAGTTTCCAATCGGTAAAAGGAGCACCGCCAAGCCAAGTAAGAAATGGCAAGCCGAGCGACCACCGCCAAGCCAAGTCAACGTCAAGCCTCACAGATAACGCCAGGCCACGCGGGTAACGGCAAGCCACGCGGGTAACCCCAAGCCACGTGGGTAACGCCAAGCCCTCGCGCCTGTGACGTCACCGCACCGGCTCGGGCACCTGTGACGTCACTGCACTTGCGCACACAGGCCCCCGCCTCCCGGAGAGAACCCCTTGGCTTACAGGTGGCGCTGCAGCTCCGGCGCTGGCCTGTGCTGGCGGGTCCTTCGGGGAGAAATCCCGTCTCCACAAAACACAGGGGACTTAGGTAGGGGGTTCAGAGTGGCCGACTGGCGTGACACTCTGCCAGGATAACTATTCCTCCCACCTCGGGCCCCGTTCCAGTCTTCTCATCCAAAAGCCTCTCGTTTCCAAGGGCCGAGACAGAGACAGAGACAGCGAGATGCACAGAGACAGAGACGCCAAGGCACCAGCATCCCTCTGCCCCTTCTGTCCCGCCCCATCGCTCTGACGGAGACTACTTCTCAGCCAATGGCGCCCACGATGTGCCCTGGAAGGGTCAATGAGCGGCAGAGGAGGGCGGAAGATTCCCCGCCCCAACGCCTAGGCTTGGTGAGCCGTGCAGGTAGGTCCGGGGCTGGGGGGGAGCAGCCATTGGCACTGGTGCCCCTGGGGGTGGGGGCACGAGTGGGCAGGGGTGATGGTGAGGCAGAGAAGTCGGCCCCGACCCGGGGAGTCCGAGGGAGCGGCCGGGCTGGGAGGCCAGGGCCGAGGGGCCCGGGGAGCGGGCGCCGCCAAGAGCTCTGGAAGCGGCGGGGCTGGGGGAGCGGGGACGCGTGTGTGGGCACGGGGACCCCGCCCGGCGCCCACTCGTAGGCCTGGGCCGCGGGCGGCGGGCCGAGTGGCCCGGGGGCCTGGCTGCCCGGGGGGCGGGCGGGGGCCGCGGCCGGGGGCGCGGAGCGGAGCTAGGGGCGCCAGGCCGAGCCGAGGTGGGACGGACCGACGCTGAGAGGAAGGGAAGCCGCATCCCGGGGGCCGCCCCTCCTGAAGCGAGCCGGGCAACGGCCGCGGGCGCTCCTGCCCTGAGCCCACCTCGCGCTCCCCACTCCCTAACAATGGGAATGGGGCAGAAGGAGGCACCCACTGCGGGGTGGTGGGAGGTAGGTTTGGGACTGGGGTCCGCCGTGGGGGGGGAGGTGCGATCTCGGGGCTCTCGCCTCTCCGCTCCAGCTGGCTCTGGA
>JAZHEH010001963.1:0-29177 GCA_036589455.1 Ateles fusciceps
GACACAGGGAGGGGGAGTATCACACACTGGGGTCTGTGGGGGGGGAAAAAGGGGAGGGATAGTGGGGGGGTGGGGAGTTGGGGAGGGATAGCATGGGGAGAAATGCCAGATATAGGTGATGGGGGAGGAAGGCAGCAAATCACACTGCCATGTGTGTACCTATGCAACAATCTTCCATGTTCTTCACATGTACCCCCAAACCTAAAATGCAATAAAAAAAAAGAAAAAAAAAAGAACAGGAAACCAAACTGTGCATGTTGTCACTCATAGGCGGGTGTTAAACAATGAGAACATGTGGACTCAGGGAGAGGAGCATCACACACTGGGGGTACCTGAGGGGGGTGAGGGGAGGAACAGTGGTGGGTGGGGAGGATGGGGAGGTATAATATGAGGAGAAATGCTGGATATAATATGCACCTATGCAACAACCCTGCATGATCTGCTCATGTATCACAGACATAAAGTAAAATAATAAAAAATTAAAAACTAAAAAAAAGAAAAAAACTCCTTTGCTGTGTGTCCATTCAACTCAGACAGCAGCTTAGAAACATTCTTTGTGCAGAATCTAAAACATATTTCCAACGAATCCCAGGCCTATGGTAAAAACCAGAATGACTAGTTGTAAAACAAAGAAGAGACTGCCTTGCTGTGTCCATTCAACTCAGAGAGTTGAACCTATGTTTTGATTCAGCAGTTTAAAACACACATCGTGTAAATGTAGAAAGGGATATTTCAGAGTGAATGCAGGACTATGGGGAAAATAAAAATATCTCACCATAAAAACTAAAAAGAAGCTGTTTGTGAAACTGCTTTGCAATGTGTACATTCACCTTACAGTGTTAAACTGATGTATGAATGCAGCAGCTTAGAAACACTCTTTGTGCAGAATCTAAAAACAGATATTTCCAATGAAGCTCAGGCATATGGGAATAACTAGAACGTCTGGCTCTAAAACTCAGAAGAAATATATCTTTGAAACTGCTTTTCTGTCTTTTGTTCAACTCAGAGAGTTGAACCTATGTTTTGATTAAGCAATTTAGAAACACATTTCTTGTAATATCTAGAAAGGGACATTTCAGAACAAATGCAGGCCTATGAGGAAAAGAAAATACGTCACTGTAAAAACTATAAGGAAGCTATTTGTGAAACTACTTTGCAATGTGTACTTTCACCTTACAGTATTAAACTGATGTGTGTATGCAGCAGCTTAGAAACACTCTTTGTGTACCATCTACAAATAGATATTTCTAAGATACCATGGCATGTGGGAATAACCAGAAAGATTGCCTCTAAAACCCAGAAGAAGGATATCTTTCAAACTGCTTTGCCGTGTGTCCATTCAACTCAGAGAGTTGAACCTATGTTTTGATTCAGCAGTTTAGAAACACACTTCCTATAAAGACTAGAAAGGGACATTTCAGACTGAAAGGCAACCTATGCTGAAAAGAGAAATATCTCACCATAAAAATTAAAGGAAGAAATTTGTGAAACTGCTTTGCAAATTGTGCACGCACCTTCCAGAGTATAACTGATGTGTGTGTTCAGCAGCTTAGAAACACTCTCTGTGTAGATTCTAAAAACAGATCTTTCCAACGAAACTCCAGCCCATGGGAAAAAACAGAAAGACTGGTTGTAAAACAAAGAAGAAGGATATCTCTGAAACTGCTTTGCTATTTGTCCGTTCAACTCAGAGAGTTCAACCTATGTTTTGATTCTGCAGTTTAGAAACACACGTTGTGTAGAACATAGAAAGGGACACTTCAGAGCGAATGCAGGCCTATGGGGAAAATACAAATATCTCAGCACAAAAATGAAAATAAGCTATTTATGAAACTGCTTTGCAGTGTTTGCATTCCCCTTAGAGAGTTAAACGATGAGTGTATGCAGCAGCTTAGAAACACTTTTTGGGCAGATTCAAAAAATAGATATTTCCAATGAAACCCCGGTCGATGGGAAGAAACAGAAAGACTGGCCGTAAAACGGAGACAAATGATATCTTTGAAACTGTTCTGCTGTTTCTCCGTTCAACTAAGTGAGTTGAACCTATGTTCTGATTCAGTAGATTAGAAACACTCTTCGTATAGAAACTAGAAAGTGACATTTCAGACTGAGTGGGGGGGCCTATGCTGAAATACAAATATCTCACCATGAAAACTAAAAGGAAGCTATTTGTGAAACTGTTTTGCAATGTGTGCATTCACCTTACAGACTTTAAGTGATGTGCATATGCAGCAGCTTAGAAACACTCTTTGTGTAGAATCTAAAAACAGATGTTTCCAATGAAACCCAGCTTATGGGAAAACCTGGAAAGACTGGCTATAAAATCCAGAAGAAAGATATCTTTGAAACTGATATGCTGTGTCTCCGTTTAACTAAGGGAGTTGAACCTATACCTTGATTCATCAGTTTAGAAACACACTTTGTGTAGAAACTAGAAAGTGACATTTCAGACTGATTTGCAACCTATGGGGAAAAGACAAATATCTCACAATAAAATGAAATAGAAACTATTTGTGATACTGCTTTGCAAAGTGTGCATTCACATTCCAGAGTTAAACTGATGTGTTTGTTCAGTAGATTGGAAACATTCTGTGTAGAATCTAAAAACAGATATTCCCAAGGAAAACCTGGCCTATGTGAAAAACCAGAAAAGTGGATTTAAAACCCAGAACCAAAATCTCTTTGAAATTGCTCCACTGTGAGTCCGCTCAACTAAGGGAGTTGAACCTATGTTTTGACTCAGCAGTTTGGAAACACTATTCGTATAAAAACTAGATAGGGTCATTTCAGACCCAGTGGTGGCCTATGCTGAAAAAACAAATATCTCACCATGAAAACTAAAAGGAAACTATTTGTGTAACTGCTTTGCAAAGTGTGCATTCACCTTTCAGAGTTTAACTGATGTGTGTGTTTAGCAGCTTAGAAACATTCTTCGTGTAGAATCTAAAAACAGATATTTCCAACGAAATCCCGGCCTATGGGAAAAAACAGAAAGACTGGCTGTAAAACCAAGAAGAAATATAACTTTGAAACTGCTTTGTTGTGTTGCCATTCAGCTAAGAGAATTTAACACTTGTTTTGATTCAGCAGTTTAGACAAACTTCGTGTAGAAACTAGAAAAGGACATTTCAGACCGAATTGCGGCCTATGATGAAAAGACAAATATCTCACCATAAAAAATAAAAAGAGGCTATTTGTGAAACTGCTTTGTAAAGTGTGCATTCATTTTCCAGAATGTAACTGATGTGTATGTTCAGCAGTTTAGAAACACTCTGTGAAGACCCTAAAAACAGATATTTCCAATGACACACCACCCTATGGGAAAAACCAGAAAGACTGGGTGTAAAAACCAGAATGAAAGTATCATTGAAATTGCTCCACTCTAAGTGCACTCAACTAAGAGAGTTGAACCTATATTTTGATTCAGCACTTTAGAAACACACTTCGTTTAGAAGCTAGAAATGTACATTTCAGACCGAATGCAGGGCTATGGCCAAAAGACAAATATCTCACCATAGAATCTAAGTGGAAGCTATTTATGGAACTGCTTTGCAATGTTTGCATTTACCTTACCAAGTTTAACTGATGTGTGTATGCAGCAGCTTAGAAACCCTCTTTGTGCAGAATCTAAAAAAAGACATTTCCAACAAAACCACAGTCTATGGGAACAACATGAGAGACTGGCTTTGAAACCCTGAAGAAAGATATCTTTGAAACTGCTCTGTTGAGTGTCCGTTCAACTAAGACAGTTGAACCTATGTTTTTAGAAACACTCTTCGTGTAGAAACAAGAAAGGGACATTTCAGACTGAATTGCAGCTTATGGAGAAAAGACAAATATCTCACCATAAAAACAAAAAGAAACTATTTGTGATACTGCTTTGCAACGTGTGCATTCACCTTCCTGAGTTTAACCGCTGTGTGTGCAGCAGCTTAGAAACACTCTTTGTGTAGAATCTAAAAACGGATATTTCCAATGAAACCTCTGCCTATGGGAAAAAACAGAAAGACTGCTGTAAAATCCAGAAGAAAGACAACTTTGAAATTGCTTTCCTGTGAGTCCATTCAACTCAGAGAGTTGAACCTATGATTTGATTAATCAGTTAAGCAAAGCACTACATGTATAATATAGAAAGGGACATTTTAAACTGAATGTAGGCCTATGGGGAAAAGACAAATATCTCACCATAAAAACTAAAAGGAAGCTATTTGTGTATGGGGATCGCTCCAGCATAGAGGCCTCTGACTATGCCTCCACCATAATGTGAGCTTGAGCCCAGACATATTTCCCCCTCCTGGAGGCAGTCGAGCTAAGGGAAAGCAGGAACTAAAAGATGGATGATTTTGTAGAAGTTATCTCAGATTCCCTGACATTGACACAATGGTTAGGTGATGGCTGTGTGGTTTTACTAAGACATTGTGTTTTATCTTGGTACCTGTTTTGGGCTAGTTTTATGACTCTGTTTACTCTAGTTTTATGACTCTGTTTACTAAACATTATCTAAGCCCTGTAACTACTCACATGTCTCTTGGAGATTGTTACCTTTAAGATCTATGAGTTTTGCCTGATCTGTTAAAGAATGTTGCTTTACCTGACCTTAAAGAATGTTACCTTCTCAAATGTAAATCCCTACACAATAGGTAAAGAAAAATCTCCACCCTCGTGCTTACTTTTATGGTCCCTAGCTATGTACTTCCCTTTTATTGGTATTTTATCTTCTCCTCCAGACTTGCGGTATTGTAACTTTTGTTCCTCTTTATTGTATAGAATTAACAATGTGGGTTGACGTCAGCTACTGAAAGCTGACAGTATATATTGGGACCCTTTGCACAAATAAAATTGCTGTTTAGGCATTGCTGTATGGGCACTGTCTATTCAGACCTCCAGACCCTACTTTTCTGTCCCCTATTTTTCCACGCACTCTCTCTTCCAGGTATTGGGACCCTCTCGCTGGCCGAGAGCTCCCTGGCAGACGTGCCGTTCCAGACATCTGGCGACCACGAAGGGACCCTGGACATGAGAGACCACAGTGACGCTTAACAATTAAAGAAGTGAGGCTGCAGCAGTAAGTTTTGAGTGAATTTTCTAAATCGTGTATATACAATTGTTAAGTTTTTCAATCTGGAGTAAAGCATGGGGCAATTAGAGTCTAAGGAACATAATATGTTTGTACAGCTTTTACAGTCAATGATTAAGTCGCATGGCCATGATATTAAGTTAAAAACTGTTGAGGAATTTGTGCATATTGTGCGGGAAATCTGCCCGTGGGTCCCTGAGGGCGGCTTTCTTGATAAAGCCACGTGGAAAGTCATTGGTGAGAAAATTGAACAATTCTCCTTGTATAACAAGTCTCTAGTGCAATCTGATGTTTTACTTTCTGTTTGGTCTAAATTACGTGATTGTGTCTGTCCTCCTAAAACTTCTCCCCCTACTGCTCCTCCCTATGCCTCTGTCGCTGCTTCCCCCTCCCGTCGCTGCACCTTCTGTGGCCCCGCAGCCACCTCCTCATGTTATGCCTCCTCTGCTTGATCCGCACGATTTAGCAGAACGTGGATCTAACTTCTCCCCCTACAGGACGCCCACCTTTGGATGATTTTCAGCCTCTATCTGAGGTACTTGTGGACGAGACGCGGGCTCCAAACAATTCCCCGCAATGGACTCCAGGACCGGTAACTTTTACCCTTCCTCTGGATATTGCTCGTCAATTTCAGGGCTTACTTTCACTTTGCTCTCGCGCTCTGATGGCCCAACAGCCACAGTGTTTTCCAGTTCAGGAGCAGTCGCTGGCCACTCCTGGAGCCGTTACACCTATGCCTTTACGCTCTACCGCCACTTCCCCTATTTCCCCTTTGACTCATGCTTTGATGTCTATGCACAGAGGTTTTGCTGATTCTGATAATTTGCTTCCAGTTTTGTACCCCATTATTGAGGTTGTGAACGATCAAGGTGCCACAGTTCATAATTATGATCCTATCGCCCCCAAAGTTCTTCATGAACTTAGAGAGGCTGTTTCCCTGTATGGCCCCACTGCCCCATATACTCTCACCCTCCTGATAATCTTGCTATCTCTGCTATGCCTCCCGCTGATTGGGGTCGCCTTACTAAAGCTTGTTTATCTGGTGGTCATTTCTTACTTTGGAAAGCTTATTATGAGGAAGGTGCTTGTGAGCAGGCTCAGCGTAATCGCCGTCAGCAGTCCCCCATTACTATGGATATGCTTATGGGTCGGGGTCAGCATGAGGATTTGAATACTCAAATCGCCATGCCCAATGAAGTTTTTGTTCAAATTAATGGCTTGGCAGTCAAGGCCTGGCGCCAATTGTCGTCATCAGCCTCTAAAACTGAGGAATTGGCTAAAATCAGACAAGGGCTGACGAACCTTATCAGGATTTTGCCTCTCACTTGCTGCAAGCGGTGAGCCGTCAGGTTGGGGATGAAGAGGCTGGAGCTATACTTGTCAGACAACTGGCTTTTGAAAATGCTAACGCTGCATGTCAGGCTGCTATTAGACCTTGGCGCAAAAAAGGGTCATTTAAATGATTACATTCGTTTATGTGCTGATATTGGCCCCTCCTATCAACAGGGATTTGCCATGGCGGCCGCCCAGGCTGGCATGACCGTTGCCGCCTTCTTAAAGCAAAAGCCTTTGCAAAATAAATCAGGTATTAAGTGCTACCGTTGTGGTGGTTTTGGACATGTGGCTAAAACTTGCCAAGCCTCTCTTTCTCCTAACCCTCCACCCTTAGCCTTACCAACTCCACCAGGCACTTCAAAGCCTTCTGCTCGGCAGCCTGGAGAATGCCCTCGCTGCATCGTGGTAATCATTGGGCCAACGAATGTCGCTCTAAACGTGATGCTCAGGGCAATGCTCTTTCCTCTCGGTGGGGAAACTCCCAGAGGGGGTTGTCTCGACCCCCTCAACAATTCGGGGCACCAATTATTCAGACATTAGCTCCACAGGGAGCAGAAAATCCATTTCTCAACTCCAACGTGCAACCCCAGACAGTGCAGGACTTGACCTCTGTTCCTCCCCCCGACAGGTATTAACCCCTGATTTGGGACCTCAGGCCATTCCCACAGGTATTTTTGGGCCTCTTCCTTCTGGCCATGTGGGTTTAATTTTGCGTCACAGTAGTTGGTCTTTAAAAGGACTTCAAGTCATTCCTGGTGTTATTGATTCTGATTATACTGGTGAACTTAAAGTTATTGCATGGGCACCTAAGGGAATTTATACTCTTACTCCTCAACAGCCTTTTGCTCAGCTAATGTTAATCCCTGTCAACATTAATGTGGGCGAATCGCTCACTCATCAGTCCAGGGGGAGACCGAGGTTTTGGTTCCTCCTTTTATGCCTATTGGGTTCAATCTATTTCTACTACTAGACCGGAATTGACTCTTAAAATTAATGGTAAACAATTTAAAGGGCTTTTAGACACCGGAGCTGATGTGTCGGTTATTTCTGCTAAATGTTGGCCTCCTAATTGGCCTACTACTACTGCTATGACTTCCTTACAGGGCATTGGAATAAGCACTAACCCTCAGCAATCTGCTGATTTGTTAAATTGGACTGACTCGGAGGGCCATTCTGGCTCTTTTCGCCCCTATGTTATTTCTGGTATTCCTCTTAACCTTTGGGGCCGTGATGTCTTGAAAGCTATGGGAGCTCATTTGGTTACCGGTGGTGCAGCCCTTGACATCATGCTTAAACAAGGTTATCAGCCTTCTAAATGCTTAGGAAAACGTTTACAAGGTTCTCCCAAGCCTCTAGCCATATCACAAAAATTTGATCGTTCTGGTTTAGGGTATTTTTCCAAGGGGTCTCTGTAATTCCCGATGTCCACGCCGATGCTATCACATGGAAGTCCGATTCCCTGGTATGGGTATAACAGTGGCCCCTGCCTGCAGAAAAAAATTACAGCTGCCCGTGAGTTGGTTCGGGAACAACTCAATGCAGGCCATATTCGACCTACTAATAGTCCTTGGAACTCACCTATTTTTGTCATTAAAAAACGCTCTGGTAATTGGAGATTATTACAGGATTTAAGAAAAGTTAATGAGACTATGGAAATTATGGGCCCTTTACAACCTGGACTGCCCTCTCCTGTTGTTGTCCCACAGGACTGGCAACTTTTAGTTGTTGACTTAAAAGATTGCTTCTTTACCATTCCTTTAGCTCCTGCTGTCTGTAAATGCTTTGCCTTTAGTGTTCCATCTACCAATTTTGAATGACCTTATGACAGATATGAATGGACTGTTCTCCCACAAGGTATGGCTAATAGTCCTACATTATGCCAATCCTATGTGGCCAAAGTTATTTACCCGGTGTGACAAAGTTTTCCTGACGCATTACTTTTACATTATATGGATGATTTATTGTTGGCCGCTTCCTCTGAGGCTCTTTTTATTTTTTTTTATTGCATTTTAGGTTTGGGGGTACATGTAAAGAACATGGAAGATTGTTGCATAGGTAAACACATGGCAGTGTGATTTGCTGCCTTCCTCCCCCATCACCTATATCTGGCATTTCTCCCCATGCTATCCCTCCCCCAACTCCCCCACCCCCCCACTATCCCTCCCCTTTTTCCCCCGACAGACCCCAGTGTGTGATACTCCCCCTCCCTGTGTCCATGTGTTCCCATTGTTCAACACCCCACCTATGAGTGAGAACATGCGGTGTTTGATTTTCTGTTCTTGTGTCAGTTTGCTGAGAATGATGGTTTCCAGGTTCATCCATGTCCCTACAAAGGACACGAACTCATCGTTTTTGATGGCTGCATAATATTCCATGGTGTATATGTGCCACATTTTCCCTGTCCAGTCTATCATCGATGGGCATTTGGGTTGGTTCCAGGTCTTTGCTATTGTAAACTGTGCTGCAATGAACATTCGTGTGCATGTGTCCTTATAGTAGAACGATTTATAGTCTTTTGGATATATACCCAGTAATGGGATTGCTGGATCAAATGGAATTTCTATTTCTAGGTCCTTGAGGAATCGCCACACCGTCTTCCACAATGGTTGAACTAATTTACACTCCCACCAACAGTGTAAAAGCGTTCCTATTTCTCCACATCCTCTCCAGCATCTGTTGTCTCCAGATTTTTTAATGATCGCCATTCTAACTGGCGTGAGATGGTATCTCAATGTAGTTTTGATTTGCATTTCTCTAATGACCAGTGATGATGAGCATTTTTTCATATGTTTGTTGGCTTCATGTATGTCTTCTTTTGTAAAGTGTCTGTTCATATCCTTCTCCCACTTTTGAATGGGCTTGTTTGTTTTTTCTTGTAAATGTGTTTCAGTTCTTTGTAGATTCTGGTTATCAGCCCTTTGTCAGATGGGTAGACTGCAAAAATTTTTTCCCATTCTGTTGGTTGCCGATTCACTCTAATGACTGTTTCTTTTGCTGTGCAGAAGCTATGAGAGTTTGATTAGGTCCCATTTGTCTATTTTGGCTTTTGTTGCCACTGCTTTTGGTGTTTTGGTCATGAAGTCCTTGCCTACACCTATGTCCTGAATGGTTTTGCCTAGATTTTCTTCTAGGGTTTTTATGGTGTTAGGTCTTATGTTTAAGTCTTTAATCCATCTGGAGTTAATTTTAGTGTAAGGTGTCAGGAAGGGGTCCAGCTTCTGCTTTCTGCACGAAGTTTTTTTTTTTTTTTTTTTTTTTTTTTTTTTTTTTAGTAAAAAAAAAATTTTAATATTTTTTTTTTTTTTTTTTTTTTTTTTTTTATTATTTTTTTTATTGCATTTTAGGTTTGGGGGTACATGTGAAGAACATGGAAGATTGTTGCATAGGTACACACATGGCAGTGTGATTTGCTGCCTTCCTCCCCCATCACCTATATCTGGCATTTCTCCCCATGCTATCCCTCCCCAACTCCCCCACCCCCCCACTATCCCTCCCCTTTTTCCCCCCCGACAGACCCCAGTGTGTGATACTCCCCTCCCTGTGTCCATGTGTTCCCATTGTTCAACACCCGCCTATGAGTGAGAACATGCGGTGTTTGATTTTCTGTTCTTGTGTCAGTTTGCTGAGAATGATGGTTTCCAGGTTCATCCATGTCCCTACAAAGGACACGAACTCATCGTTTTTGATGGCTGCATAATATTCCATGGTGTATATGTGCCACATTTTCCCTGTCCAGTCTATCATCGATGGGCATTTGGGTTGGTTCCAGGTCTTTGCTATTGTAAACTGTGCTGCAATGAACATTCGTGTGCATGTGTCCTTATAGTAGAACGATTTATAGTCTTTTGGATATATACCCAGTAATGGGATTGCTGGATCAAATGGAATTTCTATTTCTAGGTCCTTGAGGAATCGCCACACCGTCTTCCACAATGGTTGAACTAATTTACACTCCCACCAACAGTGTAAAAGCGTTCCTATTTCTCCACATCCTCTCCAGCATCTGTTGTCTCCAGATTTTTTAATGATCGCCATTCTAACTGGCGTGAGATGGTATCTCAATGTAGTTTTGATTTGCATTTCTCTAATGACCAGTGATGATGAGCATTTTTTCATATGTTTGTTGGCTTCATGTATGTCTTCTTTTGTAAAGTGTCTGTTCATATCCTTCGCCCACTTTTGAATGGGCTTGTTTGTTTTTTTCTTGTAAATGTGTTTCAGTTCTTTGTAGATTCTGGTTATCAGCCCTTTGTCAGATGGGTAGACTGCAAAAATTTTTTCCCATTCTGTTGGTTGCCGATTCACTCTAATGACTGTTTCTTTTGCTGTGCAGAAGCTATGGAGTTTGATTAGGTCCCATTTGTCTATTTTGGCTTTTGTTGCCACTGCTTTTGGTGTTTTGGTCATGAAGTCCTTGCCTACACCTATGTCCTGAATGGTTTTGCCTAGATTTTCTTCTAGGGTTTTTATGGTGTTAGGTCTTATGTTTAAGTCTTTAATCCATCTGGAGTTAATTTTAGTGTAAGGTGTCAGGAAGGGGTCCAGCTTCTGCTTTCTGCACATGACTAGCCAGTTTTCCCAACACCATTTATTAAACAGGGACTCGCTTCCACATTGTTTGTTTTTGTCAGGTTTGTCAAAGATCAGGTGGTTGTAGATGTGTTGTGTTGCGTCGGAGGTCTCTGTCCTGTTCCATTGGTCTATATCTCTGTTTTGGTACCAGTACCATGCTGTTTTGATTACTGTAGCTTTGTAGTATAATTTGAAGTCCGGGAGTGTGATGCCTCCAGCTTTGTTCTTTTTGCTTAGAATTGACTTGGCTATGCGGGCTCTCTTTTGGTTCCATATGAAGTTTAAGGTGGTTTTTTCCAGTTCTTCAAAGAAGGTCATTGGTAGCTTGATAGGGATAGCGTTGAATCTGTAAATTACTTTGGGCAGTATGGCCATTTTGACAATATTGATTCTTCCTAGCCATGAACATGGAATATTTCTCCATCTGTTTGTGTCCTCTCTTATTTCATTGAGCAGTGGTTTGTAGTTCTCCTTGAAGAGGTCCTTTACGTTCCTTGTTAGTTGTATTCCTAGGTATTTTATTCTCTTTGTAGCAATTGTGAATGGCAGTTGGTTCTTGATTTGGCTGTCTTTAAGTCTGTTATTGGTGTATAGGAATGCTTGTGATTTTTGCACATTGATTTTATATCCTGAGACTTTGCTGAAGTTGCTTATCAGTTTCAGGAGATTTTGGGCTGAGACGATGGGGTCTTCTAGATATACAATCATATCGTCTGCAAATAAAGACAATTTGACTTCCTCCTTTCCTATTTGAATACCCTTTATTTCTTTTTCTTGCCTGATTGCTCTGGCTAGAACTTCCAGTACTATATTGAATAAGAGTGGTGAGAGAGGACATCCTTGTCTAGTGCCAGATTTCAAAGGGAATGCTTCTAGTTTTTGCCCATTCAGTATGATATTGGCTGTTGGTTTGTCGTAAATAGCTTTTATCGTTTTGAGATACGTTCCATCAATACCTAGTTTATTGAGAGTTTTTAGCATAAAGGGCTGTTGAATTTTGTCAAAGGCCTTCTCTGCATCAATTGAGATAATCATGTGGTTTTTGTCTTTGGTTCTGTTTATGTGGTGGATTATGTTTATAGATTTGCGTATGTTGAACCAGCCTTGCATCCCCGGGATGAAGCCTACTTGATCATGGTGGATAAGCTTTTTGATGTGCTGTTGCAATCGGTTTGCCAGTATTTTATTGAAGATTTTTGCATCTATGTTCATCATGGATATTGGCCTGAAGTTTTCTTTTCTTGCTGAGTCTCTGCCAGGTTTTGGTATCAGGATGATGTTGGTCTCATAAAATGATTTAGGAAGGATTCCCTCTCTTTGGATTGTTTGGAATAGTTTCAGAAGGAATGGTACCAGCTCCTCTTTGTATGTCTGGTAGAATTCGGCTGTGAACCCATCTGGACCTGGGCTTTTTTTGGGTGGTAGGCTCTTAATTGCTGCCTCAACTTCAGACCTTGTTATTGGTCTATTCAGGGTTTCGACTTCTTCCTGGTTTAGGCTTGGGAGGATGCATGTGTCCAGGAATTTATCCATTTCTTCCAGGTTTACTAGTTTATGTGCATAGAGTTGTTTGTAATAATCTCTGATGATGGTTTGAATTTCTGTGGAATCTGTGGTGATATCCCCTTTATCGTTTTTTATTGCATTTATTTGATTATTTTCTCTTTTCTTTTTTATTAATCTGGCTAGTGGTCTGTCTATTTTGTTGACCTTTTCAAAAAACCAGCTCCTGGATTTGTTGATTTTTTGAAGAGTTTTTCGTGTCTCTATCTCCTTCAGTTCTGCTCTGATCTTAGTTATTTCTTGTCTTCTGCTAGGTTTTGAGTTTTTTTGATCTTGCTCCTCTAGCTCTTTCAATTTTGATGATAGGGTGTCAATTTTAGATCTCTCCTTGCTTCTCATGTGGGCATTTATTGCTATATACTTTCCTCTAGAGACTGCTTTAAATGTGTCCCAGAGATTCTGGTATGTTGTGTCTTCGTTCTCGTTGGTTTCAAAGAACATCTTTATTTCTGCCTTCATTTCATTGTTTATCCAGTCAACATTCAAGAGCCAGTTGTTCAGTTTCCATGAAGCTGTGTGGTTCTGAGTCAGTTTCTGAATTCTGAGTTCTAACTTGATTGCACTGTGGTCTGAGAGACTGTTTGTTATGATTTCTGTTCTTTTGCATTTGCTGAGGAGTGATTTACTTCCAATTATGTGGTCAATTTTAGAGTAGGTGCGATGTGGTGCTGAGAAGAATGTATATTCTGTGGATTTGGGGTGGAGAGTTCTGTAAATGTCTATTAGGTTTGCTTGATCCAGGTGTGAGTTCAAGTCCTGGATATCCTTGTTAATTTTCTGTCTTGTTGATCTGTCTAACATTGACAACGGGGTGTTCAAGTCTCCCACTATTATTGTGTGGGAATCTAAGTCTCTTTGTAAGTCATTGAGAACTTGCCTTATGTATCTGGGTGCTCCTGTATTGGGTGCGTATATATTTAGGATCGTTAGCTCTTCTTGTTGCATTGATCCTTTTACCATTATGTAATGTCCTTCTTTGTCTCTTTTGATCTTTGTTGGTTTAAAGTCTATTTTATCAGAGATGAGAATTGCAACTCCTGCTTTTTTTTGCTCTCCATTTGCTTGGTAAATCTTCCCCCATCCCTTTATTTTGAGCCTTTGTGTATCTCTGCATGTGAGATGGGTTTCCTGGATACAGCACACAGACGGGTTTTGGCTTTTTATCCAGTTTGCCAGTCTATGTCTTTTAATTGGGGCATTTAGCCCATTTACATTTAGGGTTAATATTGTTATGTGTGAATTTGATCCTGCCATTTTGATGCTAGGTGGCTGTTTTGCCCGTTAGTTGATGCAGTTTCTTCATTGTGTTGATGGTCTTTACTGTTTGGTATGTTTTTGGAGTGGCTGGTACTGGTTGTTCCTTTCTATGTTTAGTGCCTCTTTCAGGAGCTCTTGTAAAGCAGGCCTGGTGGTGATGAAATCTCTGAGTTCTTGCTTGTTCGCAAAGGATTTTATTTTTCCTTCACTTATGAAGCTCAGTTTGGCTGGATATGAAATTCTGGGTTGGAAGTTCTTTTCTTTAAGGATGTTGAATATTGGCCCCCACTCTCTTCTGGCTTGTAGGGTTTCTGCTGAGAGATCTGCTGTGAGTCTGATGGGCTTCCCTTTGTGGGTAACCCGACCTTTCTCTCTGGCTGCCCTTAGCATTTTCTCCTTCATTTCAACCCTGGTGAATCTGATGATTATGTGCCTTGGGGTTGCTCTTCTTGAGGAATATCTTTGTGGTGTTCTCTGTATTTCCTGGACTTGAATATTGGCCTGCCTTCCTATGTTGGGGGAAGTTCTCCTGGATAATATCCTGAAGAGTATTTTCCAGCTTGGATTCATTCTCTCCTTCACATTCAGGTACACCTATCAAACGTAGATTAGGTCTTTTCACATAGTCCCATATTTCTTGGAGACTTTGTTCATTCCTTTTTACCCTTTTTTCTCTACTCTTTCCTTCTCGTTTTATTTCATTGAGTTGATCTTCGACCTCTGATATCCTTTCTTCTGCTTGGTCAATTCGGCTGTTGAAACTTGTGTATGCTTCGCAAAGTTCTTGTGTTGTGTTTTTCAGCTCCATCAATTCACTTACATTCCTCTCTAAGTTGGTTATTCTCATTAGCATTTCGTCAAATCTTTTTTCAAGGTTGTTAGTTTGTTTGCATTGGGTTAGAACATGTTCTTTTAGCTCACAGAAGTTTCTTACTACCCACCTTCTGAAGCTTGATTCAGTCATTTCATCACACTCATTGTCCATCCAGCCTTGTTCCCTTGCTGGTGAGGAGTTGTGATCCCTTGTAGGAGGAGAGGCGTTCTGGTTTCGGGTGTTTACCTCCTTTTTGCGCTGGTTTCTTCCCATCTTTGTGGATTTATCTATGTGTGGTCTTTGTGGTTGGTGATTTTCAGATGGGGTCTCTCAGTGGACGTCCCGTTTGTTGATGATGAAGTTATTTATTTCTGTTTCTTAGTTTTCCTTCTACCAGTCTGACCCCTCTGCTGTAGGGCTGCTGAGGTCCACTCCCGGCCCTGCTTGCCTGGGGGATCACCTGCAGCAGCTGCAGAACAGTAACGGTTGCTGCCAGTCTCTTCTTCTGCTATCTTTGTCCCAGAAGAATACCCGCCAGATGTCCGTCTGAGCACTCCTTTGTGAGGTGACTCGTTGGATATACGGGGGATCAGGGGAGCTGCTTGAGGAGACAGAGTTTCCTTTATAGGAGCTCAAGTGCTGAGCTGTGAGCTCCGTTGTTCATTCAGAGTTGCTGGGCAGGTACGTTTAAGTCTGCTGCAGCAGAACTCATAAACCCCTTTTTCCCCCAGGTGCTCTGTCCCGGGGAGTTAGGGCTTTATTTATGAGTTTCCCTGGTGCTGCTGCCTTTTTCTCAGGGCTGCCTTGCCCAGCGATGAGGCAGCCTAGTCACTGTTTGCCTACAGAGGCTTTGCTGAGCTGCTGTGGGCTCCACCCAGCTGCCGTATGAACTTCCCTGCAGTCCTGTTTATACCGGTGTAGTGAGAACTGCCTCAGCAATGGCAAACTACCTCTGTAGCGGCAGACTGCCTCAGTAATGGCGGACGCCCCTCCCCCCACAGAGCTGGGCCGTCCCGGGCTCAGCTGTGCTTGCTGTGAAACTCTGGATCCAGAGCGTTTCCGATGGCTGTTTTTTTGTGGGGGTGGGACCAGCCGAGCCTGATCACCTGGCTCCCTGCCTCAGAGTCTCCCAGGTGTTCCAGCCGCCTGTTGAAAAGGCGCCGGGATCTGTGTGATTTCCCGTGCGGCGACCCACTGCGCCGGCTGAAACCGCGGGCGCGGAGATTCGTGGCGTTTTTTTTTGCCCGGGAAATCTCCCGGCCTGGCTGCCTGTTTCAGTCCCCTTTTTTAATCAGATGAATGGGCGGCTCTGCCTTCCCGGAGCTCCAATTGCCAGCTAAAACGGCACCCGGACCCACGTATTTTGTATGGGGAACCGCTGTGCCGGGACGCCGCCCAAAACAGCAGCGCCGGCGAAAACAGTCGCGCCGGCAAAAACTGCTGCGCCGGCCAAACCAGCCGCGCTGGCGACCCGTGGGGCTCCTCCCCCTGGGAATCTCCTGGTCTGTGGGCAATAAAAATCTGTCTGGCAATGCGGCGTCCACTCACCCTCCGCGCTTTCACTGGGAGCTGCAATCCTCAGCTGCTCCTAATCGGCCATCTTTGATCCACCCCTTGACTCCTCTTTCTAAATGACTAATTCAAAACATAGGTTCAACTCTCTGAGTGGAAAGGACATACAGCAAAGCAGTTTCAAAGATACCTTTCTTCTGGGTTTCAAAGCCAGTCTCTATGGTTTTTCCCAAAGGCCAGTATTTTGTTGAAAATATCTGTTTTTAGATTCTACACAAAGAGTGTTTCTAAGCTGCTGAATAAAAACAACAGTTAAATTCTTGAAGGGTGAATGCACACATTGTGAAGCAGTGTCAGAAATAGGTTCCTTCTAGTTTTTTTGTGAGAAATTGGGCTTTTCACCATTGCCCTTCATTCAGTCTGAAACGTCCCTTTCTAGATTCTACACTAAGTGTGTTTCTAATCTGTTGAATCAAAACTTCGCTTCAACTCTCTGAGTGGAATGGACATACGGCAAAGCAATTTCAAGGATATTTTTCTTTGGGATAAAAAGCCAGTCTTACTGGTTTTTTCCCATAGGCCAGGGTTTCATTGGAATTATCTCTTTTTTTGATTCTACACAAAGAGTGTTTCTAAGCTGCTGAATACAAACATCAGTTAAACTCTGGAAGGTCAATGCACACATTGCAAATCAGTTTCACAAATAATTTAGTTTAGTTTTAATTGTGAGATAATTGTCTTTTCACCATAGGCCACAATTCAGTATGAAATGTGCCTTTCTAGATTCTACAAGAAGTGTGGATCTAAACTGCTGAATCAAAAGATAGTTTCAACTCTCTGGTTTGAAGAGACACACAGCAAAGCATTTTCAAAGATATCATTCTTCTTAGTTTCAAGGACAGTCTTTCTGATTTTACCCATAAACCTGGGTTTCATTGGAAATGTCTGTTTTTAAAATCTACACAAAGAGTCTTTCTAAACTCTTGAGTACAAACATCAGTAAAACCCTGTAAGGTGAATGCACACATTCCAAAGCAGTTTCACAAATAGCTTCCTTTTAGTTTTTATTGTGAAATATTTGTCTTTTCACCATAGGTCCCCATTCAATATGAAATGCCCCTTTCTAGATTCTACACGAAGTGTGTTTCTAAACTACTCAATCAAAACATAGGTTCAACACTCTGAGTTGAACGAACACACAGCAAAGCATTTTCATAGAAGTCTTTTCTTTGCGTTTCAATGCCAGTCTTTCTGGTTTTACCCATAGGCTGTGGTTTTGTTGACAATATCTGTTTTCAAAATCTACACAAATAGTGTTTCTAAGCTGCTGATTACAAACATCAGTTAAACTCTGTAAAGTCAGTGCACACATTGCAAAGAATTTTCACAAATAAATTCCTTTTAGTTTTTATTGTGAGATATTTTTCTTTTCACCATAGGACTCCATTCAGTCTCTAATGTCCCTTTTTAGCTTCTACACAAAGTGTGTTTCTAAACTACTGCGTAAAAATATAGGTTCAGCTCTCTGAGTTGAACAAACACACTGCAGAGCAGTTTCAAAGATATTTTTCCTCTTTGTTTCAAAGTTAATCTTTCTGGTTTTTCCCACAGGCCTGGGTTTCATTGGAAATATCTGTTTTTAGATTGTACACAAAGAGTGTTTCTAAGCTGCTGAATACAAATATCAGTTAAACTCTGAAAGGTGAATTCACACATAGTAAACCAGTTTCTTAAATAGCTTCCTTTTCGTTTTTATTGTGAGATATTTGTCTTTGCACCATAGGCCTCCATTCAGTCTGAAATTTCCCTTTCTAGATACTACATCAAATGTATTTCTAAACTGTTGAAACACAACATAGGTTCAACCGTCTGTGTTGAATGGACACAGAGCAATGCAATTTCGAAGATTTTTTTTGTGAATTTACTGCCAGTCTCTTTGGTTTTTCCCATAGGCTGGGATTTTGTTGGAAATATCTGTTTTTAGATTCCACATGAAGAGGGTTTGTAGCTGCTGAACATACACATCAGTTAACCTCTGGAGGGTGAAAGCACACTTTGATATATAGTTTCACAAATTGCTTCTTTTAGTTTTTATGGTGAGATATTTGCCTTTTCAGCATAGGTTGCCATTCAGTCTTAAATGTTCCTTTTTAGTTTCTATACGAATTTTGTTTCTTAACTGCTGAATCAAGACATAGGTTCAACTCTCTGAGTTCAATGGACCCACAGCAAAGCAGTTTCACAGATATCATTCCTCTCTGTTTGAAATCCAGTCTTTCTGGTTTTTCCCATAGGTCGAGGTTTCATTGGAAATATCTGTTTTTAGCTTCTATACAAACAGGGTTTCTAAGCTGCTGAATACAAACATCAGTTAAATTTTGGAAGGTGAATGTACACATTGCAAAGTAGTTTGTTAAGGAGCTTCCTTTTAGTTTTTATTGTGAGATATTTGTCTTTTCACAATAGGCCTTCATTCAGTCTGAAATGACCCTTTCTAGTTTCTACTCAAAGGGTGTGTCTAAACTATTTAATGAAAACCTGTGTTCAAATATCTTAGTTGAAAAAAACACATAGCAAATCAGTTTCTAAGACAGCTTTACTCTTTCTTCCCTAGAGAATCTTTGTAGTTTTTCCCACAGACTGGGGTTACTTCAAAGTATCGGTTTTTAAAATCTACACTAAGAGTGTTTCTAAGCTGCCAAATACAAACATCAGTTAAACTCTGGAATGTGAATGCACACATTGCAAAGCAGTTTCACAAATAGCTTCCTTTTAGTTTTTATTGTGAGATATTTGTCTTTTCACCACAGGCTTCCATTCAGTCTGAAATGTCCCTTTCTAGATTCTACATGAAGAGTGTTTCTAAACTGCTGAATAAAAACATAAGTTCACTTTTTTGGATTGAAATGACACACAGTAAAGAAGTTCAAAATATTTCTTTTCTCTGGGTTTCAATGCCAGTCTTTCTGGTTTTTCCTATATGCTGAGGCCTTCTGGGAAATATCTGTTTTTAAATTCTACAGAAAGAGTGCCAGACAAAATTTTCAGTGCCAGAATGTATGTTCCCCAGGAGCAGAAGAGCCGGTCGGCTGTGAAGAATGAGAGACAAATGGCAGGTGAATTGATAAATCTCCTTTTCAAGAGGTCAAAGCCCAGCCAGGCAGCCATCCAGTGGCACATGGAGACTGAGAGAGTGCCCCTGTCCCACACGGTCATGGAATCCCAGAGCTCCATGATCATGGAACCTGCACAATCATCCAGAAACGCGTTTGTAGGGGAAAACAGACATGAAATTCATCCTTACGAAGTTTTCCTTTGCTGGACTGGGGAGTGTTCTTTGTTGAAGACACTGAGCCAGACCGAGAAACCTATACATAGAAAGAGGAAGGACATATTCTTGGCCAGAGTCCAGGTCAAATACAATAAAATACCACCTCCACTGGCATCTGGGGGGTGTGCCAAATTGTTGACTTGGCCAGAAAACACGCGTTGGAGTGACAGAGATTCTTGCCACATAACGTTCTTGGTGCCCTGTCCTGGCCCTGTGTCGAGCTGTGGGTAGATTTCTCAGTGAGTTCAACGGCCAGTGCAGTGAGAACAATATTCCTTGAGGTTGGTGGGTGTCCCTCCTGCAGGTGGACAGTGAGCTGTGATAAGGCTTTTGTCAATGGCTGGGGGATGTGATCGTCTTGGTCCTAAGAAAGAGGTTGCTCAAGATGGGGAGGTGACTGAAACCTATGCTGTTCTGATGCTGCTCCCTCCCCCACTTTGCCCAGGCCTTCACAAACTCAAGCTAGATCTGCCAGGGTAAGGGCTGGTGACAGGCAATGCCACACAGGCAGAGAAGCAGGGAGATGCTTAGCAAAAGAAAGGCCATCAAGCAAGAAATCGCCCTTTGGTGTCCAGGGTACACAAGTTCCAACACTCACACAGACGCTGCAAGTCAGAAAGAGAGAGAGCTGGGAATGAGAGAGCGAGAAACCAGAGAAACCTACAGGCACACACACACAAACTACACCCCTTTCGCACACACAGACACACAGCAGTGGCACAGTATGACTCACCTCAGGGCAGCACCTGAAGCTGCAGGGATGTGTTGTCCACCACTAGGATGCTTGGGTGAGAGAGCAGACCACGGGCACACAGGCAGAGGTGTCCTTGAGATGACCAGTGCATAACAATTGGGGAGACTCACCTATACACTATCAGCAGAGTCCTGAAACTGTGATTCTGTGCCGATCCCCCAGCTCTCACTCTGCCTGAGTTTTCTTGCTCCTGGCCCACCTTGGGCAAATTCTGGCCTCTGGAGACTACCCTGTGAATGTACAGGTGAGGAGGGGCCTGAGCACCATTCCTGATACACTACCACAGGGGGCTCCTCCTTTGTGACATCTCAGGAACCCATCACCATGGCAATGGTGAATGTCACTATGACCCAAGGAGAGGCTAGTGCTTCGTGTATGCACACTGCCGTGGCCAACTAGACACTCCCCTGGCTCCCAGAAGTCAGGATGCAGCCCTTTAGGGTATGGCTGCAGCAGAGGTGGCAGTGGAGAGCGTGGTGGTGAAAGAGTGGGTTTGTGGAGACCTGGGAAAGGGGCGTGCATGAGACCAAGCCAGGGTAACACCCATAGGACTCTTGTCCTCAGGGCCTCCATAAGCGAGCAGTCTTCTGCTTCAGCTCCTAGTGGAAGAGGAATTTCAGGGTCACCCTATGGGCTCTCTGGACTCTGTCTAGGATATCATTTAGGATCCCAGCAGGGTAAGCGGGAATGGAATTACAATGGAGAGAGGTGGGAAGCCCCTTGCTGGGCTCAAAAAAATCCCATGGGCCCCAAGGCTTGGTGCCCCACCCCACCACCCGGCAGGTACTCCTGAGGATATGGCTCCTGCACCCAGAGAAATCCAATCCCTTTGGATCACTCCCTGACATCCGTGCCTCAAAAAGATTTCAGTGTTTGAAGGTTCTTTCCCCAGGAGCAGAGGACGGTATGGCCCTCAAGAATGAGAGGAAGGGCAAGTGAATTGCAACACCACCTTGTGGAGAGGGCAAAAGGCAGCCAAGCAGCCATCAGGTGGGGCATGGAGACTGAGAGAGCATCCCTGTCACACACGGGAATGGAAGCCCAGAGCTCCAAGATAATCACACCTGCCCAGTCATCCAGAAACAGGTTTGGAGGTGGAAACTGATATGAAATGCATCCCCCAGGATGTTTACCCCTGCTGGACTGAGGAGTGTTCTTTGTTGAAGTCACTGAGCCAGACCAAGAAGTTTCTACAGAAAAAGATGGAGAATGGAGCCTAGGGCCAATTACAGGCCAAACACAGCACAATACCACCTCCACGGGCATCTGGGTTAGGGGAGAGCCAAACAATTGACTTGGCCAGAAAGTCCAGCATTGGAGTGAGAGGTGTTTGCCACATCCTGTTCTTGTTGCCGTGTTCCTGGCCTGTGTCAAGCTGTGGATAGATTTCACAATGAGGGCAAAGGTGAGAGAATTGAAAACCATCTTCTTTGAGGTCGGTGGTCAGCCCTCCTGCAGGTGGACAGTGAACTGTGGTGAGGCTTTTGTCCATGGCTGGATATGTGATCATCTTGGTCCTAAGAAAGAGGCTGATCAGCATGTGGAGGTGACTGAAACCTATGATGGTCTGATGCAGCTCCCTACCCACCTTGCCTAAGCCTTCACAAACACTAGATAGAACCACCGGGAAAATGAATGAACGACCGGCCATGGGACCCAGATAGAGGTGAAGGGAGAGGCTCAGCAAAAGAGAGGCCGTCATGCAAGACACTGCCCTATTGCACACAGGACACATGTGTCCCACACACACACACACACATACACACACACACACATGCACACAGGCACACACAGACACAGAATGTGAGAAAGAGAGGGAGTGGGAAAGAAGGAGAGAGAATTCAGAAAGACATACAGGCTCACAGACACAAACAACATGCTTTCCACACACACACAGACACACAGAATTGGCAGAGTATCACTCACCCTCAGGCAGCCCCTGAAGCTGCAGGGTTTCATTGTCCACCCCTAGGCTACTCAGGTGAGAGGACAGCTCACAGGCACACAGGCAAATGTGTCCTGGAAATGACCAGGGCACGACATTTGAGGAGACTCTCCTGTACACTGTCGGCACAATCCTGAGACTGGGATTCTGCAATGCTCCCCCAGTGCTCTCTCTGCCTGAGGTTTCTTCTTCCTGGCCCACCTTTGGAAAATCCTGGCCTCCAGAGACTTTCCTCTGGATGTTCTGGCTAGGAGAGGTCTGAGTCACATGCCTCACACACTGCCACAGGGGCTTCTCCTTTGTGACATCTCAGGAACCCATCACTGGGGCAATGGTGAATGTCATTATGACCCAAGGAACGACTCATGCTTCACGCATGTACACTGGTGAGGCAGAATCAATACCCGCCTTGCTCTGAAATGTTGGGCTGCAGCCCGTTTAATAAATGGCTGAGGTGGAGGTGGCGGTGGAAAAAACGGTGGCAAAAATTGCGTGTTTGCAGAGGACTGGGAAAGGATCGTGTGTGAGACCAAGCCAGGGTCACAGTCATAGGAGCTGCTCTTCACCTGCTCTTACTCTCTCATTCTTGAGGGCCATCCTGCTCCTCTGCTCCTGGGGAAAGTGTCACCAAGCATTGAATCTTTTGGCTGCTATGGATGCCAGGGAGCAAGCAAAAGGGATTGGATTTCACTGGGTACAGGGGGAAATTGTGTCAGGTGTACCTGCCATGTGGTGGGGTGGGGACACCACACCATGGGGCCATGGGATCTTTCTGAGCCCCAGCGAGGTCCTTCATGCCTCTCGTTATTGAAATCCTGTCGGGAACGGCACGTCTGCCGGGGAGCTCTTGGCCAGCAAGAGGGTCCCAATACCTGGAAGAGAGAGTGCGTGGAAAAATAGGGGACAGAAAAGTAGGGTCTGGAGGTCTGAATAGACAGTGCCCATACAGCAATGCCTAAACAGCAATTTTATTTGTGCAAAGGGTCCCAATATATACTGTCAGCTTTCAGTAGCTGACGTCAACCCACATTGTTAATTCTATACAATAAAGAAGAACAAAAGTTACAATACCGCAAGTCTGGAGGAGAAGATAAAATACCAATAAAAGGGAAGTACATAGCTAGGGACCATAAAAGTAAGCATGAGGGTGGAGATTTTTCTTTATCTATTGTGTAGGGGTTTACATTTGAGAAGGTAACATTCTTTAAGGTCAGGTAAAGCAACATTCTTAACGATCAGACAAAACTCATTGATCTTAAAGGTAACAGTCTCCAAGAGACATGTGAGTAGTTACAGGGCTTAGATAATGTTTAGTAAACAGAGTCATAAAACTAGAGTAAACAGAGTCATAAAACTAGCCCAAAACAGGTACCAAGATAAAACACAATGTCTTAGTAAAACCACACAGCCATCACCGAGCCATTGTGTCAATGTCAGGGAATCTGAGATAACTTCTACAAAATCATCCATCTTTTAGTTCCTGCTTTCCCTTAGCTCGACTGCCTCCAGGAGGGGGAAATATGTCTGGGCTCAAGCTCACATTATGGCGGAGGCACAGTCAGAGGGCCTCTACGCTGGAGTGATCCCCATATTTCCTTCCCTTTTATTTTTTAAATGCAGCTCAAAAAGCTTGAGCCGAAGAAGCTGGAGGGAGGAGAACACAAGGCGAAAGAGAAACGGCAGAAGAATGATAATGAGAAGTAGACAGCCCCCGACTGCAATAATAGTAGACAGAGATAGCAGGTGAAAACCACGGGTCCAAGAAGACAATGTGTCAACAATATCACGAGCAATGGTGGCATCTCGTGGGAGTTCCTGACAGGAAAAGTCAATAGCATGTATTTACTGTTGAAGTTTAAAAACATCCAAGGACAAGTTATTATGACTCCAGATACCCTGTAAATGGGCCTCCACTAAAGGCCAACTCCATTCTGTGTCATTATAAGGAGTATTAGTTACACAAATATACTTAAAATCAACATGACAGCATAAAAGTAAGCGAGATTGCATATTATAAACTTTATCTCCCAAAATAGTGACAGTTTGTTCAAGAGCATTTAGTTTAGTTTCCAATTTCTTATCAATAGTCATTTGAGTACCCATAGAAACAGAAATATTCTGAGCCAAATGATTAACATAAGAAGCAGTTTGAACACTATGAGCCAGGCTAACGGCAGCAGTAGCTGCAGTAGCAACAACAGAAACTGTAGCTACAATACTGGCAATTAAGAGACCAATAAAGTGTTTAGGTCTAATCATTAAGTCTCTAATTTGATGTAATACTTGCATGCTGCGTTCATCATACCAGGAACCAGTAATATTAACAGGTAACATTACATATGGAGGCTGATGGACAACAAGAATAGTAGGGGTAGGAAAAACAGAAGAATCTAAGCAATTAGAAAGTATACAATTGTTGCAACAAATGGAATAACGTCCGTTAGAATGAGAGATATTGATATGACCATACAGTAAAGCATAAGGAGAGGCAATGCAGGCCCTAACATAATGAGGAGAACGAGAGGGGTAGGCACTGCTAAGAGAGCCAGGTTTCCAATAACAGTACAGATGGAGTACGTGATTGTCCTTATTCTTCAATAAGTTGAGAAGCCTCAGCACTAACTCTCCACATATGAGCCCACGTCGGGAGGGACATTTCGCGGAGCGAAGACGGGAGGCTCGCCTGTCTGCGATGATGCTGTCGTAGCCGCGGTGGTTGAGGAGCCAGGTAAAGGCGATGAAACCATGGGATTAGAGCGTTGGCACTGCTTCTGAACTTGTCCATGTTTGACGAGGCGTTCAGGAACCCAGATAGGAGAGTCAGTAGACCTAGGAAAAACACAAACATGTCCTCATCCCTATATGAGGACTGGATCTGGTCCATACCATTGATTAGATAAAGGATCCTTCCACCACACCTCTGCAGAAGCCTTCTCCTGAGGGTGCCAAAAGCGATCGGCAGCCAAGAGGCCATTGACATCCAAGGTCAAAAAGATCAGGACATACAAAGCATGTCGTAACCATTTGTGAGGCGTTTTATGCAGAAGATCAAAAGTGCTGCCACTCTTAAGCTTATTTAACAAATTTTTCAGAACAGCATGAGAAGGTTGAACAATGCCTTGGCCCTGGGGATTAAAGGGAATACCAGTACGATGAGAAATTTGAAACTGAGAGCAAAAATTAGCAAAACTCTTACTGGTATAAGCTGGGCCATTGTCAGTTTTTAAAATCTTGGGAGGTCCTATAACAGAAAAAACCTGTGGGAATGGCCTGAGGTCCCAAATCAGGAGTTAATACCTGTCGGGAGGAGAAACAGAGGTCAACTCCTGCACTGTCTGGGGTTGCACATTGGAGTTGAGAAATGGATTTTCTGCTCTCTGCGGAGCTAGTGTCTGAATAATGGGTGCCCCGAATTGTTGAGGGGGTCGAGACACTCCCCCTCTGGGAGTTTCCCAACCGAGAGGAAAGAGCATTGCCCTGAGCATCACGTTTAGAGTGACATTCGTTGGCCCAATGATTACCACAATGACAGCGAGGGCATTCTCCAGGCTGCCGAGCAGAAGGCTTTGAAGTACCTGGTGGAGTTAGTAAGGCTAAGGGTGGAGGGTTAGGAGAAAGACAGGCTTGGCAAGTTTTAGCCACATGTCCAAAACCACCACAACGGTAGCACTTAATATCCGATTTATTTTGCAAAGCCTTTTGTTTTAAGAAGGCGGCAATGGTCATGCCAGCCTGGGCGGCCGCCATGGCAAGTCCCTGTTGATAGGAGGGGCCAATATCAGCACATAAACGAATGTAATCATTTAAATGACCCTTTTTTCGCCAAGGTCTAATAGCAGCCTGACATACAGCATTAGCATTTTCAAAAGCCAGTTGTCTGACAAGTATAGCTCCAGCCTCTTCATCCCCAACCTGACGGCTCACCACTTGCAGCAAGCGAGAGGAAAAATCTTGATAAGGGTCGTCAGGCCCTTGTCTGGTTTTAGCCAATTCCTCAGTTTTAGAGGCTGATGATGACAATTGGCACCAGGCCTTGACTGCCAAGACATTAATTTGAATAAAAGCTTCATTGGGCATGGTGATGTGAGCATTCAAATCCTCATGCTGACCCAGACCCATAAGCATATCCATAGTAATGGGGGACTGCTGACGGCGATTACGCTGAGCCTGCTCACAAGCACCATCCTCATAATACGCCTTCCAAAGTAAGAAATCACCACCAGATAAACAAGTTTTAGTAAGGCGACCCAAATCAGCGGGAGGCATAGCAGAGATAGCAAGATTATCAAGGAGGGTAAGAGTATATGGCACAGTGAGGCCATACAGGGAAACAGCCTCTTTAAGTTCACGAAGAACCTTGGGGGCGATAGGATCTTAATTACGAACTGCAGCACCTTGATCGTTCACAACCTCAATAATGGGGTACAAAACTGGAAGCAAATTATCAGAATCAGCAAAACCTCTGTGCATAGACATCAAAGCACGAGTCAAAGGGGAAATAGGGGAAGTGGCGGTAGAGCGTAAAGGCATAGGTGTAACGGCCCCAGGAGTGGCCGGCGACTGCTCCTGAACTGGAAAACACTGTGGCTGTTGGGCTGACAGAGCGAGAGAGCAAAGTGAAAGTAAGTCCTGAAATTGACGAGCAAGATCCGGAGGAAGGGTAAAAGCTACCGGTCCTGGAGTCCACTGCGGGAAATTGTTTGGAACCCGTGGCTCGTCCACAAGTACCTCAGATAGAGGCTGAAAATCATCCAAATGTGGGTGCCTGTAGGGGAGAAGTTAGATCCACGTTCTGCTAAATCGTGCGGATCAAGAGGAGGAGGCATAACATGAGGAGGTGGCTGCGGGGCCACAGAAGGCGCAGCAACGGGAGGGGAAGCAGCAGCAGAGGCATAGGGAGGAGCAGTATGGGGGAGAAGTTTTAGGCGGACAGACACAAACACGTAATTTAGACCAAACAGAGAGTGAAACATCAGATTGTGGTAGAGACTTATTATGCAAGGAGAATTGTTCAATTTTCTCACCAATGACGTTCCACGTGGCTTCATCAAGAAAGCCGCCCTCAGGGACCCACGGGCAGATTTCCCGCACAATATGCACAAATTCCTCAACAGTTTTTAACTTAATATCATGGCCATGCGACTTAATCATTGACTGTAAAAGCTGTACAAACATATTATGTTCCTTAGACTCTAATTGCCCCATGCTTTACTCCAGATTGAAAAACTTGACAATTGTATATACACGATTTAAGAAACTCACTCAAGACTTACTGCTGAAGCCTCACTTCTTTAATTGTTAAGCGTCACTGCGGTCTCTCGTGTCCAGGGCCCCTTCGTTGGTCACCAGATGTCGGGAATGGCACGTCTGCCGGGGGAGCTCTCGGCCAGCGAGAGGGTCCCAATACCTGGAAGAGAGAGTGTGTGGAAAAATAGGGGACAGAAAAGTAGGGTCTGGAGGTCTGAATAGACAGTGCCCATACAGCAATGCCTAAACAGCAATTTTATTTGTGCAAAGGGTCCCAATATATACTGTCAGCTTTCAGTAGCTGACGTCAACCCACATTGTTAATTCTATACAATAAAGAAGAACAAAAGTTACAATACCGCAAGTCTGGAGGAGAAGATAAAATACCAATAAAAGGGAAGTACATAGCTAGGGACCATAAAAGTAAGCATGAGGGTGGAGATTTTTCTTTATCTATTGTGTAGGGGTTTACATTTGAGAAGGTAACATTCTTTAAGGTCAGGTAAAGCAACATTCTTTAACGATCAGGCAAAACTCATTGATCTTAAAGGTAACAGTCTCCAAGAGACATGTGAGTAGTTACAGGGCTTAGATAATGTTTAGTAAACAGAGTCATAAAACTAGAGTAAACAGAGTCATAAAACTAGCCCAAAACAGGTACCAAGATAAAACACAATGTCTTAGTAAAACCACACAGCCATCACCGAGCCATTGTGTCAATGTCAGGGAATCTGAGATAACTTCTACAAAATCATCCATCTTTTAGTTCCTGCTTTCCCTTAGCTCGACTGCCTCCAGGAGGGGGAAATATGTCTGGGCTCAAGCTCACATTATGGCGGAGGCACAGTCAGAGGGCCTCTACGCTGGAGTGATCCCCATAAAATCCCATTTCTGCTTACCCAGCTGGGATCCAAATTGAGATCCGAGGAGGAGTCCTGGTGGCCATTGAATGCCCTGAATCTCCTCTTCTGCCAAGAGCTGAAGCAGAAAACCACTTGCTAATTGAGGCCCTGAGAACACGAGTCCTGTGGGTTTGACCCGGGCATGTTCTCATGCATACCCCTTTCCCAGACCCCCACATACCGGCCACTTTCACTGCTGCTTTCTCTGCCAGCACCTCCATCACAGCCATTTCTTAAATGGGCCACAGCCTGACTTCCTGGAGAAATGTGGGAGTCAAGTCCACCAAGCCAGTGTACATGTGTGAAGAAGGAGTGGCTCATCAGGTCATAGTGACATTCACCATTGCCCCGGTGATGGGTTGTTGTGACATCACAAAGGAAGAGCCACCTGTGACAGTGTGTCTGGAATGGGGCTCAGGCCCCACCTCGCCAGGACTTCCACATGATAGTTTCTGGACAGGATAGTCTCTGGAGGTCAGGATTCGCAGAAGGTGGGCCAGGAGGAAGAAACCTCAGATGGAGGGAGGGAAGAGGGAGTAAGGTGGAATCCCAATCACAAGCCTGCACCTACAGTGTACAGGAGTCTCCCCCAAATGTCGTGCCCTGGTCATCTCAAGGACACCTCTGCTTGTGTGACTGTGGGCAGCTCTCTCAATCGAGGTTAATAGTGGTGGACAATGGAACCCTGCAGATTCAGGGACTTCCTAGGGGTCAGTGATACTCTGCCACTGCTGTGTGTCTGTGTGTATGGAAGGGGTGTTTTGTGTGTGTGTGCGCCTGCTTGTCTGTCTCTGGTTTCTCTCTCTTTTCTTTCATGCTCCTACTCTTTCTGACACGCTGTCTCTGTGTGTGTGCTTTTGTGTGTGTG
>JAZHEH010001965.1:0-85944 GCA_036589455.1 Ateles fusciceps
ACTGATAAGCAATTTCAGCAAAGTCTCAGGATACAAAATCAATGTGCAGAAAATCACAAGCATTTCTATACACCGATAACAGACTAACAGAGAGCCAAATCATGAGTGAACTCCCATTCACAATTGCTACAAAGAGAATAAAATACCTAGGAATACAACTAACAAAGGATGTAAAGGACCTCTTCAAGGAGAACTACAAACCACTGCTCAAGGAAATAAGAGAGTACACAAAACAGATGGAGAAACATTCCATGCTCATGGTTAGGAAGAATCAATATTGTGAAAATGGCCATACTGCCCAAAGTAATTTAGAGATTCAACACTATCCCCCATCAAGCTACCAATGACCTTCTTCACAGAACTGGAAAAAACCACCTTAAACTTCATATGGAACCAAAAGAGAGCCTGCAAAGCCAAGAGAACCCTAAGCAAAAAGAACAAAGCCAGAGGCATCATGCTACCTGATTTCAAACTATACTACAAGGCTACAGTAGTCAAAACAGCATGGTACTGGTACTGAAACAGAGACATAGACCAATGGAACAGAACAGAGGCCTTAGAGGCAATGCCACACATCTACAACCATCTGATCTTTGACAAACCTGACAAAAAACAAACAATGGGGAAAGGCCTCCATGTTTAATAAATGGTGTTGGAAAAACTGGTTAGCAATGTGCAGAAAGCAGAAAACTGGACCCCCTTCCTGTCACTTTACACTAAAATTAACTCCAGATGGATTAAAGATTTAAACATAAAACCTAACACCATAAAAACTCTGAGAAGAAAACCTAGGCAAAACCATCCAGGACATAGGCACAGGCAAGGACTTCATAATTAAAATGCCAAAAGCAATGAAAACAAAAGCCAAGATAGACCAATGGGATCTAATTAAACTTCAGAGCTTCTGTGTAGCAAAAGAAACAATCATTAGAGTGAACCAACAATCAACAGAATGGGAAAAAATTTGCAATCTACCCATCTGACAAAGGGCTAATATACAGAATCTACAAAGAACTAAAACAGATATACAAGAAAAAAACAAACAAACCCATTCAAAAGTGGGTGAAGGATATGCACAGACACTTCTCAAAAGAAAATATATATGAGGCCAACAAACATATTAAAAAATGCTCATCATCACTGGTCATTAGAGAAATGCAAATCAAAACCACATTGAGGTATCATCTCACGCCAGTTAGAATGGTGATCATTAAAAAAATCTGGAGACAACAGATGCTGGAGAAGATGTGGAGAAACAGGAAAACTCTTACACTGTTGGTGGGAGTATAAATTAGCTCAACCATTGTGGAAGACAGTGTGGTGATTCCTCAAGGATCTAGAAATAGAAATTCCATTTGACCCAGCAATCCCCATTACTGGGTATATACCCAAAGGACTATAAATCGTTCTATTATAAAGACACATGCACATTTATGTTCACTGTGTACAATTGCAAAGACCTGGAACCAACCCAAATGCCCATCGATGATAGACTGAAGAAAGAAAATGTGGCACATATACACAATGGAATACTATGCAGCCATAAAAAACGATGAGTTCGTGTCCTTTGTAGGGACTTGGATGAATCTGGAGACCATGATTCTCAGCAAACTGACACAAGAACAGAAAACCAAACTCCACGTGTTCTCACTCATAGGCGGGTGTTGAACAATGAGAACATGTGGACTTAGGGAGCGGAGGCATCACACACTGCGGTCAGTTGGCGGGGGCTAGGGGAGGGACAACGGAGGGTGGGGAGGGGATAACCTGAGGAGAAATGCCAGATATAGATGAAGGGGGAATGGAGGCAGCAAATCACCTGGTTATTATGCACCTATGCAACAACCCTGCATGATCTGCACATGTACCCCAGAACCTAAAGTACAATTAAAAAAAAAAAAAAAAAGAATGTGACTTCAGGAGGAAGGCATAAATCTACTGCCAGATGGGAGCCTGTGGAACCTGGGGTTAAAGAAAAACTAAAGTAGGTGGTGTAAGATTAACCTGGATTAATTTTATGGCCATGTTTTTCTTGGAAATATTTCTGAAGTAACATATTTTAGGAGCTACACTTTTATCATAAATGTATTCCATGCTTGTCCTTGCAAATGTTTAATACTGAATCAAGTGTAGAAATTAAAAAATATTAATACCCAGTGTTAAAGCAAACTAAATATGACCTGAGAAGGACTACTTCTATATTTGAGTCCTTGTGGATCAACTGTAACCTAGCTTAATAGGCAGATAAAATTGAAAACGTAACTTAGGAGTATGTGCCTGTTAACAATAGCTAAGTCTTAGCCAATCCCAGAGGCCATACTTTAGCCATTCATATACTGCTGAGTGTTCAAACTGTGTTCAAATAAGGCAAATGCCAAGCTGTAATCGATCCAGCCATTCTGTACATCACTTCCAATTTCTGTACATAATTTCCCTTTTCTTTGTCTATAAATCTTTTCCCACTATGTGGCTATGCCAGAGTCTCCATGAATCTGCTGTGATTCTGGGTGTTGCCTGATTCATCAATTGTTCATTGCTGAAAATCCTTTAAATTTAATCTCGCTGAAGTTTTTCTTTTATCATCAGTATTCCTATCCTTATTGAAATTACATCATGCTATTTTAATTGTTTTTTTTGTACATGTATGTAAGCAAATGTAATGGATAACATACTGTCATCACACTATATATGGAATTTGGTATTCTGGGTTTCTATTTTCATTTCTACTTTTATCTAAACTTTTATATAAAGTACTAATATGTGGATGAATCATTCTGATTAAATGACAAGATATTAATCTAACTTTGCCTTTTAATGAACTTTACCAGCTAACTCAACCCCAATTTTTGAACAATGCATCTGATTGGAAATGCCATATCTATACTGCATATTAAATGTTATATATATATATATGGGTCTGTTCATGAGCTTTCTACAGACATTCTTTAATCTGTATGTCAAAGACTCTATCAGCTATAAAAACAAAGTTTCATGGAACACTGCAATACTTGACAGTGTAATCCTGACTCCTATCATTCACCCTTTGGATGAATGGTGCAATAATAATAATAAAATAAACAATAATAAAAATGCCAATAATTACAGGATACATGGTAGATATATTATTTACTCTAGATTATGCAACCAGCAAGTGATAGTTCCCAGATTCAAATACAAGTCCTTCTCATGCCAAAGCCCACACAGCTAACCACTGTTCCTATATTGAATGTCCTTCTGTGTTAGACTAGAAGCCAACAAAAGAACAGAACTCACCCAGGTCCTGTGGTCAGTTTACTGGTCTGACAACTAGGATACAGGTTCAGTGACCCCCATCTTCTGTCCAGCTACTATTCTTTGCTCTTCTTTAATATTCCTTCTTGCTGGAGCTCAATGAATTCATTCACCATGTCACACTAGAATGAAAATAGGAGACTAGAAAGTACAGGGAATCAAAAGAATAATGAGAAAGAACAACATTCACTGCTTGTTGCTATGTTTCCAGATCATCTCTGTTTCAAATCTTTTATTTTATACAGCACAGATAATATTTTCTTCTGGGGTCAGCAATCTCTACGAATGTACCCCCAAAGATACAATTAAAAAAGACAAAAGGCGTAAACACAAGGCCATTCATGGTAGAACAATTCATAACAGGACGAGACTAGAAATGAGACAGATATCCACCATAAGGAATTGATTAAATAATCTAAGGTACATCTACATCCCAGAGTTCTATGCAGCTAAAATAAGCAATGAAAACTCCCCCTTCTACTCCTTCTTAATGATTTCCAGCATACATTGTTACGTGAAGAAAGCAAGGTTCAGAAAAATGTGTTGAGCCACTGCTGTCCAATATAGTAGGTATTGTCCACATACGGCCATTTAAATTTAAGTTGATTAAACTTACATGAAACTAAAAGTTCAGTTCCACAGTCACATTCATTATGTTTCAGGTGTTCAACTGCCACAGTTGCCAGTAGCTATTGTGTTGAACAATGTAGACAGTATATTTTCATCTCTACAGAAACTAAAATGATTTTTCTATTATTCTCACATACAGCTTTCTATTTAGCATAGAAAGAGGCTGAACTATCTAGTGGCCTTCTGTACCCCTTTAACCTGGAATGCCTCCTTTTTCAATCCAGAGTTCCAGAAAGCTCTGTAGGGTGTACATGGGCCACAGCCCCTCCCACCTTCCTGCTCACCGATGTTCAAGCTGTAGTTAAAGCTTCTGTCACGAGGGGGGCACCATTGTACCACCATTCTCAAACTCTTCTGCAAGGACATGACTGCAAGGAGCAAAAAATATAATACTTCCCTTAAACCACAGCATACAGAATGATTCATTCTGTCAAAAAAAATGTAAGTGTAAAAGAAAACTGTAAATACATATACTGGGGGGCATCTATAGGATGAAACACCAGGTAGGTCTAACACTCCTTGGCTGTTGCTGGAAGACAGAATCTTAGGGGGAGCATCAGGGTAGGTGAGAGGTGACTGAGAGAGGATGAGGGCACGAGGGGCAGGTCTGGGTGGCTGTGCCTATAGTGTCCTGGAGAGCGGATGAGTAGGAGACGGTGGCAGAGGGTCCAGGAAGCCTGTACAGGGGGTGGGATAACGGAGAGGGAACGCCTTGCTCTCTGGAAGGGACCCTCCTATAGTGTGGAAACCTCAACCTACACTGAGAAAGGAAGAGACAAATCAACGAATGCAGTGGTAGATTTGGGGTTGACAGCAAATGGAACCGCTTTAATATATGCACGAATGCTCCAAACAGAACTGGTATCTCCGTGAACAAACCGTGTTATAACATCTGTTACTCTTTGTAAAATGCACTCCTTTTCATTAAAAAAAAAAAAAAAAAAAAATGTGAAGATGGCTGTGATGTCTCCTAGTGGCCAGAGCCAGGATTGCAACTCTGAGAGCTGACTGGTGAGCTCAGCAGGGGAAAGGGAGGGATTGAGGTTGGGAGGTTGATTAATCGGATTGGCCAGTTTTCTGGAATTTTTGACGTGCCTACAGGAATCCCTTTGTGTCCATCATTTTTCTGGGTTATAAAAAAGGACATTTTGGGGATATCTAAATCTGAGATTGGAAGTACAGCGTCAGTCTGAGCTGAGGATAATACTGCAATTGTGAACTGTATTTGAGGTGGTACAGGTAGAGGAGCTAGAACACACACACACACACACACACACACACACACACACACGTGTGTGTGTCAGTTTGTTTTATAAAAATCTACTTTATTTCCCCAGTAAATTGAATAAATGAATGCTTAAAGGAATGTATGTGCACCATACTCTTGTCAATATGTTCATAGCATATTGTTTTTAATATTTCATCGAAATACTTTTTCCTGAATATAAAATGTAAAACAATATACAAAACACATTTATGAATTGAAATTAACCTGTATCTCTCACTGGAACAGATCACAACTCCTGACTCCTAGGTGTCTGCTGTGCATAGAATGGTGTATACTGTGAAATGTGTCTCCAAAGGTGAGATGCACACAAATATGTTCACCTACACACACACGTAAGTCTGTTCCAAAGGTCGAATCACATCCTCATCTTCCTTTGCAACCTATCTTTTCCACTTAATATTCTTCTCAGGATTTATATTTGCATCTTATTAGTTCTTGTGGTTTTGGCATAGTTCGTGTGTTTATTGTTCACGTATCTAATTGACATCGGTTGAAATTATTTGCAAAACTCTTTGGTAGTGTGCTTTACAAAGCATGAATTCTAACCCAATATCTCAGCTCTAGTTTGCAAAGATTTTTCCAGAGTTTTTACACAATTCTTCCTTTTTTTTTTATTTAGAATTTTTCAATTTAAATAATCTTCTGACTTAAAACCACATGGATCAGAATTCTTTTTTTAAAAAAATGTTTAACTGCCTTGGAACATGTAATGGCAGTGCCCAAGGAGATTAGATCATTCCGAGCCCAGGATGCACACAGACAAACTGGGGAAAACTTCAGAATAATTCAGAATTACCTGCTAATCAAGACACAGTAAAGGTATCTCCCCGATCTACAGAAACTCCCATAAGACCCCTGATCTGAATAATGGGCATAATTCAGTGGTTATTCTTGTGGGTAACTTGAATAGCTGTTGAGATTAAAGGAGATAAAATATAGAGTGCATTTGCCTAAAGTAGTTGTGATGGTTAACACTGTCAACCTGATTGGATTGAAGGATATAAAATATTCATCCTGGGTGTATCTGCATGGGTGTTGCCAAAGAGATTAACATCTGAGTCAGTGGGCTGGGGAAGGCAGATCCACCCTTTACCTGGTGGGCACAATCTAATCTGCTTCCGGCGAATATAAAGCAGGAAAAAGAGACAGGCCTAGCCTTCCAGCCTACATCTTTCTTCGTGCTGGATGCTTCCTGCCCTCGAACACTGGACTCCAAGTTCTTCAGTTTTGGGACTCAGACTGGCTCTCCTTGCTCCTCAGCTTGCAGACAGCCTATTGTGGGACCTTGTAACTGTGTAAATTAATACTTAATAAATTCCCAGCTGGTTGCGGTGGCTCACGCCTGTAATCCCAGCACTTTGGGAGGCCGAGGTGGGTGGATCATGAGGTCAGGAGATTGAGACCATCCTGGCCAATCTGGTGAAACCCCGTCTCTATTAAAAATACAAAAATTAGATGGGCATGGTGGCATGCGCCTGTAGTCCCAGCTACTCAGGAGGCTGAGGCAGGAGAATCGCTTGAACCCAGGAGGCGGAGGCTGCAGTGAGTCGAGATTGTGCCACTGCACTCCAGCCTGGGTGACAGAGCAAGACTCTGTCCAAAAAATAAACTCCCATATATATACAGATAGAAAGATACAGATATAGATATATACATATATACACTCACCTGTCTCAAGGGCAACACTTGAGCTTCTGCCAGAGCCCACTCACCACTTTAGGCATCAGCCAATTCATGTGTACCTACACACAGGTCTCTTGACACAAAGGATGGGATCTCACTTCTGTCATTTTCACCCAGAAAAGTTGTTGAGTAAAGACTCATGGGGTCACAATAGCAGGAGGGTGGAATGTCACCATTTCTCAAGCCCAGAAGCCCATCTTCTAAAAGGGAGGCTACTCAGGGTCCTCTAGGGAGGGTGAGGGATGGAATTTCATTCAAATCCTGCCACTTACCTGGAGAGGTGTCTTAGGCTCTGTGAGCCTGAGCTTAGTCATCTGTGAAATGGGACTGACGATACCATCCTTACAGAGCTGTCTGATGGGTAAATGAGGAAACCTCTTGAGAGAATATGGCATTGAGTGGGACTTAAATGGCCTTTAAATGGGACACAGCACTAGGCAATGGCTGTGCCTCAGTGCTAAGGCAGGCATTATGAAAAATCATTTCTCATTGCTCCCCCTTATGAGAACACAGACATCTAGTTGAAGAAAGCAAATGTCCCTGTGATATGCCTTGAGTTCAAAGTTTTGTAGACAGCAGTCTCTCTACTTCATGGGTGTTATCAGAACCTCATAAGAGCTGTTCAACGTCATGCTTCTGAGCCAACCCAAATTTAGTTTCCACAGGCGTGACTCTGAACTTACCTGTTCAGCTCAGAGACATCACCAGGGATGTAAGGTTTCGTGTTTGCCTCGTGGTTGCTCCTGGACTTCTTGGTATGTTAATATATTTATTAGAATATTCTAGACCTGTCCCAAAATGACCAGTGCAGGGGTTTTCAGATCGTGCATTAAGCAGCTACATCATATCAGAATTTTAGCCATCTGCTGCCTCCCTGAGAGATAAAAATCCAAGAGTTACTAGCATTTCTTCACACAAAATGTCTATTCTTTCATTAGGTAATAACTAAGTATGTATTGAACTAAAAACCCATTCTATTCCTTTGGAGGTGCCTTATGAGCTCTAATGTAATATAAAAGCATAAGGGAGATAAATATGTGGGCAATTTCAAGGGTTAATTCTGAAATAACTTTTTTCATATTAACTTTTAACTTGGTCAAGTTCAAGAAGTTGAAGATTTAAAAAAAAAATTCCTCCTTGGACCCCCTCATCACCCATTCAGCTACAGGCTACAGATCTCCCTGTCTCTGTCTCTCCCTCCCTTTTCCTGCTTCTCCTCCATATTTAGAGTACCAAAAAGAGTTTTCTACATCCTCTGTTAACATTTTTCACTTCCCACTCATCATCCCATTGCCCTATGGCTTCTGTCTCTGGATTGCAATGAACGTTCTTTCCAAAGTCACAATCCGTCCATTTCTTACTAGGTCCAGGTTTCATATAAATATATTAACATAGTGAATATTACTTTTAATGAGTTCCTAAAGTATGCAGGCTTGCAGATTGCTTCTTTCACCTACCAACAGAGCTTTCACATTTTCCCAGGCTCTAGAGCATGATGCACTGGACATAAGTCCAACTTGTCCCACTCTCTAACTGTTCAGTCTTAGGCAAAGTCCTTATTCTCTCTATCCCTCAGTTTTCCATCTGTAAAATGGAATTTTGCAAGAGTATTTAACTCATAAGTGTGTTCTGGGCACTGAATTATCCAATACATTAAAAGCATATAGTACATAAGTAATGTTGGCACTTTTAAATACTTTTCACATATCTTACTGGCATTAGTATCCCTGTAGTCATGAAAAATATTAGGATATTGGCCAATGTTTATTCATAATTATGAATAACCAGAGAGAGAGAACACGCAGGTGCTTAGTAATAATTCTAGAAGGAACAACAGAATTAGAAAAGCAACATTCGATAACTCTCATAGTTGTAAGTGATTCAGGTAAAAATAATAAATGCTCAGTTTGTACCAGCAAATCTCACAGCAGTCACTGAGTCATCATGGTAACCATGCTTGCCCAAAAAAGCTGGGAAAAAACCAAATAACCACCCTGATTGTATTCCTAATATATGCTTGGAACTGAGTAGGACTCATATGATGCATGGTAATTAACCTCAACTATCCCTTACAATAAACATTGCTGGCAGCTTCAGTGATATATACATTCATAATACATACACACCCACATACATACATGCTTGATCTCTCTCACCATGCCAGATCCCAGGAATTCATTGATGGAGATTTACTGAGTGGGTGGGTGGACAGGTAAAAAATTAGAACCTGGCCAGGCGTGGTGACTTATGCCTGTAATCTCAACATTTTGGGAGGCTGAGGTGGGAGGGTCACTTGAGCCCAGGAGTTTGACATCAGCCTGGGAAACATGAGACTCTGTCTCTACAAAAAATAAATAAATAGATAGATAAAGAATAAGTTAGTCACGTGCGGTGGTATGCACCTGGAGTTCCAGCTTCTTAGGAGTATTGCTTGAACTTGGGAGGTCAAGGCTGCCATGAGCACATCACTTTATTTTAGCCTGGACAAGAAAGCAAGATGCTGTCAAAAAAACCAAAAAACAAAAAAAAAACAAAAAAAATCCCTGCAAACCTTGCATTTCAACAGATTTATTTTTAGTACACATATAAAGTTGAAAGCTACTGAACTATGCTCTTTTAATGATTAATTTTTCTGGAGATGACCCCCGTAGAGTATCTCTGAGACATCTTTCAAATACTTTTTCCATCAGAAAATAGCCTGTGCCTTCAACCAGAAAAAATATTCAGCTATTACTATTTGGCTGCTGAGAAAATATAATAGTTCAGAGAAAATATAATAATTAGGTATTGTATTTAAAAATAATGCCATTTACAGTAGCTTCAAAAAGTATGAAATATTTATAGATAATCGATCCACAATTGTACAACACCTGCACACTCAACATTAAAAAACACTGCTGAGAGAATTAAAGGAGACTTAAATAAATGGAAAACATTCTGTGTTCACGGATCAGAAGACTTAGTATTGTTAAGATATCAGTTCTCCCAGATCTGATCTATAAATTTAATATAAATTCAATAAAACTTTTACCAAACTTTTAAAAAGGAAACTGACAGGCTGATTCTAACATTCATGTGAAAGTTTAATAGATCTAGCTGATACAAACAACTTTGAAAAAAAGGTCAAAGTTAGAGAACAAACACTACCTGACTTCAAGACTCTTTACAAATCTACAGTAATCAAGACAGTGCACTGTTGGCATCAAGGTAGAAAAAACAGATCAAAGAGACAGAATAAGGAATCCAAAACAGACCAAACCTACATGGATAATTGTTTTTTGACGAAGATGCAAAGGCAATTCAGTGGAGAAAAGATAGTATTTTTCAACAAATTGTGCTGGGAGAAGTGGTTATCTATATTCACAAATACAAACAGTTATCCGAATATCACACTATATACAAAAGTCAACTCAAAGTGGATCATATATATGTGTATATATACACACACACATATATACATGTATACATATGTGTATATATACTCATATGAGTATATATGTGTGTATATATACATACATATACACACATATATACATACATGTATATATGTATACATACATATACATACATATATACACATATCTATATTTGTGTATATATATATATACACATATATGTATGTGTATGTATATATATGTGTGTGTGTATATATATGTATATATAACCTAAAACTGTAAGACTTCTACCAGAAACACAGGAGAAAATCCTTGTGACTTTGGGCTAGGTAAAGACTTCATTAGTGAGACAAAACTACAATCTGTAGGTGAAGAAATCAATAAATTAGACTTCTTGAAAGTTAAAAACTTTGCTCTTCCAAAGACACTATTGACAATCCCTTGGCTGCGAGAAAATGTTTGGAAACTATTTATCTGGCAAAGGACTTATATCCAGAATACAGAAAATCTCACAAAACTCCTTAAGAAGAAAACAGACATGCCAGTAAATAAATGGACAGAAGAATTGAAAAGACACTCCACTACAGAAAATATACAGATGCCAAATAAGCACATGAAAAGATATTCAACATCATTAATAATTAGGGAAAGAAAATGAAAAGTACAGTGAGATACTATTACATCCCAGAAGAATGATCAAAATTTAAAAGACTGACCATACGAATCACTGGTAATTTTCTGGAAGCTAAAACCCTCATACACTGCTGGTTGGAATGAAAAATGGTACAACCACTTTGAAAACAGTTTGGCTGTTTGGCCATTTCTTACAATGTTAATCTTTCCTCTATCACAAGATCCAGGCACTGAACTCCTAAGTGTTGGCCCTTGAAATATAACATATATTTTCCCAAAAAGACTTCTTCACAAATGTTCATAGCAGCTTTATTTACAAGAGCCTCAAATTAAAAACCAAAATGTCCATAGACAAATGGATGGATAATGAAATGTTTGCTATAGTTGTATACTGGAATAGTATTTAGCAATCAAAAAGAATGAACTATATGAATAGATAAATGCAATAGATACATATAAAAATAAGTAGAGTGAATGAAAAAAGCCAGGTGTTGATTTTAAAAAAGAAACCACTTCTATGATTCCATTTAAATATATTTCTCTCGACATGTAAAGTAATATATTGTGACAGACATGCTGTGTTTACCTGGGGGCAAGGCAGTGGGAAAGGTAGGTAGGCCAGGTACTACAGAACTGAAATTGTGATGTCCTGGGAAATAATAATGGTATTTAGAACAATCTAGTTATCTTAGAGGACATAGCTGGATATCATTATAATAGGGCAAATTACATTGCAAGTATTAATTTGGAAAGCGCAAATTCTTGTACCTCACATTTGAGTATTTTTAGGTAGCACTTAATTAATTTCTGGCTTCTTAGAAAATTTAATTACAGAATAGACAAAAAATATGGAAACCATGGAAGAATGCATACTATAATCACAAATTGCTAGGAAGATCTTCTAACCTTCTAACTGTATAGTTCAGCACCCATCTGAGAAATACATGGGCATCACTGATAAGTATTCATAAAGGCAGAAAATATATGTAAATTTGTTGCAAATACATGTTAAACATCAAGTTCCTTCCTCAAGTGAACAATTCACTGCTTTATGATAAAGTAAGGCATCTCTTAGATGGGAATCAAGGTTACTACAAAGAGTAGTTTCTCATCTTCTGGACTATATTGTGAACCTCACAGGAGCTATTCCACAACGTGCTTTGTTCAGATCTATGAATTCATTAGAATCAGGCATCATATCTCACCAGCGAGGGAAGTGCCAGGGGTCTGTTGAGGACTGCTCCCCTTCAAATCTGGAGTAGAAGCTTCAGCACCCATCATGTCCCAGATCCTCACAACTAACCTCCTTCAGACACTTAATGTAAGTTCAGTCACATGCATGAAGAGTTGCACAGGCAGAAAGAGAATCCAGCCATTATTGTACATTCTTGGAGTAACTCTGTGCCTGGTACCGTACTAGGCACTGGGTTAGTGACAAATGACACTGACAAAATTGGGTAGTGATAATATCCAGAAGGTACAATGGGTTTCTCACCAGGGCCTTTTTCTTCTTCCTTATCTACCCCCTAAAAACAAATCTGAAAAGGAAGAAAAAGAGGCCTGAATTTACATACACATTCCTGATTCCACAGTAACCACAGGGCTATGGTCTTCTACCTCTTTATCACCGTAAGTTCCAGGAATTCTATGGGTGAGCATAATTATCCCCATTAAACAGAATGGGATGCTAAGCTCAGTCTTTGCCTGTATCATCCTCCCACAACCCTCCCTTACATGGGAAGTAGCCCTGAGACGCCTTGGAGCAGGATACCACACTCCCTGGGACCAGGAGGGACCCACCTCTTTTCTCACCAGACAGCCAGGGCACCGAGTCCCAAAGCAAGAACAAGGAGGCTTGGTTGGGATCCCTTGTCTTCCCACACTCCAGGGCAGTTCAGCCCTACATCTTCAGCTGAGGTTCAAACACCTGAAGGCAATCCTGTCTTTTTCACCAGGCCATGTAGGTCTCTATTGAAAAGTCGTCACAGTCAACCTTATGATGTCTGGTTTCTATGGCAACTGAGATGTACAGGCTTGTCCTCAACACCGGAAATGCCTCCTCCACACCGGAAATGCCTCCTCCACACAGCCCTCTGTCTTCTTGCCTTTCTTGGAAAGCAAAAAACCTTCACTCTTCAGACCACCACCTGAGAAAGCTTACTAATAAAAGGAACTAGACTGGGACCCAGGTAATTGGTGGAACTCTACCCTCTTTTGATAATAGGACAAAAGTCTGTGTTGTCGGGAATTTTGTTCACTTTAAAAGTAACCTTGAAGGAGTATCTTCACGACATAGAGACCCAGGGAGGTATCCTAAGGCTCTTGACAACGAGCTAGCCCTGAGGGGGAGAACATGTACAACTCACACACCATGCTAGGCAGTTAGGCATCTGTGGCAGAAAACCAGAGATACTGTTTATAATCATATGACTAAACAACCTAGGAACACCAAAATATGCCATTTAAGATATCTCTAAGTTATTTCAGGGAAGCAGGCTTGGAATAATATAGTCATTTAGTAGGCAAAAACCTAACCAATTCAATCATACAATGGTTTGTCTTGACAAAATCCTTATCCCCCATCCCAATATTTTATTCCATGTGAATGGACATTCACAACCAAAACATTTCTAGCCTCTGTGCACACTCCTTTGGCAGGAGAAACATGCTGCTTAGCTGGAGTCCTTCCTTCAAAACTCTTGGTAGTAAGCTACCTTTCAGAGGTACTCACTCTACTCTGCCAACAGGAGGGGATCTTACAATAGGCCCACAGATCTAGTCTTCTTTCTGTGTCTTGCTGGCTACTCAACTATTCCTATGGTCTTGCTTTACAATGCTTGAATCTTTAAGGCCTCCCGCCCAAGTAATCCACTGCTCCAAGTCTTAGCACTAAACCAACTAAGATACATAAATTTTAAAACTACAAGAGCTTTATTTCTTATAAAAGTCGTATTAGAGAATGTGACTTAGATTTGCTGTCACATGGGCTACAAATGAGCCCCGGAATCGACAGTATCCACCCAGCAGTGCTGCATTGGGATAGTCACAAATGCCAAGAATTGCAATGCATAGCAGCCTGATGTCTCCTAAAGGAGTCCTGTTTATGTGTGTTCAAGAAAACTGACTTCCTTGCCAAGGGCTATCCTTGTAGCAGGAGAAGTATTTCAGGACACTTTCCTGAAACACTAGTGAATATGAAGAAATACCCTTTGTTTGGAATGATTACTCATTAAGCCAAACTCTGAGGTTTTTCTTATGAAGTGGTTTATAGCAACATACTCTCAGTATTTTAATTTACGTGACTGTAGCAGAGGCTCATCTTATGGTATTAGGTTCCAATTCAAATAGTAGTGGAAAAATTACACATTGTGAAAATTTCCATTGGAAATCTCTTCAAGTAGGAATCAATGACATGTCCACAAATCTCTATCCACATATAAACTAATACTCGCATTACAGTCCAAATTATAACTAAGTTCCACCAAGCCTTCAAGAATAAGAGAATCCCTTTCTTATTCAATAACAGATCACAGAAAAAGTGGGAAAGCTCACCAAAACCCTAATGTTTTGGATATTTATTTCTCCTTAACCAATATCCCCAAAACAGCCATTTGTTATCGCTAGGATTCTGTGTATTGACTGGGCTGAGCTAGGTATTTTCTGCTTCATGGGGTATCTGTCACCTGGGGCTGTGTGGTCCATACATCTGGGACATCCAAGAGGCTCACTCACATGGATGATGACTGGTGCTGGTATCTCCTGGGAGCTCAGCTACGATTTTGCCTGGAACACCTTAGTTGGACACAGAGTCCTCCATGGGTAGGGTAGCCAGATAAACAGAAGATACTCAGTTATATTTTATTCCAGATAAATAATAATATTTTAGTGTGTGATGGTTATATTTATATGTCAGCTTGGCTGGGCTAAAGTACACAGATAGCCCATCAAATATTATTCTGGATGTTTCTTTGAGGATGTTTTTGAATGAGATTAAAATTTAAATTTCTGGACATTGTGTAAAGCAGATTATCATCTATACTGTGGATAGGCTTCATCTAATCAACTGGAAGTCTGTACAGAAAAAAAAAAGACTGACCTCCCCTGAAGCAAAGGGAAGTTTGCTGGTAGACGGCCTTTGGAATTAAACTGCAACATTGGTTGTTCCTTGGTCTGCATTCTGCAAACACACCCTGCAAATTTGGGCCTTCCAGCTATCGTAATCATGCTAGTCAATTCCTGAAAATAAATCAGTCTCTTCCCAACCCCTCTATTTAGATACATAGGTAAGATAGGTAGCTACACACACACACACACACACACACACACACACACACACACACACACACACACTGTATTGGATATGTGACTCTGGATGTGGCATGCAATATTATTTTATTTGAATTCAACTGGGCATCTCGTATTTTTATTTGCAACATCTGGCAACCCTAGGGGTGTAGCTTTTGGATATGTAAGTTTTATTTACCTTCTGACATGACATTTCCAATGAGGCAAGTCTAAGGAAAATGAGCAGGTAAGACAAAAAAAGGACAAAAGCTGGTAATACCTACTGTTGGTGAAATAAAGGGGAAACAGACTTTCAAATACACTGTTGGCACCACATTGATGTATCCATTTTCTGAGGCTCATATTATTAGAGCTTAATGACTTGAATGCCCTTTGTGCAGAAGTCCTATTTCTACCAACCAGGGAGTTTCAGCTGAGGGTTTAGAAAAGGCACATCAAGGTGACTCTTATGTGCATCCTGGTTAAGAAGCCCTGGCTGTGGGGGCAGGTCAAATTAATAAATGAGTTTTCTGCTTCAGGGAGGAACGATATCTCCTACTTACGGAGCAAAGTGTTTAGAGGGGACCAGCTCTAGTTTCTTTATGTTAGCGTCTGGATTTGATCTCGTGACAGCCCTGCTAGTGAGGTACCAGTATCCTCTCTTCTTCATGGATGTCTGTGACTAACAAACCATGTGCTCCTAACCACACAGCTGGATGGCAAAAAACTTGCTCAGCAAGCCTACTGCCAGAATCTGACAGCCTGGGCACCTTGAATTGCTGGTGGCAGATCTTCAGTATGAAGACATATACTGTTAAGCAGTTTAATCGCTGTTCTCCTTGTGTTTACCCTTCCTGCATTTCCAGCAGAAAACCAGGCTTGGGCCTCTTTCCCCGTGTCTCAGGGAAGGTTTATAGCAAGGCTGGAAGCAGAAGCAGTGTTTGATTCATCCTGTGTGGAAACTTAAAGTTAAGGATAAGGATTGTACTACTTGTACCTGGCAGGAAGGGGAAGGGTTCTAAGGACACAGAGAAAAGAGGAGAGAGATTTCTCTTGGACAGTGATGAGGTCAGAGTTCTACAGGTGCCCCTGGGAGTAGGAACCTGAACATTGCTCTATATCAATGTTTGGAGAAGCTCTGTATATGGTTCATCAAGGCTTAGCATCCAGCCATGAGACAGATTCTCCTGCTTGGTTGGAAGGATGGATAACTCAGGGTCGGGAAGTGTGGTAGGGCTGAAGGTAGCAAACCAGCTAGGGAAATGGTCAGCTCAGCCCTCAGCGGTGGGAACACATGCATGATAATGACTTGCCAGGCTGTATCTGGAAGATACATTTCCACAAATGGTTATTCTTTGTCAAAGAATAAAAAAAATAGTGAGTATTTTTAATATATACTGTCTAAAGTTAAAATCTCTTTACTAATGAATATCCCAAGCAACTAGAAGATGAGAGCACTTGTTTCTCTAGAGTTGTGCAATAATGGGCTTACCAATGTTAATATTTGTGGATGTAATATCCTATCACTGTAATGTTAGAATACTTCTCATTTTTCTCCATCTATTTCCACATTAATGGCATATTTCACACGTACATTTCTAAACACAAACATAACAGTCCCACTTTATGCCTCAGAATCTGTCCTTGAATAGTCCTAGAGTTTGATGAGAAAACCTGATAAGTGAGTTTGTGTTTATGCTGTGTCCTGTTTAAATTGAAATTGTGGAGTCATAAGAATGACATGCTACTGCAGGAGAACAAAATGGTAGACTGTCTTTGCAGAGACACCGGAGAACGTATATGAGAGAAGCAAGCATGGCCCCATCAACTGCTGCTCTCTCAAATCTGCACTGCAGAGAGTCCCTGGCATGTGTGCAGGAATGGTGATGGCAGCGTGGTCAAAATATAAAAATAGTCCCAAAGTTACCTTATTAGAGACATCTCAGAAACATTTTCAGAAGAAATAAATTCAATAAGTGTTTGCTACGATTTGGATGTCTGACTCCTCCAAACCTCATGTTGAAATCTGATCCCCAATTTTGGAGGTGGGACCTAACAGGAGGTGTTTGGGTCATGGGGGTGGATCCTTCATGAAAGTCTTGGTGCCATCCTTGCTGTAATGAGTGAGTCCTTGCTCTATAGTTCCCACAAGAGCTTGTTGTTGAAAAGAGCATAGTACCTCTCATCTCTTTCCCATCTTTTGCTATGTGGTCTCTGCACAAGCCAGCTCCCCCTTGGCCTTCATCATGAGTGGAGGCTTCCTGAGGCCCTCATCAGAAGCAGATGCCCAATCTTGAACTTTCCAACCATCAGAATTGTTAGCCACATAAAGTTTATCTCTTTATAAGTTATGCAGCCTCAGATATTCCTTTATAGCAACACTAAATGGACTAAGATAGTGGTATAAAAATATATAGTTTATTCCATTTACCTATCAGGACAACAGTGTGAAGGAAGTATGGTGAGTCCCATCTTGCAGACGATCAAGCTCTGGCTCACAGAGACTAAGACCCTCTCCAGATAAGTGGCAGAATGCCAATGGGATGCCATCTCTTACCCTTCCCCCACAATGGAACGAACAGCTTCCCATTTGGAAGATGACAATTTTATACTTCCCCAGTATTGTGCCCTAAGGGTACTCACTCAACAGCCCTTCACATTGAGGAAAAGGACAGTGGAAATGAAATCTTGACCTTTGGGCCATGAGGCACAGCTGTGGGGTCATATGGATTACCAGGTCTCTGAAGTTAACTGTAGGGTGAAATAAAGAAATGTAACCTCATGTGGAACAAGAAAGAACAGGGAAGAGAACAGAAAACAGCAGTCCCTCCAGGGATCACCTCTACCTTTCTCTGTCTTTGCTCCCTTCCCCCACCTCATTTGTCCCCTGCTCTTTGTGACAGTATGGGATGTACACAGGTATCTGAAGTACCCTGAGAGAGGACAGAAAGATGGGAAAACCCAGACCATGAGAAGGGTGGATCAGGCCACACAAGTCCTGGAGCCCATGCCCTGGGTGTTGGCTCACCCACCAGGCGCTCCATCTCTACCTGCTTCTGTGTGCCTCACCATCACTCTACCACACAGCAATGAAGCTCTCACATAACAGAAATATCCACTCTTCAAGGTAGGCTAGCAGGAGAAGTGATTTACCCCTGAGACAAGAACATCTCACAGTCACTGGTTGGGTCTGGCACCAAGATGCAGAGAAATCTCTGGTCTCTCTTGCTCCAGTGTCCTGAACAGCAGACAATATGAGGTTTTCATCAAGGCCTTTGGGAGCGCAAAGGAAACATACTTCTCTCATGCAGACAGGGGGACAAGAAACATAGGGGGACAGGAAAACCTGGGAAACAGGAAGAAATGGGGTGTGTGGTGACTTCATCCCTTATCCCAAACTCCATTTATGGGGTCCATGACTCAGTTGAATAGAAATGGTGGAATCACCTTCTTCCCTTCCCCCAGCACCGTCAGGGCACTCATTCCACCACACAAGAAATGACACTGATTCACCATAAAATTCGAAACATGGGAGTGTTTTCCTTCTCTCCACATGCTCTCTAGTCACGTGGAAAATAGTTACTATACACTAGAGAAACTTGGCAAACCCCACCTTAATTAAATGATGAAGTTCAACATCACCAGTGATATTAAGTAGTCATCCTAACTGCCAGATGTAATGTGACAAGAGGGCACTTGAACTCAATGGTATTCTTTCTCAAAACACATAACCCTTGTCTAATCACAATAAGAACAACTGGCTAAGCCTATATTCCTCATTACTGTCAGGGTCATGAAAGTCATCTGGCAGTTCCTCAAATGGATAAGCAGGGAATTACCAGCAATTCCACTCTTAGGTACATACTCAAGAGAAGTGAAAACATAAGTCTACCTGAAAACTTAAACACAAATGTATGTTGATTCGCCATTCATGTTAGCCAATAACTAGAAATAATCCAAATGACCATCAACAGATAAATGGGTAAAAAATGTAGTCTATTCATATAAGATTTTCAGCCATTAGAAAGAATGACATTATGACACATGCTACAGTATGGATGAAACTTGAGTATATATCATAACACGGTGAAGGAAGCCAAACAAAAAAGACCAAATATTGTATGATTCCATTTACATAAAGCATCTAAATAGGCAAATTCATAGACACAGAAAACATTTGTGATTGCCAAAGCTGAAGAAGGAATTAACTGTATTCAAGCACGACAGGATTTTTGGAGGTAATGGAAATGTTTAAAGCTTGATTGTGGTGATGGTAGCACAACTCTACACATTTACTAAATTCATCAAATTTTACCCTTAAAATGGGTAAATTTCATTATCTCTATGGCATATTGGAAGAAAGCTGTTTAAAAATATGGTCTTCTGGTCTTCTGTTGTACCACAGTAATGACCAAACACTTTCATACAAAAGAATTGGCGCATGTTTTATATAAAAATAAATGCATATAAAAGAGTGTCTGTGTCCTAGCCCTGCTACCTCTGTCCTGTGTAACTCCAAGCAATGATCATTCGTCTTCCCCCTTCCCCCTCATGCTACATAAGGTTGTGTTTGTGTGCAAAATTTGATATCATCTAATCACTTCCACATCTTTCAAATATGACAATGACTTAAGAGTGGGTCCTGAACTCTGCCATCCTATGTGATAGGATGTCACCATTACTAATTTCTTCACTCCTCTGTGGCTGTCCTCACATGCCTCCCCTTGGGGAACCTAAATGGCACCAAGTCGATGTGTGTCACCATGTCAATACATATCAAAGAGTGAACACCACTTACATAAACAATTTTCCTTGTAGAAATTCATCTTCAGAATGTAGTGAAGAATGTTGATAAGCATCTGATTATAAGGACTGCCATCCTGATAATTATCTTTTGTCACTTCTGGGCCTGAATTTAGGAAGAGAGACCAAATGAGACACAAACTCACGAAGGGACAGAGGGAAATGTGGTTGTCAGCGTGTGCGCGTGCGACACACACACACACACACACACACTCACACAAACTGAGACATTTATCATGTTGTGTTATAATTCTCCTAAGACAGCTTGCTGGACTCAAGGAAGACACATTTAACTCACTGCTGCAAACAGCCACAGGAACTGTGCCTGAAACTGTGCCCTTCAGCAGTGCACAGACTCTGAAAAGATGCCATCCACACAGTGTAAATAATAGGAAATATCAGAACAGTCTGAATAACATAGGGTTGTGAAAATTGATTATGTCACATCCATAGGATAGAACTCTAGAAGCAGCAAAAATGAGTTATAATGAAAGCAATGAGGGATGACTTCTTGCATACCAGATTAATGATTCACATTCTTTCTAATGTGTGGAGAAACAGGTATTTTTATACTGTATATAGGTAATATAAATTAGTAATAGTATTTTAAAGTCATTATTAACATAAAATTTTATAGTTCAAAGGTTTTTAAAATGACACTTTCAGGAACTTAATAAATGCTTACAAAAATATTTGCATATACATATGCATGGTGTTAAGTACACTATTTTTGGTCATAGAAATAATGGTAAGGAAACTAAATTTTCATTGCTAGGATAGTAGTGAAGTAAATTTGAGGGCATCCACACAATGAAATACACAGTCCAAAAAAAAAAAGTGAGATTTTTTTGTATTTTAGTATTTTAAGATGTTATCATATATTTCCATGACAAGATAGTTATAGTAAGAGCAAACTTGGGTTACAAAGATGATAAAAGATCTGCATCCATTTTAGCTTACCCAGGTCTCCAGCTATTTATCCATTTGTCTCAAAGCATTTAAAAAATATATTTATTCCTCTGACACAGTTTTCTCTTCCACATAGTAAGAGGCTCCACTTTTTAAATGGAGGCTGACAGTATTCCTACACATTGGGAATGCCCAATTTTCACTCAGACTTTTCTAGAAAACTCTGTAGGGCGGGCTTGGGCCACAACCCCCTCCTTCTCACTTTCCTGCTGCGATATTCAAGCTGCAGTTCAGGCTTCAGTCACGAGGGGGGCACCACCGTACCACCATTGTCAAATATTTCCACAGATGTGTTTGCAAGGAGCAAAAAAATATTCCTCACTTAAAACCTAGCATATGAATTTACATATAGAATAACTCTAATTCTGTCAGAATAAAATTGATAAGTATAAAATAAGACAGTAAAATTCTCTACTCTGGGGCATCCATAAGATGAAACATGAGCTACCTCTAGCGCACACTGGCAGCCCTTGGTAGGCAGAACTTTTTTACCTACAGACAGCCATCCCCCTGTATCCATCATTTTTGTGGATTATAAAATAAGCATATTTAAGGGATATCTAAATCTGAGATTGGTAGTCCAGGCCTGGTCTGAACTGAAAATAAGCCTGCACCTGTGAGCCGTATTTGGGTGGTGGAGCTAGAGGAGCTAGAAACACACACACACACACACACACACACACGCACACATACACACACACAGAGTCAATTTACTGTTTTAAATCTACTTTGTTTTCCCAAGAAACTGAATACAATGAATCCTTTTCCAAATTACTGAATTCAGTTACACATTACTGGTGTCGATCTATTAACAAGTAGTTTCTTTATCCAAATTTTTATCAATATACATTTTCCTGAAACAAACTTTCTTTTTTTTTTTTTTTTCTTTCTTTCTTTTTTTTTAAAGACGGGGTTTCACCATGTTGGTCAGGCTGGTCTTGAACTCCCGACCTCAGGTGATCCGCTCGCCTTGGCCTCCAAAGTGCTTGGATTACAGGCGTGAGCCACTACGCCCAGCCACAAACTTTCAAACAATATACAAAAGCATATTCATAAATTGGAATAAACCTTTATCACTCACTGGTCCAGCTTCTATGCTGTGACCCAAGAGCATCTGTTGTCCCTGGTATGGTGCATACTCTTCAGATATGTCCCTGTAGGTGAGGTGCACACAATCGCATTCATCGCCCCCCCCATGCACAGAGTCTTCTCCAAAAGTGCAATCACAGTCCTCATCTTCTTTTGCAACTTGCCCTTTCCACTTTATATTATATTTAGGGTTGATATTTGTATCTTATTAGTTCCTGTGGTTTTGGCATAGTTAACATGTTCATTGTTCATGTATGTATGTGAATTATCTGTTGAAATAGTTGCTAATTTTTTGTTACAGAGTGTGCTTCATAAATCATGGATACTAACCCAATATCTGAAGTGTGGTTTGCAAATGTTTTCTCCTTTGTTTTAATACAATTCTTAGTGGCTTTTTATTTATTTAGAAAGTGTATTAAATTTCAATAATTTGAGTTAAAAGCTATACAGTTCATAATTTAAAAGAAGAAAACATTGAACACCACCACAGGAAGCAGGTACAGTCAGCCTGGAGGAAGATTATTGCATTCAGAGCCCTGCAGGCATTAAGGAAAAAAGGAAAAAACTCTGGAGTATTCCAGAGTAAGCTGCTGATCAGCAGATACCAAAGTTTTCTCTTTGATTTACATAACTCCCCCTAAAGGCAGTACCATCATCTGAATAGTGGTCAGAATGATTGGTATCTTAAATAGCTGTTAGGATTAAAGAAGAAGATCCTCATACAGAAGGATTCAGGGTAAAAGTTCAGTCACAATCAGCCAGCCCAGGGCCCAAGGAGCAATCAGCACATGTGAATTGAAACACCTGTGAAGTGCCTTCGTTGTGCAACTTAAAATAACAAAAAGAAAGGAAAACATACACATTGCCAGCACTTGTAATACAAAATTAGTCCAAGTTCTAAATGTAATGCAGCCCTAAAGCAACCAAGGAATTGGGCCTGGACACATGAAATGAACTCCCCCAAAATACTGTCTTCTTTTACGAGCATGGCCCAGATTAGATTCTAGATGTAGAGGACAGGCCTAGAAGAGAAATAGTGAGAACGAAGACAAAAAATTCAGCCTAGACAAATGGGAAAATGTTTCATGTTCAGATACACTGAGACATTGTATTGGGATAGCAAGCAATTGGAAAATGAAGACTCTGAACACATCAGAGTTTTAAAATGAAAATAGTATTTGCAGAATGCATTTCTGCTTCCTACAGCATATAAACTGAGAAAATGAGTGTTCCCATTTTAGTAGCTCTGAAAGAAAATACACATGGCAAGTAGGCATATACACTTGTCACACTGTTGAGATGTGGGATGTGCATTTGTTCTTCTTGTGTTTCTTCCTTTCTCTTTTCCATTACATGCCCCACTAACTACAGATAAAACATCCAACAAAATAAGACCACATTTCATGTAGAGATATATACATGTTAAAAATTGTAATGAGATGTGTTAAGAATGAAATATCCAAATTCTTGTTAGTGACTACTCCAAGGAAAACAGCAGCTAATGCAATCAGAAAAGACTAAGTAAGTTTCTACTGTATATGTAATGTTTTATTTCTTAATATGAGTACATAGAAGTATCTTACACTTTTGAATTTTTATGTCTGAAATATTTAACATGCAATGTTTGTATGAGTTTTAATTCTGATTTAAAGCATGATTCATATTAATTTAGAAATTGTAGAACATACAGTTAATTCCAGAGATAAACATATACTAGGCAATCTTACCACTCTTTAACTTTAAAAAGTACGTATTTGTGCATTCCTCCCATTATATTCCTCTATATAAATGTGAGTTTATATATATAAATGTTTTATTTTTAATGGTTTAACAAAATTCTTTAATACAATTTATAAAAATGCATCTTTGAGAATAATTTTCTCAGCTTGAATTGTTTTCCACACCCAAAGAAAATACACAATTATCAGCACTCACACATATATACACTCAAGACTACAGTGACATTCTCTACATATAACTATATTTGATATAGCTTGAACTGCAGAAAAATCAAGACAATTCCAAAAAGTGACTGCAGGGTAATTTTTTTTCTCCAGAACACTTGAGAAACAGTAAAGCTATTTCAATAAAAATCTTTCTTTGATTGACAAAAGTTGAAACTCACACTTAAATAAAAAAAGATCCAAATCAAGATCCTCTCCACCCCACCCCCTCATCCCTCAATTAATCCCCTTTAGGGCCATATTTTCTCTTGCTCCTAAGAAAAAAATCTGGAATTTTAAATATTCCCAGTTTTCTATGCACACTTGGAATTAGGCAAATGTGTTCAGATCAGCCAGCATTTCTGTATACACATACAGAAAATACATGAATATGTGTATATACATCTATATACATACATGCTGTGTATTTATTGCATGTGGTCTCACATATCTAGACAGTCGACATTGCTAGAGGTCCTGAAACCAGTTATGAAATGATCTCAAGAATACACTGAATTCTATGTGACTCCCAAGTCCCCATCCCTAACCATTTGGATACCATCATTTTCTGTGTAAGGGCTGAGACCAGCACAGGGAAAGTCACTTCCCATGGCTCCCGCAGGCAAGGACAGATCTGGTTCTGGGACCCAGAACTCTTGATTTCAGTCTGTTGTACAGCAGACCCATCTTCATGCTCTGTTATTCTGTAATATCTTTCTTCTGGGGTTCAAAGAAAGGTTCCCATTCTGGTGTCAAAAAGGAAAGTAAGCCAACCTATCTCCATCCTTCCCTGCCTCCTATTCTTCCCAGTCTCTAATACTCACAATTCTACTCTATTTCCATGAGCTCATTTAAAAAATTTTTTTTAGTAGTAGCTGGTTAACTGTCACACAATTATAGCTAGACAGGAAGAATGAGTTTTGGTGTTCTGCTATAATTTATTGTATATTTTCAAAGGCTGGAAGAGAAGATTTTGAATGTTTACAACACAAAGAAATGGCAAAGTTTGAGGGGATGGATATGCTAATTACCCTATTTGCTCCTTAGACATTGCATACACATATGGGAATATCACTTCATATCCCATAAATGTGTACATTACATGTCGACTAAAAATTAAAGGAAAAGGGGGAAGGTAAAAGAAGAACATATCAAATAAAAAGTTAACAAAACAATCATTTTCTTACTGATTTCTGCCATCCTCAGTATCTCATCCTAAAGAGAAATGGTACCAAAGTTATTCATCATATAAATATATATACATTTCTTTTCCTGATGGTTCAAATCTACTGATCTCTTTGAGATGTTCATGTTTTAACTGTTAGAACAGTTAGTTACCCTTAGTAAACCTGATCTTGCTATTATGTTTTGTTTTATATATGTGCAAAACATATTCATGTACATATGTTCTTTCTTCAAATCATCATGTTGTATATATTTTTCAGCAACTTCTGTTTTCCACTCAGTATGACAGCCCAGGATATTAATTTGAATTCATTTACTTATTGTAATTTGGTAAATTTTTGAAAGTTTAATGACTATGTATATTGCATTTTATGTGAATTATCTGTCCATATATTTTGACGATTTGTCTACTCATTATTAAGACTTCTTCTATATCAAGGATCTTATGTATTAATTATTCTAAATACCAATTAAATATAGACAGCAAATAAACATATGAACTAGTGAAAGACTGTACAATTTCTGTGTTTAAATGCAATGTAACAGAACTGAACACAAATGACCAAAGACATCAATCATATTGATAACAATAAATTGGCTTAACTTATCTATTAAAAGAAAATTATTTTCAGATTACCTATTGAAGCAAAATCCAAAGTTACGCTTTTTCAAGTGATATACATAAAACAAATGTATTCATATAGGGTAAAAATGTAACGATAAATATATACTAGGCAGTTGCCAGTATAAAGAAAGAGTTACAATCTTGACAATTAAGAGAGAAAACTTGAGACCCAAATGGATTTAAGAGACAAAAAAACACAGTTGATAAAGCTAAATGCTACAAATCACAAGGAAGATGGGAGATATTAATACTTATATACCCAATCGTGGTAAAAATATTGATAGAGCAAAAACTACAATAAGTGCAAAGAGAAGTAGGAAGAAGCACACCATTTAAAAATAGATGATTCTACCACATTTCCTATAATCCAAAAACGTTTAGGTGGAGAAAAATTTAGTAACCGTAGAGAACACCTAAGCAACATAATTCCAAGGGCAGATCTTACAGATACACTTATTCTAAATTGTGAAGCCTAATATTAGACAACACACCTACTTTCATATAAACATGGATCATTCATGAAAATTGATTCTATCTGAGGCTGTTAAACAAAACTTGCACCCAAATGGAAATAGATTAAATTTGCAGAATTTGGTGCATATAATCATAATGAAAACAGAGCATGTATGAATTTAGCTAGAGTAGCTTTCAGAGACTATTTTAAAACATTAAATACCTATATCAATAAAAATGAAAATAAATGAGTTAAACACTCAATTCAGAAAGCCTGATAAAGAACCACAATGTAAACTAAAAAAAAAAAAAAAAATGGAGACGAAAAGAATGCTTACTGGTAAAAATAGAAGTGAATGTGAAAATAAATAACATCCCAGTTAGCAGAGTTGGGATGAGAAGGAAGCAAACATTGATGTTGTGAATAATGTGTCAAAAACTGTGCTGGGATCTGGTGAGGGTTTCCTCCTAAACTCCCCACAACACTCTCTCAAGTGTAAGAATCAAGCTTGTGTGTGTGTGTGTACATATGCATATAGACATTTAATGTTAAATTAGCTAGCTGGAAGACAAGAACACCTATAGTATTTATGTGCGTGTGTGCTTGTATATAGACAAATATGCAAAAGAATACTATATTTTGTCTAGGGACACTCTCATATGTAGTAAAGGACTAAATAAACAATGTGGGATAGTAACTACCCTATTCTGGATACTGATTATCTCTAGGAGGGAAGAAAGGATCAGGAAGGAGTAAAGTTTTTCTTAACTTGGATTAATTTTATAGTTCTCTATACTCTTTATAAGTAGCAGAGGTTTTAGGGGACATAGCGGTTTTTGATTTTTTTTTTCATAAGTACAATCCATACTCACCAAAGGCTTAATAGTGAGCCAAGTGGAGAAGTTAAAAATATCGGTCCCATCATAGACTGGGTGCAGTGGCTCACACCTGTAATCCCAGCACTTAGGGAGGCCGAGGCAGGTGGATCACCTGAAGCCAGGAGTTCAAGACCACCAGCCTGGCCAATATAGCAAAACCTGTCTGTACTAATAAAAAAAAAAAAAAAATTTGTTAGGTATGGCATCTCACAACTGTAATCCCAGCTACTCAGGAGGCTGAGGCAGGAGAATTGACTGAACCTGGGAGGCAGAAGCTGCAGTGAGCTGAGATCATGCCACTGCACTCCAGCCTGAGTGACACAGCAAGATCCTGTGTCAAAAAAAAAATCAATCCCATCATGGTTGAAGTTAACATTGGGCTATGTTCTTTGACTGGGATTTTTTAGTGTATACACGTATGCACATGTACTATACATGCATTACATATACAACTCATATAATAATTAATATGCCATATTTATAGTTTAGTACCCTGTATTTTTTATTTCAGTTTTGCTTTTACCTTAAGTACTAATATGTGGATGAGGCATTCTGGTTAATTACAAGGTAAACTATATGATACAACTTTTTTTTTTAAGGTTCTTGCTCTACCCCTCAGGCTATAGTACAGTGGTGTGATCACAGCTCACTGCAGACTTGACCTCCTGGGACCAAGCAATCCTCCCACTTCAGCCTCCTGAGTAGCTAGGACTACAGCCATGTGCTACCATCCCTGCCTAATTTTTAAAATTTTTTTGTAGAGATGGGATCTCACTATGTTGTTCAGGCTCATCTTGAACTCCTGGGCGCAAGCTATCCTCCTGCCTCGGCTTCCCAAAGTTCTGTGATTACAGGCATGAGCCACTGTGCCTTGCCCCAACTTTGCTTTCCAATGAACCCTTTTCCAAGTTGATCCAGCCTCAGTTCTTAAATAATGCATCTGATTGGAAATGGCATACATGTAGATATTGAATAATATATATTTGGATCTACTCATAAGATTTCTATAGACTTCCTTTATATATCAAATACTCTGTCCAAGTTATTTCATTATAGGTTCATGAAACATAATAATTGGCCATGTATTCCTACTCCTATTATTCACCCTTTAGATAGGTGAAATGAATAATAATAATACAATATGCTAACAATTATAGGGTATATAGTATTGATAGATAAATTGCTTACTATAGATCATACAACCAAAAAGTGATGGTTCCCAGAGTCAAATTGAGAAACTTCTCACCCCAAAGTCCACATCTCTAATCACTGTTTCTACACTGAGTGCTCCTCTGTGTTTGGGCTGAGGCCAACAAAGGGGAAGGGACTTACTTAAAGACCTGTGGTCAGTTGATGGGTTTTGCAGCTGGGGTACAAGGTTAATGATTCCCATCTTCACTCTAGCTGGCCCAATAATATTTCTGGATCTTCTGCACTATTTATGCTTGAGGCTCAATAAGAAATTCCAGAGGGATCATGGCAGATGGGAGGCAAGACTAGATTGTAGCTCCTAGGCGGACAGAGAAGTGTGTGGAAACTCGCATCATGTACTTTTGCTCCAGAACTACTGCAGGAATAAACCAGGAAAGCTGATAAAACCCACAGACCTTCTGAAGGAAGCAGATTGCTCCTGCAGGACCTGGGAGACACCCCAAATACTGTGAGTGCCCAAGCTGTGGAAATGCAAAAGGGGATCATCCATCCCCAAAACCACACCCTTACTGGGGAACCTGAAAGTCTAGATCATGGAAGAAGATTCTGACCTTACCTGCAGCTGAGTCAATTCAGGGAGCTAAGCGAAATACAGGGGTAGAGGAAGCAGGAGGACAAGGCTGTGGGCTCCCTGGGTCCCTTAGAAAGCCATTCTGCCTTGTTTCACAGAAGTCCTTGGGGGAGGGCTACCAGAGGTACTGGGAAAAGACCACAGGGGAAAAGGAAGCCTCCAGCTGAACTCTGTAACAATTCCAACTGAATAGGAAGTCTCCTGGACAGAACTCAGGGGAGAGCGTGAATCTGCTGTGCAGACGCCACAGGCAGGGAGGCACGAAGCCCAGCTTGCTTTTGCAGCTTGGAGGCTGGTAGCCTGGGGCAATCTCAGCCCAGCTCACCCACTTCCTGGAAACACACTCGGTGCTGTTGAGGGGACCATGGTGGAGCCAGACCAGCCTCTTGGGTTGCGTGGGAGCTGGGTGAGGCCTATGACTGCCAGGTTTCCCCTACTTCCCTAACAACTTGCATGACACAGCAGAGGCAGCCATAATCCTCCTAGGAACATAACTCCATTGAACTAGGGACTACATTCCCATCCTCCACAGCAGCTACAGCAATACCCACCTAAGGGGAGTCTGAGCTCTAGACATGCCTAGCCCTGCCCCCCACCTGATAGTCCTTCCCTACCCACACTGGTAGCTGAAGACAAATAGCATATACTCTTGGGAGTTCCAGGGCCCCACCCACCACCTGATTCTTCCTATACTACCACAGCTGATGCTCTCTTCAAGTGCTACCTCCTGGCAGGAGGCCAACCAGCACAAAAATAGTGCATTAAACAACCAAAGCTAATGACCCTCACAGAATCCATTTTAGCCCTCTGCCACCTCCACTGGAGCAAGTGCTGGTATCCACAGCTGAGAGGCCTGCAGATGGTTCACATCACAGGACTCTGTGCAGACAACCCGAAGTTCTAGTCTGAGCCCGGTAGACCTGCTAGGTGGCTAGATGCAGAAGAGAGATAACAATCACTACAGCTCAGCTCTTAGGAAACCATATCCCTGGGAAAAGGGGGAGAGTACTACATCAGGAGAACACCCATGGGACAAAAGAATCTGAACAACATCCTTGAGCCCTAGATCTTCCCCTCTGACATAGCCTACCTAAATGAGAAGGAGCCAGAAAAACAATTCTGGTAATATGACAAAACAAGGTTCTTTAGTACCCCCCCCAAAAATCACACTAGCTCACCAGCAATGGATCCAAGCCAAGAATAAATCCCTATTTTCCTGAAAAAGAATTTAGAAGGTCAGTTATTAAGCCAATCAAAGAGGCACCAGAGAAAGGTGATGTCCAATTTAAGGAAATAAAAATAAAATGACACAAGAAATGAGGGGAGATATCTTCAGTGAAATAGCAAAAATAAAAAACAATCAAAACTTCAGGAAATAATGGATGAACTTACAGAAATGCAAAATGCTCTAAAGTCTCAGCAATAGAATCGAACAACCATAAGAAAGAACTTCAGAACTCAAAGACAAGGTTTTCAAGTTAACCCAGTCCAACAAAAACAAAGAAAAAATAATAAGAAAAAATGAACAAAGCCTCCAAGAAGTCTGGAATTATGTTAAATGACTAAATCTAAGAACAGTCCATGTTCCCAAGGAAGAAGAGAAATCTAAAAGTTTGGAAAACATATTTGGGAGAATAATTGAGAAAACTTCCCCAGTCTTGCTAGAAACTCAGACATCCAAATACAAGAAACTCAAAGAATGCCTGGGAAATTCATCTCAAAAAGATCATTACCTAGGCAAATTGCCATCATGTTATCTAAAGTTAAGATGAAGAAAAGAATCCTAAGAGCTGTGAGGCAAAAGCACCAGGTAACCTATGTAGGAAAACTTATCAGATTAACAGCAGATTTCTCAGCAGAAACCCTACAAGCTAGAAGGGATTGGGTCCCTATCTTTAGCGTCCTTAAATAAAACAATGATCAGCCAAGAATTTTGTATCCAGTGAAACTAACCTTTATAAATGAAAGAAACAGTCTTTTTCAGATGAACAAATGTGGAAAGAATTTGCCAATACCAAGCCAGTACTATAAGAAATGCTAAAGGAGCTCTAAATCTCGGAAACACATCAAAACAGAACCTCTTTAAAGCGTTAATCTCACAGGACCTACATAACAAAAATACAATTTGAAAAAAAATCAAGGTATACAGGAAACAAATAGGACAATCAATGGAATAGTATCCCACTTCTCAATACTGATCTTTAATATAAATGGCCTAAATGCTTCACTTAAAAAGACACAGAATTGCAGAATGGATAAGAATTCACCAACCAACTATCTGCTGCCTTCAAGAGACCAACCTAACACATAAGGACTCATATAAATTTAAGGTAAACAGGTGGAAAAAGACATTCCATGCAAATGGCACACCAATGAGCAGGAGTAGCTATTCTTATGTCAGACAAAACAAAATTTAAAGCAACAGCAGTTAAAAAAGACAAAGAGGGACATTATATAATGATAAAAGGCCTTGTCCGATAGGAAACTATCACAATCCTAAGTATATATGCGCCTAACACTGGAGCTCCCAAATTTATAAAACAATTACTACTACACTTAAGAAATGAGGTAGACAGCAACACATTAATAGTGGGGGACATCTATACTCCATTGACAGCAATAGATAGGTCATCAAGACAGAAAGTTAACAACAACAAAAAAAAACCAATGGATTGAAACTATACCCCAGAACAAATGGACTTAACATATATTTACAAAACATTCCATCCAACAACCACATAATATACATTCTATTTAACAGTGCATGGAACTTCTCCAAGATAGACCATATGATAAGGCCACAAAACAAGCCTCAATAAATTTAAGAAAATTGAAATTATATCAAGCACTCTCTCAGACCACGGTGGAATAAAACTAAAATCAACTCCAAAAGGAACTTTCAAAACCATGCAAATACATAGAAATTAAATAACCTGCTCCTGAATCATCATTGGGTCAAAAACGAAATGAAGATTAAAATTAACAAACTGTTCAAACTGAATGACAGTAGTGACATAGACTATCAAAACCTCTGGGATACAGCAGAGGCAGTGTTAAAGGACAGTTCATAGCCCTAAACACCTATATCAAAAAGTCTGAAAGAGCACAAACAGACCATCTAAGGTCACACCTCCAGGAATTAGAAAAAGAAGAACAAACCAACCCCAAACCTGGAAGAAGGAAGTAAATAAAGATCAGATCAGAACTAAACAAAATTAAAGCTAGGAAAAACAATACAAAAAATAAAGATAAAGGAAGCAAAAAGCTGGTTCTTTGAAAAGATAAATAAAATTGATAGACCATCTGCAAGATTAACCAAGAAAGAGAAAATCCAAATAAGCTCAATTAGAAACAAAACGGAGATATTACAACTGGCACCACAGAAATACAAAAGAACATTGAAGGCTACTATGAACATCTTTATGCAAATAAACTAGATAACCTAGAAGAGATGGATAAATTCCTGGAATATACAACCTTCCTAGATTAAACCAGGAAGATACAGAATCTCTGAACAGACCAACAACAAGCAGCAAGATTGAAATGGTAATTTTAAAATTGCCAACAACAAAAAAGTCCAGGACCAGATGGATTCATAGCTGAATTCTATCAGACATTCAAATAATCATTGGTCCCAATCCTATTGACACTATTCTATAATAGAATTTTTTATTATTATTATTATTTTTTTATTAAGACGGGGTTTCACCATGTTGGTCAGGCTGGTCTTGAACTCCCAACCTCAAGTGATCCGCCCCGCCTTGGCCTCCCAAAGTGCTTGGATTACAGGCGTGAGCCACCACGCCCGGCCGACACTATTCTAAAAGACAGAGAAAGAGGGAATCCTCACTAAATCATTCTGTGAAGCCAGTATCACCTTAATACCAAAACCAGGGAAGGACATAACAAAAAACTACAGGCCAATATCCCTGATAAACATAGATGTAAAAATTCTTGGCCAGGCGTGATGGCTCATGCCTGTAATCCCAACACTTTGGGAGGCCAAGGCAGGTGGATCAATTGAGGTTGGGAGTTTGAGACCAGCCTGGCCTACATGGTGAAACCCCATATCTACTAAAAATACAAAAATCAGCCAGGTGTGGTGGTGCATGCTTGTAATCCCAGATACTTGGGAGGCTAAGGTGGGAGGATCACTTGAACTTGGGAGGTGGAGGCTACAGTGAGCCAATATCACGCCACTGTACTCCAGTCTGGGCAACAGAGTGAGACTCTATCTCAAAAAAAAAAAAAATCCTCAACAAAATACCAGCAAACTGAATCCAACAACATATCAAAAGGTAATCCACCATGATCAAGTAGGTTTCATACCAGGGATGCAGGCATGGTTTAACATACACAAGCCATAAATGTGATATATCACATAAACAAATTTAAAAACAAAAATCACATGATCATCTCAATAGACAAAGGAAAAGCATTTGACAAAATCCAGCATCCCTTTATGACTAAAACTCTCAGAAAAACTGGCATACAAGGGGCATAACTCAATGTAATAAAAACAGTCTATGATAATAATCAGTCTAACAACTTTTGAACCTAGTGATCAATCTTAACATTATAAAGAGGAGAAACAACTAGATACAATTAACCTCCTTCTGGTATGCTATAGGAATAAACACTACCACATAGTAGGTACTTCTGCCAAAAAATCTGAATTGGATCAAGACTATAAATCTAATACAAATTTAAAGGAAAAAAAGTTGCCAGTGGAACATAATAAACAACACAATGAGGATATAAGTCAGCAAAATCCACAAAGCAAATTCCACAGGGCAAAATACCTTAAGCAAATAAACTGGAAGATGTGATGGTTAATTTTATGTGTTAACTTGACTGAGCAACAAGGTGCCCAGATATTTGGTCAAACTTTATTCTGGGCTGTGCACATTGGCTCATGCCTGTAATCCCAGCACTTTGGGAGGCCGAGGCAGGCAGGTCATTTGAGGCTAGGAGTTCAAGACCAGCCTGGCCAACAGCAAAACTCTGTCTCTACTAAAAATACAAAAATTAGCCAGGCATGGTGGCAAATACCTGTAATCCCAGCTACGCAGGTGGCAGAGGCAGGAGAATTGCTTGAACCTGGGAGATGGAGGTTGCAGTGAGCCGAGATGGTGCCACTGCACTATAGCCTGGGCAACAGAGTGAGATCCTGTCTAAAAAAAAAAAAAAAAAAAATAGTTATTCTGGGTGTGTCTTTGATGGTGTCTCTGGATGAGATTAACATTTAAATGGGTGAACTGAGTAAAGAAGATTGCCTTCTCTAATGTACACAGGCCTCATCCAATCAATTGAAGATCTGAACAGAACAAAAGACTGACCAGGAGGAATTTCTCTGCCTCATTTCCTGAACTGAAACGTTAAGTCTTTTCCTGCCTTTGGACATGAATTCAAATCACCTTTTCTTGTGTCTCTAGCCAGCAGGCTTTTCCCCTGGAATTTACATCATTAACTCTCCTGATTCTCAGACTTTCAGTTTTGAATATGAACTACACCATAGGCTCTGCTGGAAATCAAGTTTAGCTACTGCAGATGTTGAGAAATCTGAGCCTTCATAATTACATGAGGCAATTACTTATAATAAATCTTTATTACTGTGGTTCAACTTATAATTTTTCAACTTTATGGTAGTGCAAAAGTGATATGCATTCTGCAGAAACTATACTTTGAGTATCCATACAACTGTTTTTCACTTTCAGTACGGTATTCAATAAATTACACAAGATATTCAATACTTTATTATAAAACAGACTTTGTATTGAGTGATTTTTCCCAGGTGTAGGCTAATGTAAAGGTTCTGAGCATGTTTAAGGCAAGTTAGGTTAAGCTATGATGTTCAGTAGCTTATGTGTATTAAGTGCATTTTTGACTTACAATATTTTCAATTTAGGATAGGTTTAATGGGATATAACTCCATAAGAAGTCAAGGACCCTGTGTGTGTGTGTGTGTGTGTGTGTGTGTGCATGCATGTGTACACACATACAGGCATATCTCATTTTATTGTACTTTGCTTTATTGGACTTCACAGATATTGCATTTTTTATGAACAGAAATTTTATGGCAATCCTGCATCAAGCAGGTCTATTGGCATCATTTTTCCAATAGCATGTGCTCACGTTGTGTTTCTATCGTATTCTGGTAATTCTCCACAATACTTCAAACTTTTTCACTATTATTGTAATAGCTGTTGTGGTGATCTGTGAACAGTGGTCTTTGATGTTATTGTTCTAATTGTTTTGGGGCACCACAAACTACACCCATCTAAGATGACTAACTTAATTGATAAATGTATGTGCTCTGACTGCTTCACTGACTGGCTGCTCCTCAGTTTCTCTCCCTGTCCTCAGGCCTCCCTACTTCCTGAGGCACAACAATATTGAAATTGGGCTACTATATTAACCCTATAATGGCTTTGAATGTTCAAGTGAAAGGAAGTGTCCCATGTCTCTCACTTTAAAACAAAAGCTAGAAATATTTATTCTCAGTGAGCAAGGCATGTCAAAAGTCAAGATAGGCCAAAAACTAGGCCTCTTTCACCAAACAGCCAAGTTGTGAATGCAAAGTAAACATTTTTCAAGGAGATTAAGTGCTACTCCAGTGAACACATGAATGAAAAGAATGTGAAACAGCCTTATTGCTGATATGGAGAAAGTTTTAGTGACCTGGATAGAAGATCAAACCAGCCACGACATTCCCTTAAGCCAAAGCTTAATCCAGAGAAAGGCTCTAACTCTATTCAATGCTATGAAGGCTAAGAAACATGAGGAAGCAGCAGAAGAAAAGTATAGCCAGAAGAAAAATTGGAGCTAGCAAAGGTTGGTTCATGAGGTTTAAGGAAAGAACCCATCTCCACAACATGGAAGTGCACAGTGAAGTAGCATGTGCTCATGTGGAAGCTGCAGCAAATTATCCAGAGACATAGGCAAAATAATTGATGAGGATTGCTATACTAAACAAAGTATTTTCAATGTAGAGAAAATAGTTTTATAGTGAAAAAGATGTCATGTAGAACTTCCATAGCTAGAAAGTAGAAGACAATGCCTGGCTTCAAAGCTTCAAAGGACAGACTGACTCGTTTTTCTTTAGGGGCTAATGAAGCTGGTGACTTAAAATTGAAGCCAATGTTCAATTACCATTCTGAATATCCTAGGGCCCTTAAGAATTATGCTAAATATACTCTGCCTGTACTCTAGAAATAAAACAACAAGCCTAAACAACAGCACCTCTGTTTTCAGCATAGTTTACTGAATATTTAAGCCCACTATTGAGGCCTACTGCTTAATGACTCCTCTGGCAGACCCAGGCAAAGTAAATGGAAAAATCTTCTAGAAAGAATTCACCATTTTACGTGCTATTGCTAACACTGTGATTCACAGGACAAGGTCAAAATATCAACATTAACAAGAATATGGAAGAAGTTGATTCCAACCCTCATGGATGACTTTGAGGGGTTTAAGACCTCAGTGGAAGAGTAACTACAGATGTGGTGGAAATAGCAAGAGAACTAGAATTAAAGTGGAGCCTGAAGATGTGATGGAATTGCTGCAATCTCATGATCAAACTTGAACAGATAAGGAGTTTTTTCTTCTGAATGAGCAGATAAAGTGGTTGCTTGAGATGAAATCTACTCCTAGTGAAGATGCAGTGACCATCATTGAAATAACAACAAAAGGTTTAGAATAGTACATAAACTTGATAAAGCAGTGGCAGGGTTTGAGAAGATTGACTGCAATTTTGAAATAACTTCAACTTTGGATAAAATGCTATCAAATAGTATCACATGCTTATGGAGAAATCTTGTGAGAAGAGTCAATGGATGCAACAAACTTCATTTTTGTCTTATCTTGAGAAATTATTAGAACCATGCTAACTTTCAGCAACCACCACCCTGATATGTTAGCCATCAACAGCATCAAGGGCCTCTACCAACAAAAAGATAATGATTCACTGAAGGCTCAGATGAAGCAATAAAGTATTTTTAAATTAAGGTAAGTACACCATTTTTATAGACATAATGCTATTGCATATTTAATAGACTACAGTAGTGTAAACATAACTTTTATATGCAGTGGGAAACCATAAAATTCATGTGACTTGCTTAATATGATGTTTGCATTACTGCAGAGGTTTGCAACTGAACCTGCAATATCTCTGCAATGTCTCTGTGTGTGTGTGTGTGTGTGTGTGTGTGTGTATACACATACACATATACATACATACATATATGTGTGTATGTGCATATATATTTGTGTGTATACACACACACACACACACACACACACACACACACATATATAAGTGGTTCTGTTTCGTTGGAGAACTCTGACTAAGGTAGAATGTTGATAAAAAGGATGGACCTTCTTTGAATTAAAAAGAGACTTAACACTTTGGAGAAATTACAATTAAAACCAAGAAAAGATACTACCATATGCTCACCAGAACAACAAAAATGGAAAAGATGGAAAATATCACGTGTTGGTGAGGACATGGATTAAGTGAAACACTCACATACTGCTGGTGGGAATACAGATTGAAAAAAAAAAACCACTTTAACAAACTGCTTGATGGTATCTTTGGAGTCACACACAGACACACCCTATGACTCAGAAATTCTATTCTTTGGTATATGCCCGAGAGAGATGAAAATATATGCCCATCCATTAGACACAAACAAAAATGTTCATACCATCATTGCTCATGATAAGTTAAAAACTGGAAAATACCCAAGTTCCTATAACAGATAACTAACTATATTGTGAAATATCCAAACAATATAATACTTTACAGCAACGAGAATGAATAATCTACAACTACAAACAACAACAAATGTTAATCTCACACACATATGTTGATTGAAGGGAGCCAGACACAAAAGAGTCCATGCCGTATGATTCCGGTAATATTTCTTCTAACCTCCTGATAAAGCTTGAGGAAGGAGAAGAATATCAACAACCCATTTCTTTTTCTTTTAAGTTACTTACTGTCCTCTTATGTTATGTAGCTTAACCTCAGAGAAGCAAAGCAAGTTTCTTCTGAGCCCTTTAAAAGTGAACAACTGCACATAAGATCAAAGGCTCATACTATGTCTGGTGGACAGACAACTGGGTGTGAGTGATTTAGAGAAGAATCATACATGGATGCTCAGTCTGCACAAAATTCCACAGTAGTCACTGAGTCACCATGGTAACCATGCTGGCTGAGGAAAGGTGGAAAAAACACAAAGAATAATCACTCTGATTTGGTTCATAAAATGTGCGAGGAATTGAAAGGGACTGATGTGACCACATTAACGCTCCTTAAGTGTTCCTAACAATAGACACTCATCACAACTTCAGTGATACAAACATATATGTGCATGTACATACACTGATATATATCCATGCTCTCTCCCTCCCTCTTACCACCAAAGAACTCAGGATTCATCAGGTAAGGAAGAAAAGGAAGAAAAATACAATTCAACTGATTCAATTCTAACCACAAATATAAAATTGGAAGTACTATAACTATTCTTTTATAGATTGATCTTTCTAGAGTTGACCTGTAGATTGTCTCTAGGCCTTTTTTTTTCTCTTCTTCAGTTGGATGACTCAGTTTTGTTATGACGTCTGTTCTGCCCAAAATGATCTATGCTTTCAATGGGATCCCAGTCAAAATACTAGCATACTTTTTTTTTAGAAATTAACACGTTGATATTAAAATTCATGTGGAATTCCCTCAGTTTTGTTTTTTCTGAGAAAGTCTTTTAAAAAAATTAAAATGAGGCTAAAACTGACAGACTGCAAGGAGAATATTACTACATGAATCAAATTGCTAGGAACACCTGCTAACCAACTACATAGTTCAACCCCCATCTGGGAGATACATGGGAATGATTATACAGTCAGAAAAATACGTATTTATTGTAAGTGCATATTAAGATCAGGCTCTTTCTTCAGTGTGGCTAATTCATTGCTTTCAAAGCAGGCATCACTTAGATGGGTGTCAAGGGCTACTTCAAAGCATGCAGCTGCTGATGAAAGGAAATTACACCCACTAAACCTCTTCCCCAGTGAAGAGATCAAAGTAGCTTCTTTACTTTTAGGCTATTTTGTGAATCTCACAGGAGCTATTCCACAACATGCTTTTGTTCAGATCTATGAACTCACCATAAGCAGGTGTCATATCCTACCGGGGATGTAAGTGCTGCTGGTCTCCTAGGATTGTTGCCCTTTAAATCAGGAGTAGAAGCTTGGCAGCCATCATGACCCAAATCCTCAGAATCTGCCTCCTTCAGACCCGATATGAGCTCAGACATCCACATGAAGAGCTGCACAAGGAGAGAGAGAACCCAGCAATCACTGTGCTTTATTAGAGTAACTATGTGCCTCTAATGCTAGGCACTGGGTTAGAGTGACCAATGACACTGATACTATTGAGTAGTGATCATAACAATTAGAATGGTCGTCAGTGGATTTCTCCCTGGGGCTTTTTTCTTTTCCTTTCCTAATCTATCTTCTAACAACAACATTGAAAAGGAATGAAGCCGAGTGTGGTGGCTCACGCCTGTAATCCCAGCACTTTGGGAGGCTGAGGCGGGTGGATCACGAGGTCAGGAGTTTGAGACCAGGCTGACCAAGATGACGAAACCCCATCTCTACTAAAAACACAAAAATTAGCCGGGCATGGAGGTATGTGCCTGTAATCCCCAGCTACTCAGGAGGCTGAGTCAGGAGAACTGCTTGAACCCGGGAGGCAGAGGTTGCAGTGAGCTGAGATCATGTCATTGCACTCCAGTCTAGGCTACAGAGCAAGACTTCATCTCAAAAAAAAAAGAAAAGGAATGAAAAGTAACCTCAATTCACACAGGCATTCCTGATTGTGCAATAACCACAGGGCTATGGGCTTGCATTTGTGTTATCACAATCCTGGTTGCAGCAATCCTGTATGTGAGCATTCTTATCCCCCATTTTACAGAGGGGGAAGCTGAGGTCAAAGAGATTCATTACCAGTCTCATCCTCCCACACCTGGCCTTTACATGGAAAGTAGCTCCAGGACACCCTGGAGCAATACACAACACTCACTGGGGTGAGAACAGTCCTATATCTCTCTAATTCATGAGAGAGCTGGGCTACTGAGTCCCAAAGTGAGAATGAGGCAACTTGGATCTGGGATCCCTTGAACTCCCCAAACCCCAGGGCAGTTCAGCCCCCACCATGGGGCACCCACACCCTCAGCTGAGTCCCAAACACCTGAAGGCAGGACCTTGCTCTCATAGCCATATTCTTCTAGGTCTTCTGCTCTATTAAAAGATGGAGAAGCCCTATAATGACTTCAGGTTTCTATGGCAACTGTGATACACTGACTTGTCCTGTATACCTCACATGCCTTTGCATAGTTCCTTTGCCTATAGCTGAAAGCAAAATACATTCATACTTTAGACCACCATCTAGAAAGCATACTCACTAGAGGAACTAGGCTGGGATCCAGGCAATTGGGGGAACTCTGCCAGGTTTGGTGGAAGAAAGCAGGTCCAAGTGATCAAAAATTTGTTTAAAAAGTAACAGTAGAGGAGTACCACCAGCATCCAGAGATCCAGGAGGACCCCAGAGCTCTTAGTGATGAGCTAGCCCTCTCAGAGTGAATGTGCAAAAGTCACACATCGTGCTAAGTGCTTAGTCATCTGTGGCGGAAAACTAGAGACTGTCTATAATCATATTTATGACTAAAATGATCTAAATGATCTAAAATACCATAAAATGTCATTTAAGGAATCTCAAATTTAGTTCATGTAAGCAGGCCTATAATAATATCATTTGATAGGCAGACATCTAGTCAATTCAGTAATACATTGGGTTATCCTAGAAAATTTTTATCCTATATTTTTGATACTTTTTCCATGTGCAGAGACATCCATGGAAAAAAACACACGTGGTGTCTCTACACACTCACTCCTCTATTACAGGAATGACTTACTCGACTGATGAGTTTGAAAGGAGAAACAGGTTATTCAACCCAGGTCCTCTCCCTTCAAAACTCTAAATAGTAAGCCGCCCTTCAGAGGCAATCAGAATGATTGCTCTGTCCTCAGGGATGGGTCTTACAATAGGCCTACAGCTCTACTCCCCTTCTGTGCCTCACTCGCTCCTCAACTATTTCTGTGGTCTTGCTTCACAATGCTTTCGTGTTTAAGAAGCCCCTAAAATATCTTCCTACTCTTAGTCTGAACTCTAAACCAACTAAAAAAATCACAGAAAGGTAATAAGCACAATACATTGACTTTATTCCTCGTAAAAGTAATATTGGAGAATATAACTTAGATTTACTGCTACACGGGATTTCTATGAATGAACCCCAGAACTGGACAGATTAGTCCATCCAGCACTGCTGCATTGGGACAGTCACAAAGGGCAAGGACTGCAATAAACAGTTAACCACGTGCTGTCTCCTGAAGGAGCCCTGATTATGTGTGCCCAAGGAAAGTAAACACCTTGCCAAGGGCTATCCCTGTAGGAGGAGAAAGTATTTCAGGACACCTTCTTTGAGAAACAGTTCATGAGAGATAGATATCCCTTGTCCCAATAGCATATTCATCAAGCAACCTGCTGAAGATATAATTTTCCATATGGCTTGGGAGTAGTTTGTAGTAACAGCCTCTGAATTCCTTAAAATGAGCGATTGCAGTGGAAGCTCCTTTATGGAGGGGGATTGGAATTAGGTTCTAAATTCTAAGAGTGGGTTGAAAATCATGTATTATGAAATTTTTCCTTGAAATTCCTTCAAGAAGGAATTGAGGAAATGTTCATTATTCAACACCCACCCATAAACTCATGCAGATTATGGCAAAATTTATAACAAAGTCCTATCAAGGCTTTAAGGCTAAGAGAATCTCTATAAATTCCAATATAATAGATTACAGAAAAAGAGGGAAAGTTCACCAAATCCATATGTTTTGGGCCAGGTGCAGTGGCTCACGTCTGTAATCCCAGCACTTTGGGAGGCTGAGGCAGGCGGATCACCTGAGGTCAGAAGTTCAAGACCAGCTTGGCCAACATGGCGAAACCCTGTTTCCACTAAAAACACAAAAATTAGCGAGCATGGTGGTGTGCACCTGTAGTCCCAGCTACTTGGGAGGCTGGGGCAGGAGAATCACTTGAACCCAAGAGGCAGAGGCTGCAGTGAGCTGAGATAGATAATACCACTGTACCCTAGCCTGGGCAACAGAGTGAGACTCCATCTCAAAAAAACAAAAAAACAAAAAAAACAAACAAACATGTTTTGGATATTCATTTCTACTTAACAAAACATCCCAAACAATAGCCATTTATTATCTGTCAGGATTCTGTGTGTTGACTAAGCTCAGCTGGGTGATTTCCGCTCAATGTGGTATTTGTTATCAGGAACTGCAATCATCTGAATACAGATGTATGCATCCTGGGACTTCCATAAAAGCTTACTCACATGGATGATGACTGATGCTGGCATCTGCTGGGAGCTCAGCTGCGGCTACTGTGTAGAGCACCTTGGTTCAATACAGAGTCTTCCAATGGGAAGGGTAGAAAGATAAAATAGAGTACATCTAGGTAAATCTGAATGTTTTAGTATATATAGTTTTGTTTATCTGAAGTTCAAATTCAACTAGGCATACTGTTTTGTTTTGTTTTAAATCTGGGGGATGTTTTGTTTTAAGTCTAAGGGATGGATGACCCTGTGAATCAGTAAGTTTAATGACCATCTGATATGATTCTTCCAATGGGAAACGTCTGGCAAAAACAAGCAGATCAGATTGTGGAAAGAAAAAAGACAAAAGCTGGTAATGCCTGGTGTTTCTGGAATAAAGGAGCAATGAACACTTGGATACATTGTTGGTGCCAAATTGGTGTATACATTTTTTTGAGGTGTATACATTATTACAGTTTCATAACTTGAATGGCCTTCAATACAGAAGTCCTATTTCACCAACAAAGGAGTTTCAGGTGAGGGTTTAGAAAGGGATCCCAAAGTGATTCTGACCTGCAATGTGATTAAGGAAGCTTGGGTGAGGGGGACAGGTTAGAAGTCATATGAACTTTTGGCCCCAAAGAGGAAAGATAGCTAACATTTATGAAGCCCGATTTTTAACCAAGCCTAGTGCTACATTCTTCACGTTAGTTGGAATCAATCCACACAACAGCCCTGCAAGTGAGGTATTGCTCTTCTCTCCTCACAGATGTATGTGACTACAAAGCACATATTCCTTACCAGAGAAGGATGGCAAAGACATTGCTCACCACGCCTACTGCCAGAGCCAGGAATAGAATCTGTCAATGTGGGCACCCTGAGGTGCTGGTGGCATTTCCAGCAAGGATCCAGGTTTGGTGTCCCTTCCCCTTGCCTCAGGAATGGTTTGCAGCACAGCTAGAAGCAGACGCTTCAGGATATGAAGTCAGTATTTCTTCCATCTTTTATGAAAATTTTAGGAAAGTATTGGGCTGCTTATTATCTTATAGGAAAGGGAGGACCTCTGAGGACACAGAGAAGGAAGAGCAAGAGAGATTTCTCTCAGACAGGGATGAGGTCAGAGGTCTACAGGTCCCTCTAGGAGTAGAAACCTGGGGACTGCTCCATATCCAAGCTTGCAGTGATTCCTGGATGGTCCACCTAAAGTGGGTATCCAGCATGAGACAGATTTTTCTGTTTGGATCAAAGGACAGATAACAGTAGAAGTACTTTTTTTTCTTATTTCTTGTATGCATGATGCTCTGGTATCTGAGGCCTTGCTAAGTGGGGAGGGACTGCTCCTTCCAGGGTTAGCTAATTCCTAGTCCTAACAAAGAACTCACCTAAGGAATACACCTTTTATATGCAAACTAATCCAGAGCACCTACACATACACACTCACATCTCCTCTACTGGACTCTATACTCCAGGCCAATAGTACCCTCCCTAATCATACCAGAGCCTGATTCTGTCAGATGCATTTGAACCAGAGAAACTCTATTCTGAATAGGTGCTGAGTAAAATAAGGCTGAGACATACTGGGCTGTATTCCCAGAAGGTCAAGGCATTCTTAGTCACAGGATGAGATAGGAGGTCATAAAGACCTTGCTGACAGAAGTAAAGAAGCTGGCTAAAATCTAACAAAACCAAAATGGCTATGAAAGTGACCTCTGGTTGTCCTCACTACTCATTATATGCTAGTTATATTGCATTAGCATGCTAAAAGACACTCTCACCAGCACCATGATAGTTTACAAATGCCATGACAACATCAGGAAGTTACCCTATGTGGTCTAAAATGAGGAGAAACCTTCAGTTCTGGGAACTGCCCACAGCTTTCCTAGAAAACTCATGAACAATCCACCCCCTGGTTTAGCATATAATCAAGAAATACCCATAACAATGAGCAACTAGCATCCCTGGGGCTCCTCTGCCTATGGGGTAGCCATTCTTTTATTCTTCTACTTTCTTAATAAACTTACTTTCACTTTACTTTATGGACTTGCCTCAACTTCTTTCTTGAATGAGATCGAAGAACCCTATCTTGGGGTCTGGATCAGGATCTCTTTCCAGTAACAACTGCAGACAACTTAGCACAGCCCCTGTACCCCAGAACCTGTTGAAATTATTTCGAGTAGTAGTCCTAAGCCTACTTACCCTGCCTTGTCTGTCATTTATCACGGAAAACCACCGTAAAGTCTTTTACCATGTTTACCTCCTGCACCCTCTGCCTCCTGCCTAAATTGATGGACTCTGCATGGACTTGCGTGGAATGGAGAGTGCCTCCTCTTGGGAACTTTGAGTAATAAACCATCTCCTTAATGGCAGTTGTCTCCTGATCCTGTGGCCTCACTATCCTAAATAATAATAAAATCTACATTGAAAAACAGTGCCTCAGGAAGAGGGGACTTAAAGGCTCTGAATCAGCTAGGAAAATGGGCAGCTCTCCCCTGAGCCATGTGGACAGATCAGTGATGACTGCCAGGGCTCTTCCCGCTATATCAGGAGGCTAAATTCACACAAGTGTAACTGTTTCCTCAAAAAGCATAAAAACGTAACATTGTTGTACTGTACTGTCTAATTGAACTATACAATCCTTTTATTAATATGTATCCCAATCAACTATGAGAAGAGAGCACCTGCTTTTACAGATCTGAACAAATGATAAGTTTCACAAGACTTTTTAAGTATTTGCTGATCTGATATCCTGGCGTTATATGTTAGATTCCTTTTCATTTTTTCTGTCATGTTTCTAAATAAATGACATAGATTACATTTATGACTCAGAATATATCATTGAATAATTATTGAGTTTAGAAATAAACCCTGATGACTGATAGTGTGTGTTTATACCACATCCCATTTAAATGGAAAATTTAGGTGAAAAGAACATCATACACTAATGGGGAGAACGAATTGGTAAAAACTCTTTGCAGAGACATTTGGCAACATATACAAGAAAAGAAAATGAGGCCTCCATCAGATGCTACTCTCTTAATTATGGACTGTAAAGAGAATCATGCATGTTGCACCAGAAAACGTATACAATCATGGTGACGACAACATGGCTAGTCATATCAAAACAATCCCAAAATCATCTTATTAGAGAAATCTCAGCAATACTATCTTCAGAGAATGAAAAGCTAGATAACAGCACTAACTTAGCTAAAAGTTTGCAAACAATTGTATGCCTTGTGTAATTCTCTCACAAGTCCACGGGGAAGGCATCATTATTTCCAGTTTAGAGATGACCAACTCAGACTCACTGATGTAGAAATCGATTTTGTAGAGGTTGAGGATGTAACTGTTACTCTCCTCAAAGGACAACATATGGTCTCCTTTTATGGATGATCACCGTCTAAGACTTGAACACTTGTAGTTTTATATGTTGCTAGGATTGTGCCCTTATGAGTACTCACTCAACAACCTCTCTCTCTCTGAAGAAGCTGATGGTGCAGATGAAATCCCAGTGCAAGGTCCCGTTGGTGGTAATGGGTCTAGTATGAGGGTCAAGGGCTTGTGAATCCTACCTCCTTTTCATCTTCACTCTCTTCATTTGAGATTCAATGGGAAACTGCTTTTCCAATATCAATCTAGAAGATCAAACAAGGGAGCAGAAAATGACGAGGAATTAAAGAAAATAGTTCAATGAGCTTCTTCAGTCTCCCTCAATCCTTCAGCAAAGTTATCCTGCAGCACAGAAATGGCCGCAATGCTTCATTCATAATGTTCTGCTCCTTTGCTCCATTTCCCGGTGGTCCTTGTGGCAGTTATGCTGTTTGGATTAGGTGACAGTCATCGTCTCTCTGAGAGGGAAGGGAAAAGGTGGGCTAGGACAAACATTTGTTGAAGTCCTACCAGGTGCCATCTACTCTGTACAGGATTTCTCATTTACCCTACAGAACAGTTCTGTGAGGAAGGCATTGTGAGTTCCTTTTACAGATGACCAAGAACAGGCTGATAGGGGCTAAGAAAGGATTCCAGCGTCATACATCAAGTAAAAGACAGAAATGAAGTTACAGCTTTTGCCCTCATCACAATGTCCATGGATTCTCAACAGAGGAGGTACTGTCCCCAAGGGACTGAAAACTGATTCTGGAGGGTAGTGGGATGGTAGACATTACAATGGTTTGTGGCACCACAATGAACCACATAGCACATAAACAGTTAACACTATATCTGTACTGTTAAAATTTCATGTTCCAGGCAGGAAGGAACTAATGAGGAAAAAAATGAATGTCTAAAAAGCCTCCTTTGGATCATAGTAATGAAAGAAAGTTAAGAACATTGCATGAACTCAGGGACTTCTGTGGATGATGAGCCACCAAGGCTTAGGAACTAGTCATTTTACACTCCCTCATAGATGCTCACTCAACAACCCCTCTTGGTGATGATGAGGATAATGATGATGAAAGTGAAATCCTGCCCCTAGGGCTAAGAGACCTGTGTATGAGAACCATGTGAACTGACTGTCTTTTAAGATGGCAGACAGGGGCTCAGTCAGACAACAGGTATTCTTCTGTGAGAGATGGTATTAATGTTTTAAAAGCTAATGTAAACATATCATACTCTAAGTTGTATATCATTTAACCTTAACCTTCATCCAAGTAACCTATTGTGAAATACATAGTTTAGGTCAGGTTATAGGAAGATAGGAGAGGTTAAGCAAATCGGGGGAACTATGTTGTTAATGCCTATTCAGTAATAAAACCTGAAATTTCATCAAAGCTCTGTGCCCTGAGGCTGCCAGGAATCTGAGTGTTCAAATCTCCCTGGCACTCATATTCCGGTCTGCACCACAGATACCAAGACATTGGGGTTTCTATTGTGATGCATTTGTTCAATAAAATATCCAAGCCTTTAACATAGGTATACATGAATCCATACCAATATAAATACAAGTTTCAATTTTTTTTCTCATATGACCCAGCAATTCCATTCCTAGGTACACACCCAAGATCAACACATATGTCTACATAAAAAATTGTATACAAATGTATATAGCAACCTTATTTGCAATAGCCCAAAACTGGAAACAATCCAAATATTCACTAATTGATGAATGTGTTTAAAATGTGATATATTATGATTATTCTTTGCCAATAAAAGGAATGAAGTATGGATATGCCATAATATAGATAAACCTTCAAAACATATGTGAAGTGAAAGAAGACATATGCAAAAGACCAAATATTATATGATTACATTTACATGAAATTTCTGGAGTAAAGAAATCCACAGAGACACCAAGCATATCTGTGGTTTGAGGCTCGGGGTGGGAGCAAGGATTAATTGCATTCAAGCATGATGGGACTTTTTAGAGTGATGGAAATGTCTAAAACTTGATTATGGTATGGCTGAACAACTCTATACATTTAATAAAATTCATCAAATTATACCCTTTAAATGTGTAAATTGTATTGTCTGTAAGTTTAGCTGCAAGAAAGCTGTTAAAAAATATGATATTGATCTGGTCTTCTGTTGTACCACAGTAACTACTAAACATTTTCATACAAAGGCTTTGATGTACTTGCTTCATATAAACATGAATGTATATCCCAATCTGCTAACCCTTTCCCGTGTTCCTTCAAGCAATGACTGTCCCCCTTCCCCTCATGCTACCTTGGGTTTTGCTTGTGTGCAAAATTTGATAACTCCTGATCACTTCCACATCCTTCAATTACGGCAGTGGCTTGAGAGTTGATCTATGACAAAGTCCAGAGCCTGCCCTATGTGACTAGATGTCAATATTACTAGTTTCTTCATTCCTCTGTGGCCACATGATTCTACTTGGGGAACCTAAATGGAACTACCTTTATGAGTATCAGTATGGCAATACCTAGCAAAGGGTTACGTAGGTACACACCCTTTGCACCAACAATTCTCTTTAGAAGTTTATCTTCGCTGGGCGCAGTGCCTCATGCCTGTAATCCTAGCACTTTGGGAGGCCAAGGTGGAAGGATCACAAGGTCAGGAGTTTGAGACCAGTCTGGCCAACATAGTGAAACTCCATCTCTAGTAAAAATACAAAAAATTAGTCAGGTATAGTGGTGTGGACCTGTAATCCCAGCTACTCGGGAAGCTGAGGCAGGAGAATCCCATGAATCTGGGAGGTGGAGATTGCAGTGCGCCGAGATTGTGCCACTGTACTCCAGCCCGGACAACAGTGAGATACTCCGTCTCAAAAAAAAAAAAAAAAAAAAAAAAAAAGTTTATCTTCAGGACATAGTGGAAGATGTTGATGAGGATCCAGTGATCAGGCCTGTCATCCTCATAATTCCCTTCCTTCACTGCAGAGCCTGAATTTAGAGACCAAATGGAACATAAGGCCATAAACGGGCAGAAGGAAGAGGGAAACGTAGTTGTCGGCACACACAAACTCTCTCATACAACAATCATGTTTTGTTATCACAATACCAGAATTCTCCAGGAGGATACATTCTGCTCACCAGTACAAACAGCTACAGGAACTGTGCCCAGAACTGTGCTCTTTTGCAGTGCAGACTCTGAAAAGATTTCATCCACAGAATGTCAGTAATAGGAACTATCGGAACACTCTGAATAACATAGAGCTGTAAAACTGATAATATCACATCCATAGGATGGAATTCTAGAAGGTAGCAAAAACAAATTATAATAAAAATAATGATGAAAAAATGATTTCTTGCTTATGAGATTAATGATTCACATTATTTTTAATGTGTGGAAAAATATCTATTTTCATACTGTGATATAAGGAATATAAATTAATAATAGTATTTTGAAGAATATTATAGTTCAAAGGTTCAGGAACTTACAAATAAATGCTCACAAAGATATCTGCATCTATATGAGCATAGTGTTAAGTATACTACTGTTTGTAATAGAAAAAAATAGTAAGGGAACTAAATTTTTATAATTAGAATACCAATTAAATAAATTTTAGGGCATCCACATGATGAGATGATACCCAGGCCATTAAAAAAATGAAACTAAAATTTTGTCGTAAGGTTATTTCAAGTGTTATCACAAAAATACATTTATACAGAAAGGTGATCACAACAACAGTAAAAGTGGGTTACAAAAACCATAAATGGTCTGATCCCATTTTTACTTATATAGGCTTCTAGGTATTTAACCATAAGTCTCAAAGAATAATCATTAAAATGATCTTTTAGCTCCTCTCACATACATCTTTCTCTTTAACATACTAGAAATCTGCACTTCCTGTTCAGAGGCCCTCAGTATCTTTTTTTGCCTGTGTATGCCACCTTTTATACCCAGACTTCCAGAAAGTTCTATCTTGTAAATTTGGGCCACAGTCCCTCCCTTTCACCTCCCTAGTTCAGGCTGCAGTTCAGGCTTCTGTTACAAGGTGGCACCAATGCACCTCCATTATCAAACTTCTTTGCAAAGAAGTGTGTGCAAAAAACAAAAAATACAATACCTCCCTAAAAACCCAGCTTATGAACTTGTATGGAATTATTCAAATGATTCAAATTCTGCCTGAAAAAACTTAAAAGTGCAAAAGAAGACTGTAAAAAAAAATACTCTGGGGCAGCCATATGATGGAACACCAGGTAGCTCTGCTTCCCCTTGATAGCTGGGGGCTGGAAGGCATAAGGTGGGGGCAGGGCCAGCAGGAGGGACTGACAGAGGAGAGGGGCAGTGGCACGGGGTCTGGGCTGCTGTGTTCACAGTGTCCTGGAGACTAATACAGTTGGGAGGTAGTCTGGAAAGCCTGTACAGATTGGGATAATCAAGGATGAATACCCTGCTCTCAGGGAGGACCCCTCTACACTGTGAACACCCCAACCTAACCTACACCGATGAGGTAAGAGATAAATCCATGAATGCGAGGTAGATTTGGGGTCAAAAGCAAAGGGAAATGCTTTAATATACAGATTTCCAAACAGAGGGGACACAATTTAACCCACTACAGTGAGGCAATAAAGTTATAAAACCAAATGTAAAATGAGACATCTTTTATATATAAATATATAAATGCATGCATATCTATATAAATACCTGCATAAGAAACTTCTGGAAGAATATAATGCAGATAAAAACATTAGAAGGGCTTATTGTTAGGTAGTAGGCTTTGGGGTATTGTTATTCTATTTTCTATTTAATCTATTTTTATCTATAATAAACATGTATTGTACTTGCAAATACACAAAATGTTAAAATGGCTGGAAAACATGAACCTTCTCTGCCCCAACCACAGAAGAGCCATTCACTGTAGAATAGGAACATGCCTACAGCACAGGAAGGGAGAGGAGATGTTGGGGGAGTATTCCCCATAGTATTATTGGACATAATTCCCCAAAATTCAAAACCACACAGAATACTATCTATATTTTAAAATTCTGCCCAGTTAACAGAGAAAATACATGAACCTCAATTTGTTTTATTTGTTTTATTGTGCTGTGCCCTGATGAAAAGTAAGATTTTTCTTATCATTTGAGAGGCAGCAGCACATGCTGGATAGATGAATTTACTTGGGAGCCAAGCAGCCTATGTTCAAATCTAAGTCTTGCCACTTGCTAACTCTCTCTTCATTGTACCTCAGTTTCCTTATGTCTAAAGTCAGGTAACAATAGATCCTTCTCATGTTGTGGTGAGAATTAAATAAATAAGTACAGTTGGCCTTTTGTATCTGTGGATTCTGTATACATGAATTCAACCAACCTTGGACTTAAAATATATTCTGAAAAGAAAATAAAAACAATACGACAACAAAGTAATACAAATTTTAAAACCAATTTAGCGTAACAACTATTTACATAGGACTTACATTGTATTAGGTATCATAAGTAATCTAGAGATGATTTAAAGTATATGGGAGGATGTGCACAGATTATATGGAAATACTACCCCATTTTACATCAAGGAATTTATATATATATATATATATATACAATGGAATATTGTATTGTAAATGTATATATATGTGTGTGTATGTGTGTACACAAACACACGTACACACACACACACACAATGGAATATTATTTGGGCCTTTAAAAGAGGAGACCCTACTATTTGTGATAGCCTGAATGAACCTGGGGGACATTATGCTAAGTAAAATAAGCTAGACACAGAAAGAAGAATTATGCATGATTTTACTTACATGTAGAAACTAGAATAGTCAAGCTCATAGAAGCATAGAGATATCATTACCAGAAGTGGAGAGGGGGAGAGGGAAAAGGTTGTTCAAAGGTATAAAATTAAAGCTACAAAGGATAAATAAGACTGGAGATCTAATATACAGCATGATGAATATAGTTAATAGTAATATAATGTACATTGTAAATTTGGTAAGAGAGTAGGTTTCAAGTGCATTCACAAAAAATGATAGCTATGTGAATAGATGGATATGTTAATGTGCTTCACTATAGTAATCATTTCTATCACTTTCTCTTCTTCTCTCTCTTACTTTCCCTCTATGTGTGTGTGTTTATATACATATACATATATATATATTTCATTTTACAAATACAAGTCTTTACTTTTTGAAATGTTATAATCAAGAAAACCCCTCAGGTAATAATTTTAAGATTAAATTGGACGTGGTTTGACAAAAACACACATATACCTACTGTTTTTGGAATATGTACAAAACATACTGCTTGTGGGAGAAGAAGCAGTTTGAAATAATTGCCTAGATATAGTAGGTGTGTGTGCTCGCAAATATACAAAATGTTAAAATGTGTACTTGCATGTGTGTGTGCGTCTATGGCTGAAACACAACAACATTGTGTTTGTGTATTTAGGGCTCAAACTCTATCATGCCAAATACACACTCCCAGGTACAGCTTTCTTTCCATCTCAGAGAGGTGCTGGCCTTCCCATGCTGGGGCTTAGAGATTCCAGATAGTGATGAATACACAAGGATCACTGACAATGTGTGGAAAATTCCAGGAGCAGGCTGATAGCCATCAAGCCTAGGTCCCTACTCCCTCCTACCACTCTTGCTGAGTCCCCATCTGAGAATTCTAGAGCTGCAAATATGGGCAAAGGGCAGCTATCTCCATTTTGATTTTCCTTTCTTAAAAATTAAAGCTCCTAATTTTTGAGATGATCAAACAGATGTTATTCTTTAGAGTTATTCATGAAACAGTTTGGAGAATGTGTTGCTAGTTTTGTTCAGAAAATTCCTATGTATATTAAAAAGCTAAGCACAAGCTACATTTTATATCCATTCCATATGTTTTGTTCATTGATCCATCTCCTTTAAGACTCGCTCTGTCTCTCATCAGCGTTGGCTGACATGTCTTCACTCTAGAGACGGCCCCTCCCAGACAGCAGGCCATTCAAGACCCCAAGACTCCACCCCCTGTACTGGCTTCGCAGACCTTCTCCCACTCCCTCTCAGTCATGTCATCTCCATGACTCCGGACGCAGCAACCCAGATCAGTATCGCTGAATCATGCTCTGAGCTCAGAGGAGACTGTTGCATAGCAACAGGCTCAGAGACAAATATAGTCCCTGGAAAAAAAGAGCACTCCCAGGTAATGCTGGCACTATTAAGAAAGTGGATAAAGATAATCACACCTTCAAAACATCCTCAAAAGCAACCCACCTCTCTCCCTGCTAGAGACACCTCCTACCAAAGACCCAGCCTACGTATTCTAGCCCTGTGTGCCAAGCACTCTGTGCTCTGAGCAAACTGCACCATTAGCTGAGCCCTCCATTTTCCAGTCACCCCAGGGTCTGTCTTCTTAATGTGAATAGGTTTATATTTGCAGAGTTTGTTTTCCGCACACACAGGATAGCAGTCTGTCTTCAGGACCACCATATAAAGGGAATGGTGTCAGCTCCCTTTTCTGAGATGAGGAAACTGTGTCTCCAAGATGGTGAGAACCAAGTCTGTCTTTCCTTTGAAAAGGCAGCTTGCAGTAATTCATAACACAGAGCTGAGAATCAGCAGGTCTGTGTTCTAGCTCCGGCTCATGAAAGCATGTAAAAGTGCTCTAACATCTCAGGCCAGTATCTCACTTAGCCAGAGTTGATGGTCCAAGTCCTCATGTACCACTTTATGGTTCCTGCTTTAAGAAGCACCTGTTGCCCACCTAGTTGTCTCTCCTGGCCTCCTCTCAGCTGGAGCAGGCTGTTCTGTCTCTATCAGTAGAGTCTTGAAAGTTGCTCTGAGGATTCAATCTTCCCCCACCCTCACCCCACCACCTAGCCTTAGAGGACAACACTTATGCTATCCTTACAGTGTCAAAAATCAGTTTCCAGGACACACAAACATGGCAGGGCCATTCCCTGACAGGAAATTTAGGTGCCTCTTAGGAGGGGAAGTGTGCCACCCTTATTATTAGACATCGCATGTATGCCTGACTAACCTGACTTAGGGCCATGATTTTCACTCCTCTCTTATATAAGGATCCTCTCCCTCTATGGCTTCCCTAACAGCTGACACCTCCCTAGTATTCCTCTCCATTCCTGCTTCCCAAAAAACACACACCAACACCATCAGAGCCACAAACGGAGCACAAATCTTAGTCCACAGAAAATAATTCAGGGAGCGAGGGAAGTGAGGCAGCCCCAGGAGCCCACACTAGGGCCTCCATCTCTAGCTACGGTATCTTGTGAAGAATAGAGCATCATCAGTCACTTGCCATCTCATCATCTCATTCATGATGTTTGGCGTCAAGGATAAAATCAGCATCCTATTTCCACATAATAAGCTATTTTGTGTCCTCTCATTTTATCACCAGGTTAACATTATAGAAGCATGCCATATTGTCATGTTGGGCTCTTGAAGCAGGAGACATCACAGAGGAACAAGAGCTGTGAATCTCTAAGTTAACAATCATCTGAGAGAGCTCTTCCAAGGGGCAGGTCTAACGAAATGAATGATCAGATTGGCAGTAAAGGTGAAAACTTGTCATCCTAGTATGAGTAGAATGAAGGGGAAATGGGCTTTCACATAACACTTTAGGTGTCCAGTGGAATATCTACTTTCTGAGGCCCATATTATTATGGCTTAATCACTTGAATAAACTTTGATACAGAAGTCCTATTTCCAACAACAAGTGAGTTTCTGTAAAGGTTTAAAAAAGGCTCTCCAAGCTAATCCTGATGTACATGCAAGTGAAGGAGTCCTACCCTAAAGGGTCAGGTTAGGAGCCACATTAGTTTTCTGATCCAGAGAGGAAGGGCAACTAATATTGATGGAGCACATTGTTTAGAGGGTCCAGCTGCATGTTCTTCACTTTAGTGACTGAATTTAATCCTCATGACAACCCTACTAGTGAGTACGATTATGCTGTCTTCATGGATGTATATGACTACAACACACTTGCTCCTTAAGCACAGAGCTGGATAGCAAAGAGTTTGCTCACCACACAAACTAATGGAGTCAGGGATAGAAAGAAGCAGCCTGGGCAATGGTATAAAAATGGTCAGCGTTCATAATATCTAAACAGCCCCAAAGTCACATTACTAAAGAAATCTAGAAACACTATTTTCATGGGGGGAAAGGTGTAAACGGGCACTTACTCTATGATAGCACAAATATTTGTAGCCAAAAATGTGCAATTACATATTTTACATAATTCTCACAAGTCTATGAGGAAGGCATCATTATTTCCAGTTTACAGATGACTGATTCAGACTCACTGATAGAAAATCAATTTTGTAGAGGCATCTACATATGATCAGGATTGAGGATGTAACTCTTACTCTCCTCAAAGGACAACACATGGTCTTCTTTTATAGATGATGATCATCTAGGACTTAAAACACTTGTAGTTTCTTATGCTGCCAGGATTATGCCCTTGTGGGTACTCACTCAGCAACCTCTCTCTCTTTGAAAGAGCAGATGATGCAGATGAAACCCCAGTGCAAGGTCCTATAGGTGGTAATGGGTCTGGTATGAGGGTCAAGGGCTTGTGACTCCTGCCTCCTCTTCATCTGCACTCTCTCTTCATTTGAGGCTCAATAGAAACTGCTTTTCCAAATCAGTGTAGAAGATCAAATGAGGGGGCAGAAAATGATAGGGGATTGGTTTGATGATCTTCTCACCTCACCCCAATACCTCAGAAAACCATCCTGCAACACAGAAATGGTCCCAAAGGTTCACGTATAATGTAAGTGTGAGCACATGCTCCATCTTCCTGCTCCACTGCCAGGTGATTTCTGTGGCAGTTATGCCTGCTCTTCCTCCCCTCCCAGAGAAGTCATCACTTCTCTGGGAGGGAGGAAAAGGTGGGCCTAGATAACCATTTGTTGAAGTTCTACTAGGTACCATCTACTCTGTATGCGATTTCTCATTTATCCCACAGAAAACTTCTCTAAGGAAGGCATTGTGAGTCACCTTTTACAGGTGAGCAAGGGCAAAGTAGAATGGCAAAGGATTTGATCACCACAGAAACTGACACAGCCAGGGATAGCTGGCAGCCTGGGCACATTAAGTGCTGGTGGCAGATCTTTGGCAACTCTATCTGGACACATACTGTTGAGGAAGTTAATGTCTGTCCTCCCTGTGTTTACTCTCCTTGCATTTCCAGCAAGGAACCAGATTTGGTGTTCCTTCCCCTTGCCTTAGGGGAGGTTTATGGCAGGGTGGAAGCCAAAGATGTCTGAAGCCAGTTTCTTCCATTCTTTAGGAAAACTTAAACTTAAGGGAAAGATTGGGCTGCTTTTTATCTGGTAGGAAAGGGAGGGCCTCCAGAACACAGAGAAAGGAGAAGAAGAGAGGTTTATCCCAGATATGGATGAGGCCAGAGATCTATTTGTCCCTCCAGGAATAAGGATCTGAGCGCTGGTCTCATATCAACCCTTGGGTTTGATCAGTATATGGTCCCTTGAAATTGGGCATCTAGCCATGAGTCCTATTTTTCTCTTTGGATAAAAGGATGCATGGAACAGGGGCAGGGAGTCCTTAAGGCACCAAGTCAATTAGGGAAATGGTCAGCTCAGCACTGAGCAGTAGGAACACATGACTGATGGTGGCAGGGACCTCTCAGGCTGTTAACTAGAGTATAAGTTCCCACAAGTGGGACTGCTTCCTCAAAGAGCATGAATATTAAACATTTGTCTAATTCACCTTAAAATCTCTTTACTAATTTGTCACAATGAAATACAAGATATGAACACTCACTTTTCAAGATCTGTACAAATAATGGGGTTTTACTATATTATTATTTGCTAATGCGATATACTTTTGTTGGAATGTTAGATTATTTTTCATTTTCCCTATTTTATTTTCCTATAAATGGCATATTTCACATTTAAATTACCAAATGCAAGACAATGATCTCATTTTATGTCTCAAATATGTCCTGGAATAATTATAGTGCTTGAAAAGAAAACTCAATCAGTGAGTTGGTGTTTATGCTGTATCCTCTTAAAATGGAAAATGTAGGGCCATGAAAACTCCATACATGGCCTAGGGAGGACAAATTGGTACAACCTCTTTGCAGACACATTTGCAATATCTATGAGAGAAGAAAGCAAGGCACCTGTCACCCACTGCACTCTTAGGTCTAGACAGCATATATGTAAGATGGTCAAGATAGCATGACTAGTCATATTTAAAGGAATCTCAAATCACCTTATTAGATATATCTAAGTAACACTATTTTCAGAGAATGAAAATTTTCTTTCTTTTTTTTTTCATTGAGAGAGAGAGAGAGAGAAACAGGAGAAGGAGAAGAAACAGGTAACTCTCACACCTGAGTGAGAGATCCAGAAAGATGGAATCCAGGAGAGGAAATCAGCTTCCACACTGAATGGAAGGGAATAGAGATGGTGTTTAGGAGGGGAGGGACAGGCTTCCATGAACGGAATGTTCGTGGAAGGGGGACTCCAGAGGGAAAATCCAGGAGAGAGAAAGATAGCTTCCATGAAGGGAGTATTTGTGGAAGGGGATCCAAACATGGAGTCCCGAAAATTTTCAAAAGAGCACTTACTCTATGATGTCATTTGTATATTTATAGCTAAAAGCATACAGTTTTATATTCTGCATTATTCTCGTAACTCTGTGGAGAAATCATCATTATTCCCATTTTGAAGTTTACTATATTAAACTTGCTGATATAAAATCAATTTTGCAGAATCATCTAGTAAGGAACAGGAATGGCATTCTAACTCTTACACTCCCCCAAAGGACACCCCAGCTATCTTCTTTATACCTTCTAGGACTTAAACACTTGTAATTTTACATGTTTTTAGTATTGTGCCCTTGTGGGTACTCACTCAACAACCTCTCTCTTTGAAGAAGCTGATAGCGCAGACTAAATCCTGGTACAGAGTCATGTAGGTGCTAATGGGTCTGGTATGAAGATCAAGGCCTTGTGAGTCCTGCCTCCTTTTCATCTGCACTCTCTCTTCACTTGGGGGCTCAATAGAAACTGCTTTTCCAATATCAATCTAGAAGATCAAACAACGGGGCAGAAAATGACAGGGGATTAAAGGAAATGTTTTAATTATCTCCTTCCCTTTCCCCTGATCCCTCAGCACAGTCCTCCTGCAACACAGGGACAGTTCCCAAAGCTTCATTCATAATGCAAGTATGAGTAGGTTTAACTTCTTACTGCCTGCTATATTTCCAGGTGGACTCTATGGCAATTGCACTGTTTGGCTTAGGTAACAGTCATCACTTCTCTAGGAGGGAGTAGAAAAGTGGGTCAGTATGAACATTTGTTGATGTCCTACTAGGTGACATCTATGCTGTACAGGATTTCTTATTTACACCATAGACTTGTTATGTAAGGAAGACATAGTGAGTCTCCTCTTATAGATGACTAAGGGCAAGCTAACAGAGGCTAAGAAAGGATTTCAGCATCACACATCAAGTAAGGGGCAGGAATGTGGTCCAGCCTTTGCTGTCATCACAGTATTTCATGCATTGTCACCAGAGGTGACATTATGCCCAAGGGGCTGAAAATTGGCTCTTGATTGTAAGGAGGATGGTAGACATTATAATGGTTTGTGGTCCTGCAAAGGACCACAGTACATAAACAGTTACCACTTTACCTATGATATTAAAATTTTACATTCCTGGCAGAAAAGATGTATGAGGAAGAACATGTCTAAAAGTTCCCCAAAACAGGGACAATGAAAAAAGGTGAGAGAAACACTGCCTATGCCCAGTGACCTCTTATGTAGATCATTTTACCCTCCTCTGCAGATGCCCAGTCAACAACCTCTCTTGGTGATGATGATGATGGTGGTAATGGAGATGGTTGAAATGAAATCCTCTCTCTGGGCATAAGAGACCTTTATGTGGGGACGATATGAATTGACTGGCTTTTAAGGTGACAGACTGGCAGAGGCTCAATCAGAACAACACGTGTTTCCTCTGGAACAAATGACAGGGAGGTTAGAAAATTAATGTTGACAAAATAATATGAGCAAGAAATGCTCTAATTTGCATCACTTTTCATCTTAACATTTATTCAAGTCACCTATTATTTAATGTATAATTTAGATTAAATTATGGGAATTTAGGAACAGTTAAGTAAATCAGACAAATTGCTTTGTAATGTCTGCTCAGTAATAGAAACTGGAATTTCATTACGGCTTTGTGTCCTGAAGCCACCAGGAATTTGAATGCTCTAATCTCTCTCAGTGTTCACATGCAATACTGCCCAGGGTATTGCTTAATTTATTTATATAATGAGCTATATTACTTTAAAACTATAATACTAAATTATACAATATATAATATTAAATATTTAACTAAATACAATTAAATTTTAATATATTAAATATCTTATATTAAAATTATATTATAAAATTATAATATTAAATTATATGAGTCTAATTACCATGACATATGAAGCATTCCCAGTAATCAGTATGGAGAAATGGCCTAATGATGTTGTGGTAAGTAGACTCTAAGTATGCTCCCAGTGATTCTTGTTTCTTGTTTTTACTCCTTTGTATAATCTGTCTCATTGTGTATGAGCTGGAGTTAGTGACTTGCTTCCATCCATAATGGTATAGTTTGAATGTGTCCTCCAAAGTTCATTTGTTAGAAACCTGATTCTCAATATAAAGGTGCTGGAAGGTGGGACCTTTAAGATGTCTAGGGTCATGGTGATTCTGCACCCATAAATGGATTAATGCCACAATAATGCCATTAATCACTTATAAAAGGACACGTTTGTTCCCCCCTCTTGCTGTCTCTTCTCCTCTCTTTGCCCTTCCACCATGGGATGATATAATAAGAAGCCCTCACCAGATGCCAGCTCCTCAGTCTTGGACTTCACAACCTTTAGAACTGTGACCCAATAAATTTTTCTTCATTACAAATTACACAGTCTGTGGCATTGTTCCAGCAGCACAAAAATGGATTAGGAAAATGTGTACTGAAGAAGTGGGGTTTTGCTATAACAAAAAACTGAAAATGTGAAAGTGGCTTTGGAACTGGGTGATAGAGGCTGGAAGGGTTTGGAGGAGCCGGCTAGCAAATGCCTACATTGCCATGAATAAAGCATTAAGGGCAATTCTGGTGAGGGCTCAGAAGAAGAGTATGGCTGTAAGAAAAGTCGGAATCTCTTAGAGATTACCTAAGTGATTGTGATCAGAATGTTGGTAGAAATATGGATAGTAAAGACCATTCTCACAGTCTTGGATGAAAATTAGGAATATATTATTGGAAACTGGCATAGAGGCAATTTTGTTATAAATTGGCAAAGACTTTGACTGAATTGTTTTGATGCCCAAGGGCTTTATGGAAGGCAGAATTTAAGTGATGAACTAACATATCTGGCAGAAGAAATTTCTAAGCAAGGTAATGGAGGAACTGTGTGGCATCTTACAACTGCAAACAGTAAGAGATAAGGAAAGAGAAATGATTTAAAGATGTAATTTCTAATTTATAATTAAAAACTGAATCAAAACATAAATATTTGGAAAATTAACATTCGCATCATATAAAGAATGAAAAAGAATCCAAGGGTGCAGCCAAGCAACCCTTTGATAATGGGATTAGCACGGATAGAAGGAAGCCAGGTGCTGTCTATCAGGACAATGCCTTGGAGAAAGACTCTGAAGGCATTTCAGAGATATTCAAAGTTGTCCCTTTCCTACAAGTCCAGAGATCTAGTAGGGCAGAATGGTTTCAAGGGAGAAGCCTGGGGTGTCCTTCATGGCTCACTGCTCAGAGCCGTCTTGGGACTCTGATCCCTGCATTCTAGTACAGTGCTGCTTGGCAGTCCCAGCTGTAGCTCAAGTGGACATAGGTGTGCTCAGGCTGCTCCTGTGGAGGGTGTAAATTGTAAGCTTTGGTGGTTCCCACATGGTGCTAATTCTGCAGGTGAGCAGAATGCAAGAGCCTTGGGGGCACTGCTCCCTCCATCTAGATTTTAAAGGATGTATCAGACATCCTTGTGACCCAGGCAGAAACCTGCTGCATGGGCAGAAGCACTACAGAGTTCTCACTAGGGTAATGCCTAGCTGAGCCACAGGTAATAGGGTTGCCACAGAGACCATGAACCTGTAAACCTATTAGTGTGCAGCCCCAGCCTGAAAGAGCTGCAGGCAGGAGACTCCAACCTATGAGAACTGCTGCAAGGGCCAATCCCAGCAAAGACACACGAGTGGGGCTTCCTGAGACCTTGGGAGCTTAACCCATATCCCAGTGTGCTCACAAGGTGGGACATGGAGTCAAGAAAGATTATTCTCTAGCTTTGAGATTTAATGTTGTTCAGTTTTGCGCTTACTTGGGACCAGTTACTCCTCTTTTCTTGCCTATTTTTCCCTTTTGTAATTAGAATATCTATCCTATGCCTGTCTCACTGTTGCATTTTGGAAGTAGATAACTTGTTTTGATTTTATAGGCTCACAACTTGAGGGAATTTGCCTCAGAATAAATCATGCCTTGAGTCTCATCCATATTTGATTTGGATGAAACTCCGGACTTTTGAGTTGGTACTAGAACAAGTGAAGACATTGGCGCTACTGGGATGGAGTTAGAATATTTAGCATGTGAGAAGGACATGAATTTTATGGGCCAGGGCAGAATGCTGCAGTATTAATGTGTCCTCTAAAGTTTATGTATTGAAAACTTGATTCCCAATGTGTAAGTGTTGGTCTATCCAAGTACTTCTTCCCCAAATTTGTTTGTCACCAATTTTCCAATCATGTTATTTCCAAGTTCCTGATCATGTAGCAAAACTACTGTCCACAGTCCATGAATCAGTATATATAGAAATGGCAGATCCAGCCATTTGTCCAAACAAAGTAATCAACGAGGTACACTGCTCAAAATTATGCCCACTGGGAGAGTTTCCATTCGCCATTGTCCTTCAGGGACATCCCAGAAAAGGGATGTAGTGCTACAGTTGTCCACTTTTGAGTAGTGCCTGCATATCATGCAGAATCATCTGTAAACTAAACTTCTCTTCCTTTGTCAACTGATAATAGGGAACTTATAGGTGCAGGCTGAGAGAAAGAAAGGAGTGTAGCAAAAATGAGGCCCATGGGCATTTGAGCTGCTTCCTCACGTAACTTACTTATGCCTTCAGTGCCTGTTTGAGCTCTATTTCATATATACTACTTACCTTTGATGATGGAGTGCTGCTGTACATACCCAACTTTATGGCTATGTGGGTCAGAGAACACACAGGTCACGGTGGGTAGCTCAGGTCACATGAAAACGTGGTTGTTTCCAGCCTCTACTGAGGCCCATTAGCAGGCCAAGGGCTGTTTCTCAAAGAAAAGTAGTTACCTGGGAAAGATGGCAGGGCCTGTGCTGCCATTCACCTATGGGGGCCCAAAGGTCCCCAACAGTATCCCTATCTGTCACCAACACCTCAAGAACCATTGGATTCACTTGATCATATGGCCCAAGTGGCATAGCAGCTTGCACAGCAGCCCAGACCTGTTACAGAGCCTTCTCTTGTTCTAGGCCCTACACAACACTAGCAGCTTTTCAGGTCACTCAGTAAATGGTCAGTTACACACCCATATGAGGAGTATATTGCCTCCAAAATCCAAAGAAGCCCACCAGATGGTGTACCTCTTTTTGGTTGTAGGAAAGGTGAGGTGCAACTATTTATCCTTTACCTTAGAAGGGATATCTCAAACACCTCTGAGCTTCTAGAATTTTGACTGAGGTAGAATATGCCACCTTTTATCTCCTGAGGAGAAGAGAAAACTAATATAATATTCTATTATATTATCTAAACTAGCAGGTTAAAACAAAAACTGATAAAAATCATTACTTATAACGCAACAGAGTAGCAGCCCAGGATGGAAGTTGATCATGTATATTCTCTTAAAAATGTAACACCTATTTACTGGTTTGATGCATTGAAAAAGTTAAGAAACAATGGCCAACCTAGTAGCAATGAGCAACTCTAATACCCAGATTTAGTCTTCTCAAAGTATTACCCACTAAAAGGCACAATGAAAAATGGCTGAATCCAAGTCTCTAGTTCGAACTGTACCAGATGAGTCTGGACCGAATGATCATACCAGTGAACACATCAAGAAGACTCAGAAGCCAACCTGATAGGACTTCTACAGACCAAAAAAAAAAAAAACAATATGAACATCAAAAACATTAGTGCCTACAGTGAGTTAAAACACATCACAGACAGAAACATCTCTGAGTCATGATGACACTCTAAAAGGAAAACAAAACACAAAACCAACTCACTGCTTATCTGTGGAGGATCCTACAGAAACGATACTTATTCTTAAAACTGGAAATACTGCAAAATGATTAAATATTTGTCCTACCCTTCCTGTGTGAGCCATACCTCAGTTAAGCCTAATAGTTGGCGGGGCGGGGGAAGTTTCTCTTATAGAAAATGTCCAGCTAATAAATGCAGAAAAAATTATAAAATCTAAACATCATCATTTTAGAATTTTTAATGAAATGCAGATCTTGGTAAAGATCTTCAGAGACTGTAAAAAATCATGAGTTGGAAAGCAAATAGGAAATTTCATAATTGATGGATCGAGTCTAAAAACACCTGAGCCCAGTACTCAATCTTAATGTCAAGGTAGGAGTGACAATCAGACACAATGAGGTTCCTGGTATGCTATGAATTGAATGCTTGTGTCCTCCCAAAACTCATATGTTGAAACCCTAATCTCCAATGTGACAGTATTTGCAGATACGACCTTTGGGAAATAATTAGGTCATCAAAGTGGAGCCCTCATTATGAGATTAGTGTCCTTATAGGAAGAGACACAGGGAGTTTGCTTGTTCTCTGCATGCACACACCAAGAAAAGGCCATGTGAGGACATAACCAGGAAGAGGATCCTCACCAGGAACCCAACCATACTGGCACCCTGATTAGACTCCTAGCTTCTAGACTCATGAGAAAGAAATGTTTGTTATTTAAGCCACCTAGTCTGTGGTAATTTGGTAAAGCAGCCTGAACTAAGAGTTGGTGTAAGGATATAGGAAGTATGTAACAAATCTGAGGTACTCTTGCCAAAAAATCCTGAACTGGATGAAGCCTCTAACTCTACTAATTTACAGAAAATAGGAGGGGTCAGAGCAATGTAAGTAACAGCACAATGGGGATACAATCAGTAAAATTGAGAACGTAAACTCCACAAACCAAAGATCCAGTTTAATAAGCAAATACAGGTTGAGTATCCCTAATCTGAAAATCCCAAATCTGAAATGCTCCAATGAGCATTTCCTTTGAGCATCATGTCACTGATGAAAAAATTTCAGATTTTAGAGCCTTTCAGTTTTTGCAGATCAGGGATTCTCAATATGCAAATTGAAAAGAAAAAAAAAAAGGAGAGAGAGAGAGAGAGAGAGAAAGAACTGTCTTTAGATTAAAAGAGATTTAAAACTCCAGAGAGTTAAATTGAGAAATTTTTAAAAAGTAAAATTAAAACCATAATGAGATACCACCACACATACACCAGAAAAAGAAAATTTAAAAGATGGAAAACACCAAGTGTTGGTGAGGATAGGGAAGCTGTGTAATTCTCACATCACTGGTGAAAATATAAACTCAACAACCACTTTGAAAAAGTGCTTGGCAGTATTGACTGAGCTGATCATATACACACCCTACAACTCAGAAATTTCATTCTTAGGTCTGGTGAAGGTATGAACCCAAGAGAAAGAAAAATAAATGTTTATCCAAAGATATGTACCAAGACATTCATAACGCTGTTATTCATGTCAAAATCTAGAAAAAATCCACATAGCAGATATGTTTATTGTGAAATATCCACTCGATGTAATAATATCCACCAATGATGATTAATGATCTACTACTATAGACAACAAGTGTAAATCTCACACACAGTAGCTTGATTGAGAAAAAAGTTAGACAAAAAAGAGAACATGATGTATGATTCTCAGAATTTTTCTTCTAATTTCCCATTACAGTTTGGGCTACATAAAAAAATAAACACCCCATTTTTTCTTATTTGAAGGTACTTAGTGTTCTTGTATATTATCTGCTGGTTAACCTCAGAGAAGCACGAATCCTCTGAGCCCTGGAAAAGTGAAGCACTACAGATATGAACACAGCTAATGCTGTTGATATGGTTTGGCTGTGTCCCCATCTAAATCTCAACTTGAATTGTATCTCCTGGAATTCCCATGTGTTGTGGGAGGGACCCAGGGGGAGATAATTGAATCATGGGGGGCCAGTCTTTTTCCTGTGCTATTCTTTCTTGTGAGAGTTAATGAGTCTCACAAGATCTGATGGGCTTATCAGGGGTTTGCACTTTTGCTTCTTCCTCATTTTCTCTTTCTTGTCACCACCATGTAAGAAGGGCATTTCACCTCCCGCCATGATTCTGAGGCCTCCCAGCCATGTGGAACTGTAAGTCCAATCAAACCTTTTTTGTTCCCAGTTTCGAGTATGTCTTTATAATGAACTAATACACTAAAGTGGTACCAGTAGAGTGGGGCATTGCTGAAAAGATACCCAGAAATGTGGAAGCAACTTTGAAACTGGGTAACAGGTAGAGGTAGGGACAGTTTGGAAGGCTCAGAAGAAGACAGGAAAATGTGGGAATGTTTGGAACCTCCTAGAGACTTGCTGAATGGCTTTGCCAAAAATGCTGATAACAATATGGACAATAAGATCCAGACTGAGGTGGTCTCAGATGGAGATGAAAAGCTCGTTGGGAACTGGAGTAAAGGTGCCTCTTGTTATGTTTTAGCAAAGAGACTGGCGGCATTTTGCCCCTGCCCTAGAAATTTGTGGAACTTTGAACTTGAGAAAGATGATTTAGGGGTACCTGGCAGAAGAAATTTCTAAGCAGGAAAGTATTCAACAGATGACTTGGGTTCTGTTAAAGGCATTCAGTTTTATAAGGGAAGCAGAACATAGAGTTTGGAAAATTTGCCGCCTGACTATGTGATAGAGAAGAAAAACCCATTTTCTGGGGGAGAAATTCAAACTGGCTGCAGATATTTGCATAAATAGCAAGGAGCCTAATGTTACTCCCCAAGACCATGGGGAAAATGTCTTCAGGCTATGTCAGAGACCTTCACGGCAGCTCTTCCCCGTCACAGGCCTGGAGGCCCAAGGTTTCGTGGGCTGGGCCTAGGGTCCCCATGCTGTGTGTAGCCTAGGGACTTGGTGCTCTGTGTTCCAGCTGTGGCTGAAAGAGGCCAACATACAGCTCACGCTGTGGCTTCAGAGGGTGGAAGCCCCAAGCCTTGGCAGCTTCCACATGGTGTTGAACTTGCAGGTGCACAGAAGTCAAGAATTGAGGTTTGGGAACCTCCATCCAGATTTCAGAAGATGTATGGAAACTCCTGGATTCCCAGGCAAAAGTTTGCTGGAGGGGCAGGGCCCTCGTGGAGAACTTCTGCTAGGGCAATGCAGAAGGAAAATGTGGGGTTGGTGCCCCCACAGAGTCCCTACTGGGGCAGTGCCTAGTGGAGCTGGGAGAAGAGAGCCACCATCCTCCAGACCCCAGAATGGTAGATTAACTGACAGTTTGCACCATATGCCTGGAAAAGCTTCAGACATTAAATGCCAGCCCATGAAAGGAGCCGGGAGGGAGACTGTACCCTTCAAAGCCATAGGGGCAGAGCTGTCCAAGACTATGGGAACTCACCTCTTGCATCAGTGTGACCTGGATGTGAGACCTAGAGTCAAAGGAGATCATTTTGGAAGCCTTAAAGTTTGACTGCCCTGCTGGATTTTGGACTTGCATGGGCCCTGTAATCCCTTTGTTTTGGCCAATTTCTCCCATTTGAAATGGCAGTGTTTACCCAATACCTCCATCCCCATTATATCTAGGAAGTAGCTAGCTTGCTTTTGATTTTATAGGCTCATAGGTGGAAGGGAATTGCCTTGTCTCAGATGAGACTTTGGACTGTGGACTTTTGGGTTAATGCTGAAGTGAGTTAAGACTTTCAGGGACTGTTGGGAAGGCATTATTGGTTTTGAAATCTGAGGATATGAGATTTGGAGGGGGCAGGGGTGGAATTATATGGTTTGGTTGTGTCTCCATCGAAATCTCAACTTGAATTTTATCTCCCTGAATTCCCACATGTTGTGGGAGGGGACAGGGGTGGGGTTAATGGAATCATTGGGGCTGGTCTTTCCTGTGCTATTCTTGTGATAGTTAATGAGTCTTATGACATCTGATGGGATTATCAGGGGTTTCTGCTTTTGTTTCTTCCACATTTTCTCTTGCTGCTGTCATGTAAGAAGAGTCTTTCACCTCGCACCATGATTCTGAGGCCTCCCCAGCCACATGGAACTGTAAGTCCAATTAAACCTCTTTTGTCTCCTCATTTTGGGTATGTCTTTATCAGGAGCATGAAAATGAATTAATACAGCTATGTATAATAGACATGCAGCTGGATATGAAGCAGGAGACATACTTGGCTATAGCATCAGACCTATCCCACTAACTCTAGGTGCCCTCTGAGCAAGTCCCCACACTGCATCTATACTCACCTGGCAAAGAGAGACTGAGTAGCCCTGCCTCCAGCAAGATCTCAGGGACAGAGAGCAATGTGATTCCCATCTGGAAAACCACTCTGAGTTCCTAAAAGGGAAAAGAATTCATTCATCATGAGGGTCCAAGGAATTATCTACCTCAACAGCCAAGTTGCCTAGTACAAAGTAATTATGATGTTTAGTAATGTTTTTATTTTTAAAATTATTACTTTTTCTTAAATACCATCTGGTACAACATAGAATGACTACAGAAGCATAGAAAAAGAGCTATGGTCTCAATGTTACACCAACCACCATGAGCTGACATAGTTCAAAAAATGTCTCTTTTCTTTAAATAATTTATTTTACTTTAGGTGCATACTGTATCTGGCATTTCTCCCCATGTTGTCGCTCCCCCACCTTCCCCTCCCTCCCACCCCCCCATTGTCTCTCCCCTACCCCCCTGAACTGTCCCTGTGATGCTCCTCTCCCTAAGTCCACGTGTTCTCCTTGTTCAACACCCACCTATGAGTGAGAACATACAGTGCTTGGCTTTCTGTTCTTGGGTCATTTTGCTGAGAAATGATGGTTTCCAGATTCATCCAAGTCCCTACAAAGGACACGAACTCATCGTTTTTTATGGCTGCGTAGTATCCATGGTGATATATGTACTGCATTTTCTTTGTCCAAGTCTATCATTGATGGGCATTTGGGTTGGTTCCAGGTCTTTGCTATTGTATACAGGGCTGCAATGAACATACGTGTGCATGTGTCTTTATAGTAGAACGAATTATAGTTCTTTGGGTATATACCCAATAGTGGGATTGCTGGGTCGAATGGAATTTTTATTTCTAGATCTTGAGAAATCGTCACACTCCCACCAACTGTGAAAGAGTGTTCCTATTTCTCTACATCCTCTCCAGCATCTGTTGTCTCCCGATATTTTAATGATCGCCATTCTAACTGGCATGGAGATGATATCTGAGTGTGGTTTTGATTTGCATTTCTCTAATGACCAGTGATGATGAGCATTTTTTCATATGTTTGTTGGCCTCATGTATGTCCTCTTTTGAAAAGTGTCTGTTCATATCCTTTGCCCCACTTTTGAATGGGGTTGTTTGGGTTTTTCTTATATCTGTTTTAGTTCTTTGTAGATTCTGGATATTAGCCCTTTGTCAGATGGGTAGATTGCAAAATTTTTTTGCCAGTCTGTGTCTTTTGATTGGGGTGTTTAGGCCATTTACATTCAATGTTAATATTGTTATGTGTAAATTTTGATCCTGCCATTTTGTTACTGGCTAGTTTTCTTTCTCATTAGTTGACTCATTTTCTTCATTGCATTTTTGGTCTTTGCCAACTGGTTTGCTTTTGCAATGACTGGTACTTGTTCCTGTCCATGCTTGTGTTTCTTTCAGGAGCTCTTGTAGGGCAGGTCTGGTGGTGACAAAATCTCTCAATAATTGCTTGTCTGTAAAGGATTTTATTTCTCCTTCACTTATGAAGCTTAGTTTGGCTGGATATGAGATTCTGGGTTGAAAGTTCTTTTCTTTAAGGCTGTTGAATATTGTCCCCACTCTCTTCTGGCTTGTAGAGTTTCTGCTGAGATATCTGCTGTGAGTCTGATTGGCTTCCCCCTATGGGTGACCTGACCTTTTTCTCTGGCTGCCTTAGCATTTTTCCTTCATTTCGACCCTGGTGAATCTGACAATTATGTGCCTTGGGGTTGCTCTCTTGAGGAATATCTTTGTGGAGTCTCTGTATTTTCTTGAATTTGAAATTTGGACTGCCTTGCTAGGCTTGGGAAGTTCTCCTGGATAATATCCTGGAGTGTGTTTTCAGGCTTGGATTTATTCTCCCTGTCATATTCAGTACACCAATCAAGCATAGATCAGGTTTTTTCACATAATCCCTATTTCTTGGAGGCTTTGTTAGTTTCTTTTCACTCTTTTTTCTCTTGTATTGCCTTCTCTTTTACTTCATTGAGTGGATCTCGATCTCTGATATCCTTTCTTCTGCTCGATCGATTCGGCTATTAAAACTTGTGTTTGCTTCACGTAGTTCTCGTGTTGTGTTCTTCGACTCCATCAAGTCATTTATGTTCTTCTCTAAGCTGGTTATTCTAGTTAGCATTTTGTCTAACCTTTTTTCAAGGTTTTTGGTTTCTTTGCATTGAATTGAGAACATGTTCCTTTAGCTCTGAGAAGTTTGTTATTATCCACCTTTTGCAATCCTGTTTCCGTCAATTCTTCCCACTCCTTCTTGGTCAAGTTGTGATCCTGTGTTGTTGAGGAGTTGTGATCCCTTGAAGGAGAAGAAGTGTTCTGGTCTTTGGTGGTTTCACCTTTTTTGTGCTGGTTTTTCCCATCTTTGTGGGTTTACCTGGCTGTGGTGTCAGAGAGCTGCTTGATGTAGGTCGTTTGTCTGCCTGTGGGGGGCGCTACTTGGGTTTCTAGGGACTCCTTCAGATTACTAGGGGAAGCTTCCTGTGTCTTTTTTGTTTATGCTGGGAGATTAGGCCTGCCTCTTCCGCTGACCTGTAGGCGCTGCTGGGTTGTCGAGACGCCATCCCATTGCTACATACGCTTCCTGTGTTTCTTGTTAAAACATGTAGCCTGGTCCCACCCCTCTAGTGGTGGGTTGTGCCATTCCTCCACTGGGCTGGATCATTCAGCGTTCCTCTCAGACTGTGGTACTGCCTACACAATCCACTAGAGTCAGAGCTTCAGCCCTCTGGGGTTTGTTGGGGGAGGGTAGGGACCTGCCCAGTCGCACCCCGCAGTCTCCCCCCTTTCAGCTTTCTCTCTCTCCTGTAATGGGGTGAGGGGCGGCCCAGCTGCTCCCAATTGCAGCTCCCTCTCTCTCTGGGCAGGGGTAGGGGCGATAGCTCAGTCTGCAGACTCTTATTCAACTCCGCACTTGTTAATTCTTGGCGATTGACTGGCAAAGATCCCCTGTTCTGTCTATTGCTGAGGCTTTGGGGGAAGCGCTGTATCTGGACCGGAGTGCTAGAGGTGGAGCCTCCGACTCGCTAGTCAGATGCACTTTCTGGGTGAAGCAGCACCCCTCCCCCACCCTCAGTCTGCCCTGAGTAGGCTTTGCTCACCCTCGGACCAGACCCATTGAAATGCACCTGGTACCTCGGTTGGAGCTAGGAGATCTCTGGGGTTCTGCGTTTCTTTCGCTGGGTGTTGTGCGCTGGAGTTGTGTCTAATCCACCATCTTGGATCCTCCACAAATGTCTGTTTCTTCTTCCTAGGTATACTGGTTAGGAGTGTGGGCTCTGGATACAGACTGGAGACAAACCCTATTCTGCCATGTAAAAACCTTGTGACTTTGAATAGTTTTATTTCACCATAAAACACTCAAAGTCTTATCAGTAATACCAGAATTATACAGTACTTAAAACAGAGGGCAAACCATGTTTTACATGTACCATGACACTTAAAATAAAAATAAAAATTAGAAAAGTCCCTGTGTTCTGGTTTTAAAAATATAAATGGCCAGGGATCACATTAATTTGAAAATTCTAAGGCAGACATATTGGAAAAGAAAGCTTAGTAGTCTTACAACTGAATCCTATTTATTACCTCAGGTATTTTTTAAACTTTAGTTTTAACTGACAAATAATTGTATATATTATGGGGTACACTGTAATGTTTTTATATATGTTTACATTGTGGAAATATTAAATCAAGCCAATTCAATAAATTCAATAAAGCTTAATAGTCTTACAAATGAGTCTTCTTTTTCTTTTTCTTGTTTATTTATGATGCAGATACTCATTCTTTATTATATAAATGGCATATTTTCCTCCAATCTGTTGGAGTCCTCTCCCTTTGTTTGTGGTATCTTTGTTAAATTTGCTGTCAAATTTACCTATCTTGTCTTATATGGCTTTTGATTTTACTTATTTTTAAATTTTTATTTTTTAACTTTAATTTTAGGTTTAGGAATACATGTGAAAGGTTTGTTATATAGGCAAATTGTGTGTCACAGGGGTTTGGTGTGCAGATTATTTTGTCACTCAGGTAATATGCATAGTACCCAAGAGGTAGTTTTCAATCCTTACTCTCCTCTCTTCCTCTACCCTCAGGTGTGAATATTAAAATTAGACATCAAAGGATTCAAACTTTTCATAGACCTTGTTGCCATCCACAGCAGTGCTTTTCAAACGTGGATGAGTAACAGAAGACAACAAAAGAAAATTACTTGAAGATGTGAGACACCTCTCACCTCACCTCCCTGGTTTTGATTCTGCAGATCTAGGACAGGCCCAAGTATCTGCATTTTAGCAAGCAACCATGGAAATATCTGATGAAGTGGTCCATAGATCACAGCTGTAAAAATCCTGACCTAAACAGCTCAGTTAGGTATCATAAATTTAATGCCCACTGTACAGAGTTCTGGGACATCTGCAGTTTCTCTGTTAATATAATTAGCTGCAAGTGCATTGGTTCTTCCCACCACATAAGACCACAGATTCCCACAAGGGATCACGCTTAATTCCAGAGTAGTCCTGGGTGGTCTAGAGGTGTGAGGATTATTATCCTGTTGGATGGACAAAGCTAGGCAGAAAGGTATGACTTGCCTAAAGTATCCCATGATGTGATCTGGGTCTCTTTCCTCTTGCTCCAAGTAACCTAAGAGGATTCCAGAGTCTCTGATGTTAAACTAGAAGGAGAGTTAAGAGGATACGAAAGCACATGGAATAGAGAGAAGAAAGTAAGAGGATGAGAAAGCACATGAAATGCAGGCGATGGGGTGATGATGTCTGGCCTATTCCCACTCAGTTAACTGGAAGCTGTGCAATGATGCTTTTCTTCTTCCTCAACTCTATCCCAGAACCCCTCCCACACACAGCAGTGACACTGAAGCTCACACATAATGAAAATGTGAGCTTATTCCTGCTTGATGTTACATTTTCAAGTATTCGCTCTAGCAGTCAGGCCATTATGTTAATGCCAGAGGCATCCCATTGACAGAATGGAGAGGCAAGTTGGAATGGGGAATTACCATTTGCTGATAGTCTACTCGGTATCACACACTGTAGGTTGAGGCTTTTTTTCTCAAGCCCTCAAAGTGATGTTCTGAGGCTGACATCAGAGCTTTCCTTTTACAGATGAGGAATAGGCTTAGAGGGCCAAGTACATAATCAAGGAATTTTATGGAAGTTTCAAATGCACATGAGGCCTACTTTAAGGGGCTCCCCACTGGCCAATTTGAGAAGACTTGAGCACCAAAATTGATATGGTTTAGATATTGTCCCTCTGAATCGCATGTAAATTGTAATTCCCATTGTTGAAGGTGAAGCCTGATGGGGTGTGACTGAGTAGTGGGGGGTGAATTTCTCATGAATGGTTTAGTGCCATCCCCTTGGTGATAAGTGAGTTCTCCATCAGTTAGTTCATGTAAGATCTGGTTGTTTAAAAGTCTGAAACCTTTCCCTTGTCTGTCTCTTCTTGCTCCCACTCTTGCCATGTGACATGCCTGCTACTGCTTTGCCTTCTGCCATGATTAAAAGCTCCCTGAGGCTTTGTAGAAGCCAAGGAGATCCTGGGGGCCATGCTTCCTGTCCAGCCTGCAGAACAGTGAGCCAATTAAACCTTTTTCTTCGTAAATTACCATCTCAGGTATTTTTGCATAACAATGCAAGAATGGCCTAATACAAAAAAATATATACTAATAATTACAGAGGGTAAACCTTTGAGGAACATGGAAATCTCTGAGTCATATTGACATAAATAAATGTTAATAAATACACTGATAAATAAATAAGGGAGAAGAAAAACCTCTATCTTTTTCTCAAATGCAAACTAATTTTCCAGAAGGAATATCAGAATTGGAAAATAGCCACTTTAGCAACTCCCATAATAATATGTGATTCAGGCAAAAAACAAAAATGAATGCTCATCCTGCACCAAATTTCACGGCAGTCACTGAATCACCATGGTAACAATGTAGGCCAGAGACAGCTGGAAAATAACCATCACTTTGATTTGTTTTGTAGTATGTCCTAGGAAATGAACTGGTCTGATATGACTACAGTCATTAACCTGAAGTATTCCTCACAACAAATATTTCTGGCAGTTTCAGCAATATATACATTCATACACACATACATACCCACATACATACATATTCACTCTCTCTTTCCCTCTACCACCCCAGATCCCAAGAATTCATTGAGATGGATTGCTGGTGGTGGGGGAGTAGGTAACAAAATAAACCCCATAATTCAATGTATTCAATTCTAACCACATATAAAGTTGAAATCTACTAAACTATTTTACCAATGGATTTTTCTGAAGATTACCTGTTGATTTGTCTCTGGGACATTTTTCCTCTAGTTACAGTACATTTTCAATAACTTATGAAAGCTGACATGAAAACACAGGCAAATGCTTGTTAAATATAGGTACCTTTTTCCATTTCATAGTCTAAGATCTCAACCTAGAAGATTAGTTAACAGCTACTTTTAAACATTTGGCTGCTGACAGCTCAGTGAAAATAAAATATGCAGAAATGTAATTCAAAATACTAGCATTTATAAGAGCACTAAGAAATATGAAATAATTAGGAATAATCCATCCAAATATGTGACAGGTCTGTACAGTGAACGCTAAATAACATTGCTAAGAGAAATTAAAGAAGACCTAAATAGAGAGAGACATACTGTCTTCATGAATTGCAAGACTCAGGTATTGTTAAGATGCCTGTTCTGTTTAAACCTGTCTACATATTCAGAGCAATCTCAATAAAAATCCTAACTGATACAGTTCTAAAAGAACCTGAAATGCTGTTTCTAAAATTCATGTAAAAATACAAAGGATCTAGACTATGAAAACAACTTTGAGAAAACAAAAATGGATGACAAACACTATCTGACTTCAGGACTTCTTACAAACCCATAGTAATCAAGACAGTATGCTACCAGCATCAGGGGCAGAAAGTAGATCAAAGGAACAAAATAAACCACCTAAAAATTGACCTACATATATGGGACAACTGACTTTTGACAAAGGTGAAGAAGCCATTCAATGGATAAAGGGTGGTATTTTCAATATATTGTGCTGAAACAAGTGGATATTCATATATACAATTATAAACTGTGATCTACATATTGTACCATGTACAAAAGACAATGCAAAAGGCACTTCGAAATGGATCATAGATGTAAATATAAAACCTAAAGTATAAAACTTGTAGAAGAAAACACAGGAGAGTATAATTGTGACTTTGAGTTACATAAAAATTTCCTTAGATAAATCAATAATTTGGAATGCATCAAGGTTAAAAACTCTGGGTCTTACAAAGACACTGTTAAGAGAGTGAAAGAGAAGCCCCTGATTGGGAGAAAATGTTTGAAAATCATATCTGATAAAGTACTTGCATATAGAAAAATATCACCAAATTCAATTAAAAAACAAACATTCCAATAAATAAATAGGCAAAAGAGTTGAATAAACACTAATCTATAGAAGATAAACAACTGTCAAGTAAGTACATGAAAAGATACTCAACATCATTAATCATTAGGGAAATGTAAATGAAAACTACAAGGCATCACTACCTTATAGCTTTACTTTTTCGTAATTTAAAAATTGTTCTTGGCATTGCTCCCCTACAGTACTTTTTCTATAGCACCTAAATACAATCCTATCTTCTATACTTTTTATAAATGAATGTTTTGATTTAAATATGTGTAACTGTTGAGTTTTGTTAGTGTTGGTTCAAAGTGGTCAGATTAATGTGAAATCTTCTGGGTGTAAGTCAGGTGTTTTGAATTCAGATACATTTTGGTTTACCTAATCACACTTTCCATTATGATTATTTTGTTATGACTTATCTTCTCTTATACATAAATTTGTTTTAATTATATATTTGGGTTTGTTAAAGTATTTCAGGAGGCTGCCAGGTGGTGTGTTCAGTGTTCACCCACCTACGCTCTCTATTCCTAATTTACTACTAATCCCCCTTTGACCTTTAGTTTCATGGGGGTTATTTTAGGTGAGTATCCTTTAATTAGAAACTGTAGCCTATTTCTTCCCATCTCATAGACTACACCTTGACCTAATGTTTTTATGTAAATATTTGTGATTACTTTAAGACTTTTTAGGGTTAGCTGAAGACAGCAGTATACAGGCTGAATTGGCAAGAAATGGTGAGGTCTGTCAGAGTTTATCAATTATAGAACAGCCTCCTCTAGAGAAATATAAATCATCGCCAAAATCCTCTGAGATTTAAGCTGTTGCTGGTAGTATTCTGGCAAATAACTTTGTTTATTTCGGTTAAGTTTATGGCTAAGCATAGTGGGGTATCTAATTCCAGTTTGGGTCTTAGCTATTGTAAATTCAGAACATACTGAAGTCACTTTCATAGTTTATTTTCATTTTAGCTATTGCCTTTTATGGTTATACATAATCATAAACATACTAGGTATTACTGATCTGGGTTAATCGTATGACCTCAGTGGCTGGCACGAAATTTACCAACCCTACAAGGAGTTACTATACCTTGTTCGAACTTTTGTTTATTGCTTAATTTTTATCACTACTGTTTCTCGTGGGGGTGTGGTTGAGCAAGGCATTATGAGATACTAATAAGTGTGCTTGGTATCTGCTCCTTTTGATCTTCTGCTGATCTAGATGGCATTCTCACTGGAATTCAGATATTTGCATAGGTAATCTCACTAAGAATTAATTAAAAGGCCAAGACAAAACCTGTGTGTTTATCAAGTTACATGAATTCACTCAGGCATTTTTCAGTGACTTGCTTTCCGTGAATTAAGCTACATCAACTTGTATTTAGAGAATCCCTCTTGCGGGGAAATTGCTAAATTTAAGTATTATTCTAGTATTGAGAATTTTTTGATAATCTTATTAGAAACAAAAAGTTTTAGCCTAGAAAATCAAATTTTTTTTTAACTTTCTCAATTTTTATTTTAAATTAGTTTTGGTTTCCATTATGTAAAAACAAATGAAGTAAACACCTATATTAACCAAAAACATATTTCCATTTTTTTAATGATACTTTAAGTTCTGGGGTACATGTGCAGATCTTGCAGGACTGTTACATAGGTATACCATGCCATGGTGGATGGAGGCAGAAAATCATATTTTTAATGGATTTTTTTTGTTTGTTTTAGACAATGCTTTAATTAGGAGTTAGGCTGAAATAATGTTCTAGATAAGCTTATAATTGAATTTAATAATATGTGGGTACATATTAGAGCCTTAGGTAATAATCAGCAGATATGAGATTTTTTTGTTTTGGGGTTTGGCAAGAATAAAAGACATATTTACATAAATACTGTAACAGCTTAAAGTAGGAGATTAGAGGGCGTTTGCAGAGTTAATCATACTTGATGGGAATAATTATGCATTTGTGATTGTATCTTGTTTTAATTATGTCCATTGAGCATGGATTATTTAACGCCTTAAGGTTTTTATGTGGGAAAATAACATTCAATTTAAGTTCAGCTACAATCAAGTTGTGTCAAGGCCTTGACAACCATGTTGGATCACACCATCCCCCCAAATTAAAAAATACCAAATGCATGACACCACAGTTGTGAGTGATCATGGGCTCATTAGACATTAGCCCATTGGAATGTCTTACTTAAGAGGAATGAGTGAATAGTTATAAGCTCATGGCCCTGAAACAAGAACCAGATGTCTGGTATAGATTCAGTCTAGTAACCCCCAAGTTTTCTGAGTTCAGAATGAGAAGATGGATACTTCCTGAGCAGACTGCTACTTTCTCAAAGCTTTGTAGATAAGAAATCCTATTGGAGGTGATAAGCATGTTGTCAAAAAAGGATTTGACTTCCAGTGCTATGTATGATCAATAATATTATATCCTGTTTAAAATGAAGAACTTAATGTATGGAACAATACTTATGGTTAAATCCATTTGTGTGGACTTTCAATTTAATGTATTATGCACTGTGATTAGTTTGATGTGCAGGCTTGTATGCATGGGGAATGGATTTTAAAGCACGGTAAGATATAAATATATAATGTATGATGAAGTGTATATAGTACTAGTACATAATTAATGGGGTAAATTACATAATGCATGATGTACACAGGATGATTAAATTTTATGTTTATTTTTTACCATACTGACATAGAACTCAAGAACAATTTCTTTGCATTCAGTATATGAATCAGGGAACAGAATTTCAGTTTTGCATGCTGACAGCAGAGTGAAAGGCTTTTTCTTTGCGCGGGGGAGAGGTGCTCTCCCATTTTTGGTTTACAAGACCAAGTTTAATAAACTACAAGAACTCTTCATTGAAGTTTATTCTTGATTAGGCTAATAAGTGGTATTAATATGAGAACAAGGGAAAAATACAGAATGGATAATACTTATTCAATAATAATAAAAGGGTATTCTACTGATTGACCTTCAATTTGTGTGAGTATGAGGTTATTATATACCAGAACCCAAAATAGGCATTGGCTTAGTAGCTGGATATTATGCTTCGTTGCTTAGATAACTGAAGGATTAGAATGATTGCTAAAATTAAGATTAAGAGCACAAGGGCTACAACACCTCCTAGTTTATTGGGAATAGATCCTAAATTGCACTGGCAAATAGAAGATACCACTCTGGTTTAATATGAGGTGGTATATTGAGGGGATTTGCTGGAATATAATCTCGGTTTCCTAAAAAGTCAGGAGAGAATAAAACAAGTTTGAGTAGAAGTAATAGTAGAAAAACAAATCCTAAAATGCCTTTAATTGTGTGGTAGGGGTGGAATGGGATTTTATTTGCATTGGTTGAGATTCCTTGGGTTATTTGTCCCTGTTTCATGTGGGAATAGAAGGTGCACAATAACTAGAGCTGAAACAATGAATGGCAGAATAAAATGAAAGGTGAAGAATTGTGTGAAAGTGCCTCTGTCAAGAGAAAATCCACCTCCGATTCATTCTAACAGGTTGGTGCCAATGTATGGTATAGTTAATAGTAAATTTGTGATTGTTGTTTCTCTTCATCATAAGATATAGCCTATGAATGCTATAGCTATTACTGTGAATAAAAGAATAATTCCAATGCTTCGGGTTTCTGGAAAGGTAAAGACCTCAGCCTACAAGAATAAACAGATAAAGAATACAGTATATCCATTAGCATCTAGATAGTAAATGATTCAGCCATAGTTTACATCTCAGCAGATGTGTGTGATAGAGGAAAATAAAGTTATTATGTCTGAGGTACAGTGTATAGCTAAGAAAAGCCCTGTAATGATTTGTAAAGCTAGGCAAACTCAGTAGGGAACTGAAATTTCGTCATGTTCAGATGTTTGATGGTGCTGGTAGATCAATAAATGAGTGATTAAGAATTTTTATTAGGGGGTGAGATTTTTAAACGTTGTTATTAGAGTTCTGACAGTTGACATACAATGATGATTTTTCATGACATATACTATATTTTGTTACTATTTTTGTTGTAGGCATCATAGGATTTTCTTCAAAACTTTTACCTATTACATAGGTTTATGGTTATTAGTGGTGGTGTGGAATTCAGGGAAATAATAAATTTTGGTGAGGTTTTATGGGAATGATAGTGTTTTAAATTTATTTAGCAGGGATACTGGTAGTATTTAGAATCCTATAGCCATAGCTACTAAAGAATATCCTGAAATGTGAGGATCTGTTGTTGTTATTTGGGGGGGGTTCTATTGTTAGGATTATTAATAGAATTATTTAATCATTGTATAAATAATATGCTATGATGAAATAGAAATTATTATTGATTTCAAAAATGTAGAGGATTGGGTGATTTTTGAGAGTGAAGAAGTTGGGCTTCTTTATGAAGATACTATAGGTGTGGCTGCACTGTACAGTTAATGAAGTTGATTAATGGTCGTAAGTGACTGATCCCTTTGTTAATATTTTGTTGTTGCTGAAATTACTCAGAGTAATTAAGTGGCTAGAAGTATAGCTAATAAAAATGAAATGAAGAAAGAGAAGAAATATAATTTAATTAGGTCATTTTGGTTAGGGACAGTTACTGAGGCTATTACTTGGAGATGAGATAATTTTTGGTATTTTTCTAGTCAAGTTTAGTTAAAGTGATGCTCTGACTTTTAGAAAGGTTTAAGTATACCGTTAAATGGTGAACAACTGTTGGAAAAATCCTAGAAAGTTAAAAAATTTATATATGTATGTAGATAATTCAAATTTCAGATTACATGTTATTAGGTTAAATTCTAATTGCTATAATGAAGCCTAAGATAGTTACAGCAAGGGCTGAAAGTTTTAGGTATAATGGCATAGTCATTTGGGGAATAGTTACAGGAGAAATGTTGTTGGTAATTTTCTTAAAAAAGCAAAAATACTGCCAATTGTTAAACATTTAATTGAATTAAGAGGGAGTTATTTTCATTGATAATAATGAAAGTTGAAAAACTAGGTAGTCCTAGGAGTGCAAAAAAAGACAATTTGAGTACTGTATACAGCTGTTAGGGAGGTGGTGATAAGTGTGATTAAAAGGGCTCAGGCAGTAGTATACAACATGCTTGCAGTTTTGATAAATAAGCCTTTGAAGTAGAAGCCTTTGAAGTAGAAGGAAAGGTATGCCTGTGAGTGCAAGGCTTCCAATAATGAGAGGAGGAATTAAGGGTATGTCTTTAAATAGCCATCCTATTTTTGAATATCTTGATCATCATTAAGGTTGTGGATGATGGCTCTGAATATATAAATAACATAGTTTTAAAGAATGCATGTGTCTAAATGTGGGAGAAGTGCTAGATGTAGCTGATTAATACCAATAATGACTATTCTAAGACCTAGTTGTCTTGAGGTACAAAATGTGACAATCTTTTTGATGTCACTTTGTGTTAGAGTACAAATTGCTTATAAATGTAGTGGTAATAGCACCCTAAGCGTATTACTAGTGTTTGGATTGTTTTATTCTTTTCTATTGGTGGATAAAAGTGGGTTAAGAGCCCCTGCTAAAACACTGTGATGAAATAGAGCAGGGCTGAGACAGGTGTTGTACCTTCTGTTTCTGATGGTAGTAATGGGTGAAGGCCAAATTAAGCAAACTTGTCAGTTGCCAGAATGACTCCACTTAATGGAAGCATATTGGGTAGAAATTGACACAAAAATTTATTGCATTCTCATGTGTTTGAATAAAATTTAAAAACTCATACTATTGTAGTATGAATTCAAGTATATCCAATGCAGTTTATTATTTAAATTGTTTGGAGGGCGGCTATATTTGTGTCTATTCAGCCATATAATCAACTGACAAAAATAATATAATTCCTGCTTGTTCTAGGAGTTAAAAGGGGTTGTAAGTGTAACTAGAAATAGTATAGTGAGAAATGAGTAAATACTTAAAGAATGAGTTAATGTTTGGATCTGAATGTATATAGCATATTGAGAACTCTATGATAGATCATGTAACAAAAAAGTGCTACCAATAAAAACCTATTCAACAAATGGTGCTGGGATAATTGGCAAGCCACATGTAGAAGGATGAACTGGATCCCATCTCTCACCTTATACAAAAATCAACTCAAGATGGATCAGGCTTAAATCTACCAGACCTGAAATGATAAAAATTCTAGAAGATAACATTGGAAAACCCTTCTTGACATTGACTTAGGCAAAGACTTCATAACCAAGAACCCAAAAGCAAATGCAACAACAACAAAAAAATGATAAATAGGTATGACTTTATTAAACTAAAGCTCTGCACAGCAAAGAAACAATCAGCAGATTAAACAGACAACCCACAGAGTGGGAAAAGCTTCACAACCTATACATCCAACAAAGGACTAATATCCAGAATCTACAAGGACTCAAATTAGCAAGAAAAAAACAAACAATCCTATCAAAAATAAAGCTAAAGGGCACAAATAGACAACTTTCAAGATACACAAATAGCCAACAAACATATGAAAAAATGCTCAACATCATTAATGATGAGTCCTAAATGCAAATCAAAACCACAACTGCAATACCATCTTACTCCTGCAAGAATGGGCATAATCTAAAAAGAGAAAAAACAGATGTTGGCAGAGATGCAGTGAAAGAACCAGTTTTACACTGCTGATGGGAACGTAAACTAGTACAACCACTATGGAAAACAGTGCAGAGATTCCTTGAAGAACTAAAAGTAGGCACTACCATTTTGATCCAGCAATCCCACTAACTGGGTATCTACCCAGAGGAAAAGAAGTCACTATATGAAAAAGATATTTGCTACAATGCATGTTTGTAACAGCACAATTTGCAATTGCAAAAATATACTACAGCCCAAATGCCCATCAATCAATGAGTAATAGAACAAAAACAAACAAACAACAACAACAAAATATATATATATATATATATATATATATATATATGATGATGATATATGATCAATACACTCAGCCTTAAAAAGAACAAAATAATGGTATTCACAGCAACCTGGATGGAATTCAAAACCATTATTCTAAGTGAAGTAACTCAGGAATGGAAAACCAAATATCATACATTCTCACTCTTAAGTGAGAGCTAAGCTGTGAGGATGCAAAGGCCTAAGAATGATAAAATGGATTTTGGGGACTTTGGGAAGGGTAGAGGGGGTGAGGAATGAAGGACTACAAATTGGGTACAGTGTATACTGCTGTGGTAATGAGTGCACCAAAATCCCACCAATCAGTACTAAGAACATATGTAGCAAACCACCTGTTCCCAAGACCTATGGAAAATTTAAAATTTTTAAAAACACATAATCAAGCTTGAAGGTGAGTGTTAATTTTAAAGTTTGGATAGTGTTAGTGTGAAATAATTATTTGTTGGCTCAAGCAAATTAATATTAGGGCTGGAATGAGGTTGATTGTAAAAGTGTATGAAATAGAGGTTTTTACATAGGTTAGAAATAAGTTTACAAACAGTAGTTATAGTTACAGTAATTGGTAGAATTAGGACGATTAGTAAAATTGTGATAAATTTTAAAAATACATTTACTTACTTTTATTTGGAGTTGTACCAATTTTTTGGCTCCTAAGGTCAACAGGTTACTTTTATCCTTTAAAAGTTGAGAAAGCCATATTGTTATCCATGGGGGCACGAGTTAGTAGTTCTTGCACACTGTCTCAGAAAATAAGAAGTTTTAATTTTGCTATTACATTTATAACATAACATTTTATTTAAACTATATTTACAGTATATGGATCCTAGAATGATTCTTGGGTTAAGTGAGAATCAACTCAAACCCATTTTTGGGTTTAAGTGCAGGCTTAAACTCCTGGGCTCAAGCAATCCTCCACTTTAGCCTCCCAAGTATCTGGGGACTATAAGCACATGCCACTCCTAGCTCCAGGTGACTCAGAATAAAATAGAGATACTCCATTTGGAGGGTTTGGGAAAAAGTAAGGGAAAGAGGACAAGTCTCTGTCTGGTAATCCAGAGAATCTTCCAGATTGTGTCCAAGACCATCAAGGTGGTACCTCTACGAGTCCACAAGAATCACAGCATTATTGGGTTTGGGTCCCAACCAAAGCAGATACAGTTTAGATAACAACATTCAGGTCCTTTTGGAAAGCCTTTTCAAAATTTTAGCAAAGTCTCAGGATACAAAATCAATGTGCAAAAATCACAAGCATTCCTATACACCAATAACAGACTTAAAGACAGCCAAATCAAGAACCAACTGCCATTCACAATTGCTACAAAGAGAATAAAATACCTAGGAATACAACTAACAAGGAACGTAAAGGACCTCTTCAAGGAGAACTACAAACCACTGCTCAACGAAATAAGAGAGGACACAAACAGATGGAGAAATATTCCATGTTCATGGCTAGGAAGAATCAATATTGTCACAATGGCCATACTGCCCAAAGTAATTTACAGATTCAACGCTATCCTTATCAAGCTACCAATGACCTTCTTCGCAGAACTGGAAAAAACCACCTTAAACTTCATATGGAACCAAAAAGAGAGCCCGCATAGTGAAGTCAATTCTAAGCAAAAGAACAAAGCTGGAGGCATCACACTACCAGACTTCAAACCATACTACAAAGCTACAGTAATCAAAACAGCATGGTACTGGTACCAAAACAGAGTATAGACCAGTGCAACAGAACAGAGGCCTCGACGCAACACAACACATCTACAACCATCCGATCTTTGACAAACCTGAAAAAAACAAGCAATGTGGAATTGAGTCCCTGTTTAATAAATGGTGTTGGGAAAACTGGCCAGTCATGTGCAGAAAGCAGAAACTGGACCCCTTCCTGACACCTTACAGTAAAATTAACTCCAGATGGATTAAAGACTTAAACATAAGACCTAACACCATAAAAACCTTAGAAGAAAATCTAGGCAAAACCATTCAGGACATAGGCGTAGGCAAGGACTTCATGACCAAAACACCAAAAGCATTGGCAACAAAGCCAAAATAGACAAATGGGACCTAATCAAACTCCCACAGCTTCTGCAAGGCAAAAGAAACAGTCATTAGAGTGAATTGGCAACCAACAGAATGGGAAAAAATTTTTGGAGTCTACACATCTGACAAGGGGCTCATATCCCAGAAATCTACAAAGAACTGAAACAGATTTACAAGAAAAAAACAAACAAGCCCATTCAAAAGTGGGTGAGGATATGAACAGACACTTTACAAAAGAAGACATACATGAAGCCAACAAACAGATGAAAAAATGCTCATCATCACTGGTCATTAGAGAAATGCAAATCAAAACTACATTGAGATACCATGTCATGCCAGTTAGAATGGCAATCATTAAAAAATCTGGAGATAACAGATGCTGGAGAGGATGTGGAGAAATAGGAACACTTTTACACTGTGGGTTGGAGTATAAATTAGTTCAACCATTGTGGAAGACAGTGTGGTAATTCCTCAAGGACCTAGAAATAGAAATTCCCATTGACCCAGCAATCCCATTACTGGGTATATATCCAGAGGATTATAAATCGTTCTACTATAAGGACACATGCACACGAATGTTCATTGCAGCACAGTTTACAATAGCAAAGACCTGGAACCAACCCAAATGCCCATCGATGATAGAATGGACAGGGAAAATGTGGCACGTATACATCATGGAATATTATGCAGCCATCAAAACGATGAGTTCGTGTCCTTTGTAGGAAAACATGGATGAACCTGGAAACCGTCATTCTCAGCAAACTGACATAAGAACAGAAAATCAAACACCGCATGTTCTCACTCATAGGCGGGTGTTGAACAATGAGAACATATGGACACAGGGAGGGGGAGCATCACACACTGGGGTCTGTTGGGGGGGGAAAAGGGGTAGGGACAGCGGAGGGTGGGGAGTTGGGGAGAGATAGCATGGGGAGAAATGCAGATACAGGTGATGGGGAGGAAGGCAGCAAATCACACTGCCATGTGTGTACCTATGCAACAATCTTGCATGTTCTTCACATGTACCCCAAAACCTAAAATGCAATAAAAAAAAATATATATATATAAAGAATATATGCACCCAACACTGGAGCACCCAGGTATATAAAGCAAATATTGCTAGAGCTAAAGAGATAAGATAGATTCCAATACATTAATAGCTGGAGACTTCAACATTTCACTGTCAGCATTGGACACATCTCCCCAGATAGAAATCAACAAAGAAACTTTGGACTTAATCAAAACTATGGAATAAATGGACCAAATAGAAATTTACAGAATATTTTATCCAATGGCTGTAGAACACACCTTCTTTTCCTCAGCACAGGGCTCATTCTCAAGGATAGACTATATGATAGGTGACAAAACAAGTCTGAAAACATTCAAAAAATTGAAATAATATCAAGCATCTTCTCTGACCACAATGGAATAAAACTAAAAATCAATAACAAGAGGAATTTTGGAAACTATACAAGAATGTGGAAATTAAACATTATGCTCCTGAATGACCAGTGGGGCAACAAAGAAATTAAGAAGGAAGCTGAAAAATTTCTTGAAACAAATAATAATGGAAACATAATATACTAAAACCTGTGGGATATAGAAAAAGCAATACTCAGAGGGAAGTTTATAGGTATAAATGTCTACATCAAATAAAGAAGAAAAACTTCAAATAAACAACTTAATGATGCATCTTAAAGAACTACAAAGCAATAACAATCTCAAACCCCCAAATTGAAGAAAATAAATAACAAAGATCAGAGCATAAATAAATGAAACTGAAATAAAGAAAACAATACAAAAGATCACTTAAACAAAAAAAATTGGGTTTTTGCAAAGTTAAACAAAATTGACAAACCTTTAGCCAGACGAAGAAAAAGAAGATCCAAATAAATAAAATAAGAGATGAAAAATGAGACATTACAACTAATACCACAGGAATGAAAAAGATCATTAGTGGCTATTATGAGCAACTATATGTGAATAAATTTGAAAATCTAAAATAAATGAACAAATTTTAGACACATACAATCTACCAAAGATTGAATCAGGAAGAAATCCAACACCTGAATAGACCAATAACAAGTAATGAGATTAAAGCCATAATAAAAATTCTCCCAGTGATATGGTTTGGCTCTTTGTCCCCACCCCAAATCTCATCTTGTAGCTCCCATAATTCCCACATGTTGTGGGAGGGACCCAGGGGAAGATGACTGAATTATGGGGATGGGTCTTTCCCATGCTGTTCTCGTGATAGCGAACGAGTAGGCTCTCTTAAGCAATATGCAACCAACCAAGTACAGGCAAAAC